>JAJMJN010000003.1:600000-1040960 GCA_030563685.1 Suhomyces kilbournensis
GGTGTCGAAGGTGTGAGTTCTGCGAGTGTCGATTTGGTCCTGCCTATGCTGGCTGCGAAACTGCCGTGCCACGTTGTGTTTATTGCGCGTATTGATGGTGCCCGTGTGACCGTGACTGGGGGTCGCAACATGATGGTGGCACTGGCGGTTTCGGGGCGACGAAAGACTGTCACTGTGAGGATATACGTGCTTTTGTGAGTTGATAGGCGAAGACCATGGCCGGTAATGCCTCATTGATCTTTCGTTTTGTCTCTCAAACATATCCTCGAGGGCTCCGACACGACGGTCCTTGGTGGGTGTTACGCTGTTATCGGTGCTGGGGCTGCCAGACGCCACCGGAGAGCTGGGAACTGACATTATGTGGAATGTGTCGACAGGAAACTCTTGGGGTTCGACTAGGAACTCGCTCTCTCTGTATTCTCGACTAGCCACTTGGTTCATGTCGTAGGGTATATGATACTATTATGGCTCATCACCTACGCGTATGCGATGATATTTGTAGCACGTGCCGTTTTTCACTACTGATATAGATGTCATTATATACTGCAGAACACTACAGAACGACACTCATTATCATACTTGGAATACTACAGGCATATTAAAGAGATTACAAAGTAAACCTTTGTGGTCATGTATTCCGATATAAATGAGGAGGACATACCCTTGATGCAGTCGCTCTCTCGGATCTTATCTGAGAATGCACCCACAGCGTTTCCAGAGATCGAATCAGCCAAGTTCCACGCCTCAAGCGTAGATGACTTGCGTACCATCGACGTCGCCATATTTCTTCTGTTGCTCGATGCCAATTTGGGCCAGTACTACACAGAAATTCATGGTCGCGATTGGAAGGTGGAGAAACAGGAAGAGATGCTCGAATCAGGCTTGGTGTATGTATGGTATACCAGCGCCGCAGGGCTCTTGGGGTTTGTGTCGTTCAAATTGTGCAATAGCGACGGTGCCAAGGTGCTATACCTTTACGAAATACACGTAAGCCCGCGTTCCCAGGGCCAAAATTATGGTACTAAATTGATAGACGGCTTGCACCGATTTGTGACGGTGCTTCGCGAGCACGAAAATCCATATTTGAACGACATAAAAGGTACAGGACTAACGGTGTTTGCCCAAAACACCAGAGCTTATGACTGGTACATAAAACTCGGCTACGAGTTCACCCTGGACTCGCCCAGAGATAAGCAGATGCGGTCAGGCAAGGTAATTAAACCTGATTTTTATTTGCTCAAACGATTAATATCCTGAGATATCCCTTCTCTCATGAACATACTTTATTATACTTTAGATTTATGTACTATTTTTGGTCCATCACGTTAATGTATCCACGACGAGCGTTTCTTTTTGGTTTACCTCTGGAGGTAGCAGAGCCACTTCCCATCGACAACAAGTCGTCGAAACCAGCTGTAGCAAGGTTTTTTGGAGGTGCCGCAGGGGGAGCAGAAGGCCCAGGAGGAGCAGAAACACCAGGAGGTCCAGGAGGAGCAGAAACACCAGGAGGTCCATTTGCTGGAGGACCTGCTGGAGTTCCATTTGCTGGTGCTGGTGCTTTTGGCTTTTTCTTGCCCATGGTAGGCGGTGGTGGCGGGGCAGCTGCCTTCAATTGCTCCTCAATAGGTATGTCTCTATTTAACCATCTCTTGTGTTTTTCATCATAGTAAAATGGATTCACCTTTTCTCCTAGCTTGGCTCTAATAGGCTTAGGCTTGCCGTCATCCTTGCCCAACCACTTGAACCAGCCACTCTGGTCGGCATTTCTCTTTGCTGCGGCCTCGTTAGCCTTCTGCCTGGCTTTATCGGCTTGCATTCTTGCCTTGCGCTCTTGTTCTTCTTTCTTTTTCTGCTCAGCCTTGGCTTCTTTATCTTCGTCTTCATCCTCGTCTTCTTCCTCCACTATAGGAACATAGTCTCTTACAGTGTCATCTTCAACTTCATATTGCTGATACATGGCCGATTGGTGCGACTGAGAGAGACGAGAGGTAAAGAGTCCGCTGGGTCCTCCT
Source organism: Suhomyces kilbournensis (assembly GCA_030563685.1). Classification (NCBI taxonomy): domain Eukaryota; kingdom Fungi; phylum Ascomycota; class Pichiomycetes; order Serinales; family Debaryomycetaceae; genus Suhomyces; species Suhomyces kilbournensis. Next base: position 602,013 of record JAJMJN010000003.1, read on the forward strand.
ACAACCGAGTTAGCTCTTGTGGTTGAGTCTGGCGACCCAGGAATGGGGAACTCGCTGAATCCTCCCATAGACGTGTTTTTATCTCCTTGGTATGGATTGAACATGGATGGTCTGTCGCTTGGTGAGAAGCCCTGATGGTTGTTGGCAAGCAACTGGTTGGGCTTGTTCAACTGAATATCTGAAGATTCAGTGACATCTTCCATGTCAAAACTGTCGTCAAGATGTGGAAGTTTTTGAGTTAAAATAGGTGAATGTAATCTTGGTGGCGTGGAATGAGCAGGGTTAGCTGAATTTTCTGCAGGCTCATGATTACCAGGTACCATTCTATCATCAGTTCTGTCTTCATTTCTTTCAACTCTCTCTTCAATTCTGTTCTCTATTCTTTCTTCAGTTGTATCTTGGGATTTTTCCTTTCTATCTTCTAAGCTAAATGGCCCTATACTGCTGTCACTGGCCTTCGGCAAATTGGCAGGAACGGTATACTTTGGAGCACCAGCAGAGGGCCCATATTTATTCTTTCTAGTAGTGACCCTGCTAGCAGAACCAGACCCTGGAGCGTATGGATTGACTCTTACACCAGATGGTTTTTTGGCAATAGGAGGAGGAGGTACTGGTGATGATTGTTCAATCTCTGCTTTAGTTTCTGGATTCTTTGGAATGGCTCCAGGACTATCCATTTCCTTCAACGTCGTATGGCTTTCAGTGTTTTGAGGCTGTCTTCTCAGAGGAGAATCGGTAACCAGATTGTCAGTTTCAGGCTTTCTTGGCGAAGGCTTGAATTCTGAAGGATAATCCATGCTGATATCACTGTGAATAGATGCTGAGCGGTCGTGGGCACGGACAACTTCTGGTTGTATGAAACTGTCAGTAGTGAGTTCGCTGCCTACAGAAGGACGCTTCGCGTATGTGGTGTTCGCAAATGACGAAGGCGTTTGGGCTGGTAAGTTCACAGACGAAGAAGAGACGTTTCCGATAGAATTGGCGCCATAATTGTTGGAATTAAAGGCAGGCGAATACTTCGATGCTGGGGTTTTCTTTGGAGGAACTTCAAGTACTAGGTTCAGAGAAGATGCATTTGAAGGGGCGTATCTTGAATTACCTTGTGTCTCATATGGTCCTCCAATGGCAGGTGACGTAAACAGAGATACTAAAGGAGGTTTGGATTGAGTTCCATACTTTTGAGCAGTATGTGATGAGTTGTGGGAAGCCAATGCAGGAGTAACTCCAGAAAACGAGCCACCTCTTGCATCCATTCTGGCTTGAGCTGGTCCACTGGTGCTTAATACAGACATGTCGTTCAGAGGTGTTCCATTTATAGGATTGAATTGAATGGACGAGTCTGGTTTGTATGGAGTAGTAACAGTAGCACTATTGTATCCATGGTTCATGGCCGTGAAGTCAAGGGTCGAGGCGTTTCTTGAACCTGAGGGACTGAATTTACTGAAAACTCCGCCTTCGCTAGACTTAGGCTTAACTTCGTCTCCGCCAATAAACTTGTCCAATTGTCCCCATACCTTATCGAGATTGACCTTGCTGATCTTTCCACCAAACCAACCCAGTTCAGTAGAATTGGACTCAGAGATCCTCACGTAAAGGTTCTGGAACTCTTGGATCAAAACTGGACTCACCACTGGCGACCGGTTGCCCAAAGTCTTAATCACAGTATTGACTGTATCCAAGTACTTTTGGGATTCATTAAAGAGCCCGAAGTCAGCCAATAAACAAGCATGGCTAAGCTTTAATGGTAACAAGTGGGGCAAACCTAGTTGTGGCACCACTGAGTTCGGAACTAGACTCATAATATACTCGTACACCTCCGTATAAATGATGGAGGCGACGTACGCAAAGAGTAAGTTGTTGTTGGAAATAGGCAGTAAAGGTTGGCCTGCCAACAAGAAACATATCTCTGCAGCACTCAAATTACCGCAGCCTTTCAAAAACTTACCAAACTCTACCAAGAATAAAGGCAGATGTGCCGAATCACTGATAATTACAGAGGCAACGTACTCTTTCCAGTGAAGATTAGCGTAATCACTTTCCACTGGCACAGCACTTAAATCGTCAATGACACTCTGGACGTTTCCACCAAACACTTTCAACAAAATAGGCATCAAGTGATGGACCTTGTTGTTGGACTTTTGGAAGGGAAAAGTGCTTCTTGCATAGTCTGAAGCAATCTTGGCAAACTTTTCAGGGCCCGAGAAGTTGGCAATCACTAAAGAAATGGCCCAGTCGCCCCTAGAGAGAGCAAACTCAAGGGCCATGTCGATGTTGCCTGATTGAATAAGCGAAAACACGTTGTTGATACCAGAATTGTCAAGCCTATAAGCATTTGAGTTGGAGTTTAGAGAGCCTGAGAGTTCTGGAGCACTAGTATTATAGTAATCTACTGTAGGGTTGAGCACAGAACATACAGCCTTCAAGAACTCCTTGGATCTGGTGTTTCCATCGTGTTTCACCAAGTTCAACAATACTTGGTTCAAAAGCAATTCGTCTTGCTTGCTAGCCACATTGGTAAAGAGCTGGACGTTATCTTCCAACCACTTCTCGATGTCCTTCTTCCTAGTTTTTCCCCTGATAAACGGACCTGGGAAGTTGACATAAAGATCCTTGTACTTGAGTACGTTGGAAGCATTTTGGACTCTTAATACTCCCGAATCCTGCTGATAGCTCGAAATATTCATGTTTGGAATGAAACTGACTACATCGCCCGAAAAGGTCCAGTTGAAAATAGGAAACTGGCGTTGGTTCAATGTGCTAGGATTCAATACTTTGGGTGCCGGCTGGTTTTTGGCATAGATATTGTTCTTAGCGTTGGAAAATCCTCGGGCTCTATTGGAAGGTAACCCTGCGTATGGTACAGCATTGAACCCGTCAGGCGAGTTTTGGGCTGTCGGAACGGTGGGCAATGCTGGGGCATAAGGATTGAAGTCTTTACCTTTAACACCGGCTAGAGAGCTTGCTCTTGAGTGAGTTTTGTGGTTCTGCGGAGCATAAGGGCCTGCATTAGGCACGTACGGGCTAGTGGCTGAGTTAGTTCCTTGAGTTTTGCCCACATTGGTGTTGATCGGCGAAGCGTTGGAGATTCTAGGGCCGCCAGAACCAACACTAGGAAATGGCTGGAGATGTGGTGCTGGAAGAGAAGCTGGAGCACTTGGAACTGGTAAAGAAGTAGGAGGACCTGGTAAAGACGTTGGAGGTGGGACGTATTGATTTGGCTGAGGCATGCTATTGGGGGTGTAGCCTTGACTTGAGCCTGAAACACGTCTTTGAACATTGGGAATTGCTGCAGGCAAGTGAGGAGTCGAAGTCAGATTTGGAACAGGATTAGCTGGGGCTGTAACAGGAGCATTTGACGGCATATATGGGTTCACCGGAGGAGGTCTATTGACAGGAGGATGCGAAGGAGCTGGGGATCCTTGTGCAACTGGTTTTTGGGCTTGCACAGGAGCCGTGGCAGCAGCTCTGGCTGGTCTGGCAGCGGCTTTTGGCATTGGAACGGGCAATTCTCCAAAGAAGGAGCTTTGTTTTTTAGAGGATGGGCCAGAAGGAGCAACAGGACCTGGACCAGGTCCTGATGGTGCTGGAACGCCTTGTGGTGCAGCTGGTGGAGCAGGAATAGAGACAGTTGGTCCCGCTGGAGGAGCAGGCAATGATCCGTTGGCAGGTGGTTGTGCTAATGAAGGTGGTTTTGGAGGAAGAGATGGTGGTGCAGGTGAGCTGGAAGCTGCTGTATACTTGTTTCCACCAGTTCTTGCTGCTGGACGAGTTTTCTTAGAAACCAACGGCTCAGGAAAATCATAAAGGTTTTTCTTAGCATAAGCATTGGAGGAAGCTTGTGGAGCGAGAGGTTGTGCTGGCGCAGAGTAATTGTTAGTATAGGAACTGGCGTTTCTGTTGAGTTGCAGTTGAGCTGGTTGAGCTGGTTGAGCTGGTTGAGCTGGTTGAGCTGGTTGCACTGCAGGTTCTTGAACTTTTTCTGCTTCTTCCAAGAAATCATCGTCCAAAAGCAAATCGTCGTCCAAATCCAAATCCAAGTTCTTGAACTTGTCTTCAAGGCCAGAAAGATCTTGTGACTGATTGGGCTTGAGTTGGTCCAAAAAGTCGTCGTCCTCTTCGAACAATTCATCAACCGATTTCTCTTTCTCTGCATTCTCATGATTTGTTTCGGGTTTATCGTTTGATTTGGCAGCTTTTATTTGGGCCAAGAAATCATCATCGTCCTCAACCAAATCATGCTTATGCTCATTCTCATGCCCATTTCCATTATACACTGAGTCTACAGGAAGACTAGCATTATCGGCGGGCAAGGGCTCGTGCTGTTGATGAGACTCCCACGGCAAAGAGCTTTGAGTATTTTCATTAGATTCCCATGGAAGTTGCGAAGTGGCATTTTGCGCTTGTTCTTGAGACTCCCAAGGTAATTCTTGGCTCGATCTTTGAGCTTGGATAGACTCCGAAGGTAATTTTGAATTATGGGCCTGTTGATTGGATTCCCAGGGTAACTCTTGGCTCGACTTCTGTGTTTGTTCTTGAGACTCCCATGGTAGTTCCTGATTCGACTGTTGCGATTCGTTGGATTTAGAAGGAAATTCCTGTTTTGAATTTTCTTTCTGTTCATTGGACTCCCATGGAAGTTCCTGATTTTGTGCTTGTTCTGATTCCCACGGTAACTGATTAGAGTTTGTCAGTTCGTTTGTTTCCCAGGGCAACTTTTCTTCTTCATGCTCAGAAACCAATTCTTGATAAGATCCCCACGGCTCTCTCTCGTCTCTTGAACTTTCGGGCTTCTGAGGCAAAAGTTGGTTTTGGTGCGATTCTGGGTCATTCTGACTCTGAGGTAAGTTTTGGGTCAGTGGATTGTTAGAATTCCATGGAAACTCATGATCCTGTTCATGGGTCGATTCCCAAGGTAATTGATCGATATGTTCTTGTTCTTCTTTACCTTGTTCATTGTCATAATAGTGAAGATCTTCGGTTGCAACTCCTCCTTCCAATCCCTGAATCAAAGTTGGTCCACTGCCTTGTTCAGTAGAGTTCTCATGGCTTTGCTCAGGCACTGAATGGCCCTCGGAAGAATGGTCCTGCGAATCCGCATGAGTGCTAGGAAGTTCTAATTCGCTCGGTTCATGGTGGTTTTCCTGATGAGGATCAATGTTTTCCGAGTTCTCACGTTCTTCTTCCGGGACATACTCCTGAAGTTCACTGGCCCGTTTGCTTTCTACCAAAGTAACCGGATCCTCTTTGTAATTTTCCACATCTTCTTTGTCTTCTTTAACTTCTTCTTTGATATCTGGCTTAACAGAAGTGTGTGGTGAGCATTCTTCGGCTATAGAAAGCTTCTTTTGTGTTCGAGGAGGCTCGTTCAAGGTCAATTTGTTGTCTATGATGTTTTGCTCAAACTCGTCTTGAATTTCCTTTTCAGAGCTTCCGACTTCTGCAGCTTCTGGTACGTTTTCTTGCTCATTTTGGTAACTTGCTGATGTAATTTCTGCTTCTTTTTGGTGAGATTCTAGCTCATTTTGATGAGATTTTGACTCATGTTGATAAGACTGTGGGGCATTTTCAAGTTCACTGGGCTTCCCCGCAGATGGTACCATCAACAGGTCTCTCCTCAAGATATTTTCACCTGTGTTTGCAGCAGAATCATGAGCAATTGAAGATATCACGTTCGAAATGGACTGTCTTCTTTCATGTTGTTGGGCATCGAATTGCGAGGTGATTTCTTGAGGAACTGACTCAGAAACAAGCAAGTTGTGGTCACGGACGTGGTCCTTCGGCGCAGAGATGTTTGAGTTTGTTTCATCCACCTGAATTGGCGACCCTGAATGGGGTGAATCGTTGGCTGCCGAGTCCTGGTGGCCGGCCGGCTTGTAGTGGGCCGTTCTTTTTCTATTCTTTTTATTTTTGCGTTGTGCTGGAGTGCTCATTGTGAACCATTGAGCTTTTGTCCCAATGAATGGATGGGGATGCAAGGAAATGTGAAGCGGAGAGGGTGTAGTGGCGGATCAACACGTAGTCGAGTTGAAGAGTTTGTCGAGTTTGTCACGTGGCAAATATCGCGTGTTGCTCGACACGCGAATGAATGTTGGAGAGTGAGAAAATGAATGCTGCATGAAATATGAGACATGTAATGTGAGACATGTAGTTAGGCATGTATGATGCTTTCGTGTGACGGGAGAAGATGGGGATGATACATGAAACCAAAAACATACATAGTACGAGGATGAAAATGGCCGGGGTATAAAGTGTAATTGGTTTTGAGCATGGCAGCAGTAGTTGCGAACGATGTTACAAGACACTATAAACAGGAATGGTGCGAAGGAGAATACTGGCACAGAAAATTAATATCTACAGAGCAATCTTGTACGAGCGGAAAAATGAATGGGTCGATCAGCCAATATAAAGAGCAAATAGGTCAATACCAAGTACGGAGTACCAAATAGGCAATACTAGGTATTCAGTACGACAGAATAGGTTGATACGTGGCCATTGCACCATACAGTACAGGGTGACGGTACCACTAATAGGTTTGTAGAGTGAAATGGAACTAGCAAAGCTTCATGATAACTCTTTATTCCACTTCCTGGTCATCTCATCTTGGTACTTTCACACAACAGTGGCTTCTCTATCTGCAGCGAACATTCGTAAGTAAAACAGATCTTGTCCGCAGCTGCCCCAGCAACTGGCTTTTTTACGAGTATGCAGCCCTACATAACGCCGAATCTATTTATACAGCATTTCGCAGCCACCCAAAGTTTGTTCTGCCATTGGTGAGCCGCACGATCCGCTTTGTCACATTTGAAGTAGATGATGCATCGAATAAACTAATATTATGCTTTACACAACGCCCCCTCCGCGCCATCTGGAATCAAGCATGACTAAGTGCTTAGTTATACTTAATTATACTTGTAGATTAGCTTTGATTTTTTACACTGCCCTGACTCATCATTCGGAGTGACTTCCGATGGAATTGACGCGCCGCACGACCGATCTCTCTGTCAAACCACAATCGCCTCGTCTCCCCCGATTTTCTAAAAATATACTTCTCTAAATATAGATTGGCTAATTATAACTCTTTAGGTCAGAGGAAAAGATTGAAATATCAAACAAAATCAACAATCGTAAACAAACGTTGTATGGCTGGCCAAGCATCAAGTTAAATCTATTTATGAATCCAAACATCGTGCAAAAAAATGGGTCGGAGAAAGATTGAAATCCAGCCGCTTACTGATGACAGAAATAGAACAGTCACCTTCGTGAAGCGTAAGGCGGGCTTGTTCAAAAAGGCTCATGAGCTCGCAGTGCTATGCCAGGTAGACTTGGCTGTGGTCATTATTGGCAACAATAACAAAGTATATGAGTTCAGCCTGGTCGATACCAACGAGCTATTCAAGTATTATCAGAACAATCTCAGCGTAAATGTCAAGCCCCAAGAATCAAAGTCGCCTGAAAATTACGGAAATTACAAGAAAAAGGCTTTTCTTCATGAAAAATTGACAAAGAAATCGATTGGGTCCATGGAAGCTGATGAGGATGATGACGATTCGGAGTACGGTAGCGATACACCCGAGCCTAAAAGAGTCAAGAGATCGTACTCGGAGATCTCGAATAACAGGCCGGAAATCAAAGTAACAGTTCCAAAAGCACCTGCCCCACCACCACATCACATTTCCATGACCAACGTGCCTACGTTCAACCAGCCCAATTATCGTAATAAGGAGGAAACCCAGACATCTACCAATAAAGCCAACCACAAACTGGAAGACTCGACCAATTCCATCGGCTCACAGTCGCTCAGACCAGTTTTACGAGTGCAGATCCCTTCAGATTCGAAGGGGAATAACTCCACCAACAAAAGCTCCATTGCAGATAGTGCCATGACCATCAGTGCTCTTGATACCAATTTTCACTCCACTTCGAATGGCGGTACAAGCAGTCATCACAGCGATATAAACACTGCTTCTCTGAATGTATCGTCTCACAATGCCAACCAGCAATCCAGTGCTATTCAAAAAGACAACAGCACCACCACCAATTCGCAGCCACCGCCATTGACCAGCCGCAGATCCAATTATTCATCATTCAAATCGCCAGATTCGAACCGCAAACCGGTATTGCCCATGATAACCCAGTCCAAATCGCAAAGCAGCTCGCCACTAAGTGCCACCGCACCGCCATTTCCTATGTCTATGAGCAGCAGTAATCCCAATGGCGCTATATTCTACTCATCTATGCCACAACAATCACCCACCAGCGCATATCCCGGTACATTGCCTACTCCGCTTCTCAACCAGGTTTTCAATTCCAATAACCAGAACCAAAACCAAAACCAAAACCAAAACCAAAACACTTCCGAACAGGCCAATAACTCGGCCAAGTTCCGCTCTCCAGTCATAAATAACCTGGGAGTGCTTCAGTACCAATCTTCCAACGGTCCTCTCACCGGTGGCCCGACAAATGGAGCACATGCTTCCAATGGTGAGCAAACCCCGGTCTCCGGCTTGCCCTCTAAATTCGTAAATGATATGTTCCCCTCTCCATCCAATTTTTATGCCCCTCACGACTGGTCCAATCCGCCTGGAATGACGCCTATAAACACTAATATGCCACTATATTACATGGGAATGCTACCGTCCGCGGGAGCTGGGGGTCCAAATTCCGGTTCCACTCAATTTCCCGACATCAACAAGAGGCAGCACGTCCAGCACCAGCAAGGTAACCAGAATAGAGACTCAACGGTAAGAAATGAAAATTTGCCGTCTCCATTACACTTTATGTCAAACAATTCTTTCAATAGTCCAAACCCCAACACAGCGAATGCAGATCCCGATACAAAGAAAGGGTAGGGTTAGTTGTATTATTATTGCCTAGCAAATTATATATATGTATATTATTGTCGTTTATATCACTCGTTAATCAGTCTTTTGAATAAACCAAACCAAACAAAGCGTAATCAGTACTCTTCAAAATACACTCTGATTTTGTTCGCACGGCTGCGAAAAGTGCTGCAACCTAACATGAAACAACTACTCAACAGGGTTACACCCGAACTAGTATTGGGTGTGTAGCCTGGACCAACATTGGTGCTGTAGAGTGTATGGTGACCAGAGTGTATGGTAACCAAATAAGGTACTCTAGTAGGTACAAGGAGCCAGGTTAGGCCCGGTTGGTACCTCTGTGGGCTCTATCACTAGGCTTGTATTACCTAACCCGATATACGTGAGATGAGGGCTCCAGCCCTCGAGACTATCACCAACACGTGACAACATTTTTCTGCTCCGCGCACTCCAACCCTCGTCCCCTCACCAAAACACCTCTTCCTGGCTCACTTCTCACGTGTGGCGATCCCTCAGCGACGAAATTTTCACTCGTGCAAAATTTCACCGGTTTCGTTATATAAAATTTTTCTGATAAAAACTTTTTTACTTTCGAAAAGGCATAGAATAGGTAGACCAGTTCAAGATGAAGGTATGTTATAACAACAACATAGCCATGTCAGATACCATGATAAACAACCATGAATAGACCTAGGTAATCCATGATTAGCTACAGCAGGAGATACAATCGAAACTTTTCAAGCTACAACCATCAAGTTCAGCCAATAGTCAATACCATATTGAAAATTTAGCATCAACAAAGTGTGATATTTGTTCATGAGAGGCAGTGTTTATTTGTGGATCTGTGGCAGTGTTCTATAGTGTAGTTACTAACTTTTAGTTAAACATTTCTTACCCAGCCAACGGTACCCAAAAAAGTATCGACATCGATGACGAACATAAATTACGTGTTTTCTACGAAAAGCGTATGGGCCAAGAAGTCGAAGGTGACTCCGTCGGTGACGAATTCAAAGGTTACATTTTCAGAATCACCGGTGGTAACGACAAGCAAGGTTTCCCAATGAAACAAGGTGTCATGCACCCAACCAGAGTTAAGTTGTTGTTAGCCAAGGGCCACTCTTGTTACAGACCAAGAAGAACTGGTGAAAGAAAGAGAAAGTCCGTCAGAGGTTGTATTGTCGGCCAAGACTTGGCTGTCCTCGCTCTTTCCATTGTCAAGCAAGGTGACGCTGACATCGAAGGTTTGACTGACACCACCACTCCAAAGAGATTGGGACCAAAGAGAGCCAACAACATTAGAAAGTTCTTCGGTTTGACCAAGGAAGACGACGTCAGACAATTCGTTGTCAGACGTGAAGTTACCAAGGGTGACAAGACCTACACCAAAGCTCCAAAGATTCAACGTTTGGTTACTCCACAAACCTTGCAAAGAAAGAGAGCCTTGAAGACCCAAAAGATCAAGAACGCTCAACAACAAAGAGACGCTGCTGCTGAATACGCTCAATTGTTGGCCCAAAGATTACACGAACGTAAGTCTGAAAAGGCTGAAATCAAGAAGAAGAGAGCCTCTTCCTTAAAAGCTTAAGTAAGATATGAATTTCTAGATGAATAGCTTTTCCTTGTATACAAAATCGGGGGTAACCCAAGTAAAATTTTTCATCGACCGTCCCATTATCCCTTAATATATCTACCTTGTTAATATGTTGTAAGGCTATGAGGATTGCTAGGTATCTGTGTATTCTATAATAAATTGGAACTAAGTTAATATAGAGTCACGAGCATGTTGAGTGACCATAGTATTGATTAAAACTGGAGAGTAGAAGGACTTCAAGAACAAGAGAAGAGGAAAGCAAAAGGAAGAGCAGTATACTACATCCACCACCTTATCTCTCACTATGTCTTTTTCTCTATTTCTCATAGTGAAGTGCGATACTTAGATCCAATATGTATAGATATTACGTTGTCTTGGTTGGGGAAATATAACATACACTCACAGTGTATGTTGTTGAACTTTATATAATACACAATTCACTAGAGTGGATCATTCTATAAACAATAAATATGCTATGTCTGGTTTTACCAGAATGATGTGGTGAATAGAACCGAGCCCTTTTTACCTAGTAAATATTCTTTGAAGATGAAAAGGTGATATTGACTCGATATTCTACTTTTTTCTGCTTTGAGTCTCAGTGGACTCCGGGGCCGGCCGTTTTCGTACGAGTCTTTTGATGTTCTCGTAAACTTGGTCGGTGGTGAGGTTGGATTCGTAGGCAAAGTTCTTTTTGAGGTAGTTGTCTTGTTCTTGTTGGTACCTTGGATTTTTTAAAAGCTTCCTGAGATGTGCATCAAACTCCAGTTCTTCTACCATTTGTCCACTTATAGGGCATTTTATAGTGGTAGAGGTGGTTTTTGGTTTGAGACGAGATTCTCCTGCGGCTCGGATCTTCATTCCCTTTGGTGCTCTGGTGGTATTGTCAAGTTCGGTGTTGTTTTTAATCTCATTACCAGATTCAGTGTTAGTTTTTGGAGCTGTTTTGGTAGTGTTTGTCATTTGGATATCCTTAGTCTTCATCTCTAGGGAACGGGCTAAAAGATCATGGCGAGATAACGGCACCGCCAACTCCTGGACCTCGTCAATCTCGTCAAATACAATTCTTCCAACAATGGCAAAGTCTTGCCAGTCGATAGACGCATACATTTTTTGTTGCTCACTTTTGATTTTACGGTCTCGTTTTTTGTTATCTTGATTTACGGCTTGGTGGGCAGCTCTGTTGATGGCCCGATCTAGCAAAGACTGGTCAAAGTGGTGATCAAGCTGCTCTTTGTGTTCCAAGAACTGGATCGTTTTGGTATATTGAGTAACGTACTGCTGGTATAAAGGGTGTAATGAGTGAGATGAGTTAGTGAACTCAAACTGCACCTTATTGCCTTTAACCAGCTGGTGTTTTACGAGCGGTTCCAAGTATTCTGGGCCGTTCAGTGCCACATAAAGCGCCGTAAGCTTGATTGTGTCAAGGTCCAAGCACGATACCGGTCGTGGGAAAGTAGTTTTGAATACTAGTGGTGGGGGAGGAGGTACATTCTGAGACTCAACCTCTGTCTGTGCTTGTGTTGATTGTACTGCTTCTGGTTTTGGTGTCTGAGAAATTTTCCATTTGTAGTAGTCATGGTATTCACCTTGTGAGTTTAAAAATCCGAACTTGTCGCCAGAATTCTTCTTTAGCCTTTCTTCAAAGCTGGGGCCGTTCTTTAGTATATATGCGACGGTCTTGTCAATAGTCTGGCGAGTTTCCTCGGGGATATCCGAAAACATAGAAACAGAACTTATAATACACGAGTGAAGGTCTGCTGCTTTATGGTACTGGTGTGATAGTTAACTCTAGTGACTCTGTGATATATGGTGAGACTGACATTTTTTAGTAGATCTTTTAGCCTTTTGCGCGTGGCAAGCCAAATCGGAGATTCACACAGATTCAGACAGGAGAGAGTACAAGCGTATATATTAGCTACCCCCGGAACCTGCAGTACTTAATCTGATACTTATGCTATAATTAAGATGAGTACGCGTCCCGCTGATTCAAGCCCCCGGCACAAACCACGGCACAAAAGACATAACCCCCAGAGTGACAAGTTGGAGATGGAGCTCGACCAGATCGGGCTCATCAACCTCAACTACCTCAATCTCTTGCCCAACTTGCCCAATTTCCCAAATATCCCCAAGTTCGAACTAGGACGTATCCAAGAGTTTCCCAAGGAGTTTTCTGCATATGTTTCACGGTACATTCATGCCAGCGAAGAGACTGGCCAGCATGACCAGACGACGCTTGTGAATTCCATCAAGACCACCATATCTACTCGAATTCAGATGAACAATTTTCTCAACGATCTTAATTTGGGGCTTAGTATCACTACAGCTATTGAAAGGTTGCAGCCTCTTACTGATATCATCAACGAAACGATTTCTCTTCCAGTGGAAGATGAAGATGCTAGTGAGGAGGAAGAAGAGATTGATCCGAAATTGGTGTCGAGAACAGCTTCGAGGTCAGTTTCGAAAGTAGTAGAAGAGGACCAGACTGAGCCTGTAGGCGTACGAAAGATTGTTAATAGTGACCAACCTTTGATAAACCAGATAATTAAGCCTGAGTACTCGGGAAGAACCACATTGGACCGCCTAAAATCTCGTCACCATTGTAAGAATGATATCTTGAGCACCAATGAGGATAGTGGCACTGCTGCCAGTGATTTAGATATAGTGGAAGGCCTTTCTGTGGAGCAGGTGCGGGCCCTTACTGATCTCGACTCGCCCAGCGACTTCAAAGACGACCTTTTGCGTAAAAGAATACAGACTATACAAAGTCTTGGCGATTTGAGCCAGAAACTGAAGAACAAGTTGGTGACAAGACTCATGATGGGGAATTACTATAAATACACCAACGGAAGTACTAGACTTCCTTCAAATTTGAAGCAGAGTTTAGTGTTTCCAGAGAAAGGCGGTGAAAATACAAAAGAACGTGGCAGTGGCTTTAACATCAACACATCGTCTCGTCAACAGGAAACCATTCATGAAGAACCAGTTGAAGTAAAACCCATTGAAAAACTGGATCGCGTGGAAGAAGATATACAAGGTATGGTGGAGTCCGAAGATGAGGTGATGTTAACAGAAAACGACTTGATCGTATCTTACCATGATAAGGAACGTTCCATTATGGGATGCCCCCACTACCAGCGTAATTGCAAGGTCGAATGTCCCACATGCTTCAAATGGTTTCCGTGCCGGTTCTGCCACGATGCAGCTGTGCCAGACCATAAGCTTGTACGGTCTCAAGTAAAGCACATCTTGTGTATGTTCTGTAACACTCCCCAGGTGCCCGAAAGCGAGCTCTGCATCAACTGTGAACACGAGTTGGCCAACTATTTCTGCTCCAAATGTGTTTTATACGACAATGACACCACCAAAGATATATACCACTGTGACAAGTGTGGGATTTGTCGCTTGGGTTTGGGAATAGACAAGGATTACTTTCATTGCGATACGTGCAATATCTGTCTCTCGATCGACTTACGAGAAAAACACCGGTGCTTGACCAATACCACTCACTGCAACTGTCCGATATGCAACGAATACCTCTTTACGTCGGTCAACAAGGTAGTATTCATGAAGTGCGGCCACTCTATTCACCAGCACTGCTACGACGAGCTCGTCAAGCACTCGTACAAGTGTCCTATATGTAAAAAGACAGTGGTCAACGTAGAGCCGCAGTTCCGGATCCTTGACCAGGAGATTTTGCAGCTGCCTCTTCCGGTTCCCTACAATACCTGGAGGTGTATAGTGAGCTGCAACGACTGCCAGGGCAAGTCCAACGTGCCGTACCATGTGCTAGGACTCAAGTGCAAGTACTGCAAGAGTTACAACACCAACCAGCTCAAGCTTATCAAGCCTGAAGAAGAAGAGGATAATGAGGATAATGCCGAAGCTCACGTTGACATGGACTCAATGAGACTCGTGCAAACTAACTTGCTGAGCAACTTTAGGATAGGAGATTATCATGATGACGAGGAGGAAGAGCACTATGGAGATGTCGAGGAAGATGAGGAGGAAGGCGATGATATGGTGGATATTGGCAAGATCTCGCGTCATCTCAACGACGCATCGGACCAGTCCAATCTCTCGTATATCACGTCGATCTTCCAGAACTTCATCAACTCCAGCACCAAAGAATAGTTGAGAATAATGTTGACGTACAGTATTAGATAAGTACTTTACGGGGTAAAGGATACGACGAATGGTAAGGTCTGCAGAACATGGCTGGTATATAGAATTACACAAGGTTAATGTTAATATGATTTAACGAGTATGTAAAGAGGCTACAGATCAACATCTAGATCTACTTATAACTTCGACCTAATAATAAAAGAATGCTCTTAGTATAGGCTTACTCTAGCAACTACCTCGTTTTGTTCGTCTACTACATTCTAGTATGCATTGGTCACAGTACATTGCTTGGACATTTCCGTGTGTGTGCCGAACATTACCCCACCAAAGAAAGAGATCATGCAAAAATAGACTTTAAGTTCTATTCCTAATAGGTTTAACATTGGTTTCACTCCAGTAGACCTTCGATAAGTCTCACAAATCTACACTCTACATCTACCACAACTCTCTATGCTACATCTGGAAGAGTACTAGCACTATTCTAGCACATCTAGTAGTAGGTAACATTACTCTACTTGTAGAATTCTCTATCCTGGTATCTCTCCTTCTGGAGTTCTCTATCCTGGTATCTATCCTGGTATCTATCCTGGTATCTATCCTGGTATCTATCCTGGTAATTTCTGCTCAAAGTCGCTTCTAGACTCGTTTAGCTCGTTCCGTGCATCGCAGACTCCTTCACAGGTAGCAACCAGTGCGCGATGAGAACGTGGACTCTTCACACCCTAACAAACATCGCAGTACATTTTATCCCAAGTTTTGTTATGCTGCCCCGAGTTTCTACGCTGGTCTGCGGCCCCTCAACTACCCAATACCAGCTTTTTGGTCATCAACTACCCCAAAGTCATTCATCTCTCCCCAACACAAAATTGTTGGTGCCCCAAAATTGCATTGCGCAGAATTGCCTTGCGCGGCCAAACAACGCCCTACTGCGAAATTGTCGCACTGGAGGAGTGAGCGGGAAAAGCACGACTACCTACATCTGGGGGTGATCAGTTAGCAAACTCACGATATTATCACAATCGATACATCTTTGTGGATGAACATGAGATATGAACTCGATCAAAATCCTTGTCAAGTCACTAGATAAACTATATCCCTTCTCTGACCTTGAGTTGCCGCCCAGGCTTCCAGGGTTGGATGAGGACTACGAGATCGAGCGTGATCGTGAAAGTGCCCATCAAGACCAGAACGACAATAATCAAAATGTCAATTCCAAACAAGATAAGCCACCTGTGGCATCTACATCAGTACTCGATGTGCTTCTCTTTCTTCCCAATTACCTCATCATAAAACCCGTCATTTTCATATGGCTCTTGTTCACGTACCCGTTTGCATACACATTCGAGCAGCTCGGCATAACCAAATCGTATCCCACAGACCCCAAAGAACCTTATGATGACGAAAAGAAGCAGTTGGACGAAGCAATAAGAACCTCTACAGATAACCAACCTGCTCGAACGCTTACGTTTGCGCAGGACCCCGAGAAATCTCGAACCCGAATTGCCGAGTACGACGACAATACCGAGCTACTCAAGCAAGAAAAACTCATAGCAAACACCATCAAGTCGCCGTCGTCCAGCTCAAAGTACATCATTCCTCCGCCGCAGCGGTTGTACCCCCTTTCGAGAAACCCCCACAAAAAAAGACGCAAGACGCTCATTCTCGATCTAGACGAAACACTCATCCACTCGCTTTCGCGGGGCTCGCCGCGTTCCTTCAACTCGTCGTCTTCGTCAGCTCCCAAAGTCATTGAAATCAAACTCCACAACATGGCGTCGCTTTACTACGTCCATAAACGGCCCTTCTGTGACTATTTCCTCAAGGAGATCCTGAAGTGGTTTGAATTGCAGATCTTTACTGCAAGTGTCAAAGAATATGCCGATCCCATTATAGACTGGCTCGAAAACGAAATCATTGACCACCGCAAAGCGCACGAAGCCGAGCGCAAGCTGGGCCATTCTGGCGCGCAGTCGCAACCTCCCAAGATCTTTACAAAACGGTACTATAGAGCAGACTGCACGTTCCGGCAGGGAGTCGGGTACATCAAGGACCTTTCCAAGTTTTTCCCCAAAGATGACGACCTCAAGAATGTGGTCATTTTGGACAACTCTCCCGTCAGCTACGCGCTTCATGAAGACAACGCGGTGATGATCGAGGGGTGGATCAACGATCAAAGCGACCGTGATCTTCTCAATCTCTTGCCAATGTTACACAGTCTCAGTCTTTGTATCGACGTGCGGTATATATTGGGACTTCGCAACGGCGAAAAGGTGTTTGAAAACTAACCAAAACTAAAACTAAAACTACATAAAACTGGCTTTCGCGTACAGTCTTAGAGGGCCTTGCCCATAGCATCGATAATACACAAATCAGACATTAGACCCAAGACCAAGAGTGTAGTATGTCTTACGTAGTATTTGGCTGCTAAAAGCACGTGAAATTCACAGTCGCACGATTAGTCAGCGCTGCATGCTAGCGAGCCTATTTTCTGGTAATATGCAATTGTATTATAAAAGTGCATTTCTCCACCGGGTAACGCCGAGCTACGCTACCGTTCTCTAGTTTGTTGATGTTACATTATTTCGGTTGCAACACATACCGTTATGAAGAGCGGCATTACCCCGCATATCGGCTCAATGCATCGGCTTAAATCATCTTGCGACTCCGCCTGCTCTGCCAAAACCAGGTGGAAACTGCTCTTCACCCTGGGTAAAGTGAAGTACTACAAATCTATAAACCATGTTGATCGTTATGTCAATGTGTCTTCTATTCAGTCTCCGCTATTTACTGTCACCTGCTCATCTATGATTTTTACAAATTTTTGGAGAAATATCGCCAAAATGTCTCATCCATGGGTGTGCTCTTGACCAATTTATGCCTGACTCTTTGACTCGTCCTGTCATTTTGAGCCATCTCTTTTCTTTACTTCCTATTTGGGTCGGTCTCTATATACCGCGTCCTGCACACAGCGTATGCACCCGTCCGCCGTTAAAGTTTAACTGATTGATTTGCAACGAATCTTCACCAACTCCTCACCACTATGTCAGTGAAAGGGGTACTCGATGATTTAAAGACTCAGCCAGACAGCAGAGAAAGCTTCAAGCTCTTGGGCGATTTGCTCCGGCAAGAATCTGTCCGAGCAAGTCCCGAGATCAAGTCTAGTCTCATCGAATTAGTTGAATATGCTAACAAAAACATGAGCCAGTTTTTGAAGCATCCAAGTCCACACAGCACAGATTTGATCCTTGAAATCCTTAGGTGTATGGTTAATTTATTGGCCGACAGTGATGAAAATCGTTTTTACTTCCAGAGTTCTCAGCCCGTAGTGGTTGAGTTTTGGCGCTTGATCTCATCGGCATTGCAAGATCCTTCGACGGATGTTCTGATAAATAGACGGAGTGTGATAATTTTGGGCCAGTTCATCCACAGTACTGAGCACAAGCAACAGTACCTCGAGTGGGTGTTCAATAGTGGTTTCGGCGAGTCTTTGTTGGTGTTTTTAACCAACAACTTTGGACAAAATGCTTCACCGACCGATGTTTTTCTGTACCAGAACGTATTTGAGCTTTTAAAGGAGGTTTATCAGGTGAACTCCAAAGCCTTGTTGGGGAACCCAGCTAAGTCATCAAGTATATCTCTTCGTACTATTGACTATATGCTAGAAAAGTTGGCAGATCTCCTTGAAAATTTAACCAAATTCGACTTGCGTGCAGATGTAGGCAGCCAAGAGGACGAAGATGAGGATGACGTGCTGGATTTAGAGGATTTGGACGAGATTGTTCTCGCCATTAGCGATATTCTCACCTACATGGTGTCGTACGAAGACCTTTCTGGTATAGATGATATTAGGGCCAACACCCGAGTAATGGCATTAATTGGCCAAGTACCGGCCGAGTTTCCTAACCGCACGCATATCAAGCGGAAATTATTTTCGGTGAGCGGATGTATTTCGTCCATGAGCAGTTTCAGTAGTTTGCGAGACTTGGACGCTTCCGTAGAGTATTTTGCCAGTACAGACGCCGTAGATCCGTATGTATTGGCAGCATCGGCTATAAATCTAGGTAACTACATCACCAGTGCAGAGAAAAGGAGCCAGGTATGCGGAATCGTGGAAAAAACGATGCTGCTTGAAGCGTTCATCAGGTCGTTTTTCCGCATCCCCATCAACGACGTAGTACAGATTCAGGCGATCCACTTGCTCAACAACCTCATTACGGAGGATTCTGTGCAGTACGTGATCGATAATTACGAGAGATTATTCAGTAAGTTCATCAAGATCATAGTGGATAATGGCCAGTACTATGCTGATATCTACAAGATCTTTGACAAGTTTGCCCAAAAACTCATCAAGTTGCATTTCATAAATAACCAAGACAACATTCTTGACTTTATAGATATATGGACCTACATCATTCAAGGGTCGAGCGATAGCCAAGACATAGAGTTGTTGTTGTTACAAGCATACGTCAAGCTCTTCAGGGACACCACACTCACCAGTCCGCATACCGAAAAAGTTGTTGTTCTATTGAGGACTCTAGTAAACTCTTCGGTTGTGGTTCCCGGATCTGGGCCTATGCGTATCGACACGGTGCTCGAGAAGCTCAAAACCATCGGCATTTTCAACCATAACCTCACTAGTCACCACGTGAAACCCGATGACCTCATTAATTATTTGTACGATGGCAACGTGCACTCCTTGGCCACACAGTACTTGACTCCTTTCTGCGACTTTTTAACCCAGCTTTTCGTACAGTTGTCTGACACCAATAAACCGCCACATTGCGACATCTTGCTTAACAATGCCAAATTTGTCAGTGCGACTACGCTTGGGTTCTGGAGCGCAATAGACAATTCCGCAGCGAAACCGTTGTTGGAAGTATGTCAGCAGATCACCCGCCTATAACTACTATCTAGTCTACACTAGGTTCCTATTAGTCAGTACTATTAGTCAGTTAGTCAGTACTATTAGTCACTACTCTAGTCCTTCCTTTTTTTTTTTGACATTTCCCGGCGGCTTTTGGACTTTCCGCGAATAGCCGCACTTGAGTGCCCCACACTCCGGAAGCGGAAAATTTTTCAAATCCATATAAATACTTCACTTACACTAGTGTGGAGAAACAACCCAAAATGAGCACCAAATTTTCTAAACTCGAGGTCGAAGAACCGGACCCCATCGTCAAGGTGATGGGAATGTCCATGAGGGACTCCCATCCCTCTAAAGTTGATGTGACTATCGGGATCTATAAAGACGAACAAGGTGGATTATACCAGTTCCCAGTCGTTACTAAGGCCAAACAGATTCTTAGTGCTAAAGACCCGGGGCATAACTACACCACCATGCAAGGAATCCCCGAATTCACCAGAGGTGCTAGAAAGGTGGTTTTCGGCGACCACGTCGACGACAAGAACATCGTTACCATGCAGTCTATATCCGGAACCGGATCTATTCACTTGGCCGCAGCTTTATTGAAAGAAGCCGGACTCTTGAACTTCTACATTGGTGTTCCAGCATGGAGTAATTATGAACCTATGATTGAATGGGTAGGCGGAAAGGTCAACACGTATACCCATTACGACGAGCAAAAACAGGCGCTTGATTTCGATTCCGTGGTCAATGCCTTGAATTCTGCTCCTGCCGATTCGGTCTTTTTGTTCCAGACTTCATGCCACAATCCTACTGGTGCTGACTTTAGCAAAGACCAGTGGAAGATCATCGGAGACTTGTGTAAGAAGAACTCTTTGTTAGCTATTCTCGACACTGCTTACCAAGGATTTGCTACAGGAAGCAAAGATGAAGACGCCTGGCCCATTCGTTTATTCTACGACTTGAAAATCGACTTTCTTGTGTGCCAGTCGTTTTCGAAAAATTTGGGATTGTACGGAGAAAGGACTGGTGCTTTACACGTAGTAGTCTCGGATGCAGCATACGTGCCTCATGTCACCAGCACTTTGGTGTCTATCTTCAGAAAAGAGTGTTCTTTTGCTCCTGCTTGGGGAGCCAGAATCGCTGCTGAAGTCTTTAAGTCGCCAGAATTATGTAAAGAATGGGACGAACAAGTTCGTGGAGTGACCCAGAGATTGAAGGATATCAGATTGAAAGTCTACAATAAGTTTTTGGAATTAAAGACTCCTGGTAACTGGGAACCTGTCATTAAACAGAACGGGTTGTTCTGGTGGTCAGGAATGACCGAAGCTCAAAGTGATTTGTTGGCTGCCGAGCATCATGTTTATTCGACCGGTTCGGGCAGAGTCAACATTTCGGGGTTGAACAACAGCAATTTTGAGCATTTCTGCAAGGCAGTGGACACGGTGGTGAGACAGACTACAAAATAAAAGGGCTAAATCTATTGACTAGTAGTACATAAAGCTAAAATACAAAAAGTTTCGATCAAAGATAATCGACCATGAAAGTAACCGTAGTAACCAAATAATAAGAAGAAATGAAATGAAGGAGTGAATGAAGGAGTGAATGAAGGAGTGTGAGACAATCGTGTAGTCAAGTAGATGAAAATCATATGTAAGTGGTTGAAAAGCTGATTGAATGGGTATTGTAACGAGCCAGGCTCAATACTATTCAAGACTACCACCAAATGTACCAGCTGTTGTTCTTTGTTAGACTAGGATGGTGTGGAATAGTGTATGAGACGTCTTTATGTTTGACGACCGTGAATTTTTTTCAAATGGGCCTTTAAGTTATCCTTTCTGTTGAATCTCTTTCCACACGTCGTTTCGTCACATTGGTATGGTTTATCCAGAGAATGACTTTTCATGTGTCTCTTTACATGTTCCGGACGCTGGAACCGAGAGTCACAAATAGGACACTTGTGTTTCTTCTTAGGATCCAACTTATCGTTTTTATCCCCACGATTGTTCTTGACTACAGGGATATCGATTTTGGGCATTGAGTTGAGTTGGGACATGGACGAATCTGGAACAGAAGCCTGAACCACGGCTCCACTATTTCCATTATTTCCATTATTCATTTGCATCAAATCCAAGTACTGTTGCATTCCCTGCAAGTTATCATTGTAGGGTTGTTGCTGATTTGAAAATGTTGCCATAGGAGGAAGAAGCCCTGGATTAGCTTGCGGATTGTATCTCTTGAAATGAACAGCTGAAGCCGACGCTGGGGGTGGATTACTGGCAGCATGAGACCTGGATTTATACTCATTTTGGGCCATTTGGGACATGGTAGGTGGGGCCGAAAGGCTGGCATCCATAGGAGAAGTCGCTATGGAAGCCAAGTCTATCAGAGCAGGATACGATTTGGTGAAGGAGGTGTTGACATTAGACAAGTTCTTTGGGACGGGTTTATTTTCAGGAATAAACTGGGCCAGCAAGAGATCGATGCCGGATTTGCGCATATTGAGGTGAGAATATGGGGCTTCGCTCTCGTAATCAGTGCTTGTATTTGGGACCGAGTATGACTTGGATTCATGGAAATTGGCGGGATTTACCGGAGAATTGCCGGCGTAGTAGACACCGGGAGTGGAAATGGAAGATACGATTTTTTCATCGTCAGGAACAGTCGAGGTGGAGTTCATTTTAGTAGCGTTAAAATCAGAACCAGAAGTGTTAGTTTCGTTCTTTTTAGGAAAGCTTGAGTAAGAAACAGCTTTTCTCAACTGCTTAAAAGCATCGTCGTCTTGGTCTTCGATTTTTATAGATTCAAGCGTATCGTTGCGTTTCAAAGTAGGGAAAGCACCGCCAAACGTATTATTGTTGTTTGACGCCGTTTGAGGCTGGCTCTGGCTGCTCCAGTTGGTAGGGCTGAAGAATTGGACGCCCTGGTGATCCACTCTGTTTGCAGAGCCAGGAGTAGGTAATGGGGTGCCAATATCGTCCAAATCACCTACAATATTGTCCACACGAGGAGAAACAAATGTTGATGGCGTATAGAACGGATTCAAGTTGGAGTTGAGGTTTTGGTACGACGAAGACTTGGAGGCTCCAAGCACCATAGGAGTATTTGCATCAACAGAGATTCGAGAGCGTGAACGAGTGTGGCCCTTGGCCTTGGAAGAATGAGGGGTTTTTGAGATCTTGGCGGTTTGGTTGGTGGCCAAGTTGATGGGCGAAAGGGCCGTGGCGTTAGAAGGGCCGCCGCGAAGAGGCGTATGGAACAAGTTATTGTTGACCGAAGAGACCGAAAGCGACTTGTTTCTGCCCATTCTACGAGGGGTGGCCACCACAGGCTGGCCTAGGTGGTTTTGCTGGTGCTGGGAGTGGATTTGCTGGGGTTTTTGCATCGAGTTGGGCGAGTCCGATAGCGACTGGTTGGAGACCAGCAGCGAGAGTTGCGGTATGGAATCCATGGAATAAATAGTGTTGCTGCTAAAAGAGTTGTGCAAGTTGTCATTGTGTTCAGTAGAAGAGCCTCGCGAGTTGTAAGACGGGTATATAGGCGGGTCTTGGGACATGGAGATCATCGACGATGTAGATAAGTTGGATTGGTGATGACTACGATAATTGTTACGAGAAATGTGGAGTAGTTGTGAGGAGTACACTCCATCGTCTAGCGACACGTTTTTGGAGTGGTTAAAGTTGTGGAGGCTCTGGTCGTCGTTGAGCATATAAGTGGGCTCGTCGTCGTCGGTATTGCTCGTATTGCTATGACTATTACTGTGAATTCGGTTCTGATTATGATTTTGACTATTCTGGTTGTTTAGAGTCTCATCAGGATTGAAATTACTCAAGTTCATGTGCTCGAAGTCGCCCAAGTACACATTCTTGTTGGCGGGATGGTTGGACGAAACCGGCACCAATTCTTCGTTGGAGTAATGCTTGATTTCCATATCCAGCAAGTGGTCATTGCTGGCCGAGTTGGAGTTGACTTCGAAGTCTCCCACGTCCATGGCCATGTGAAACGTCGAGTCGCTGCCGGCCTCGATGGGTTGCGATAGCTGTGTCGGGGAACTCATCAAATACTTGTCCATTTTGAAGACGATTAAGCGAAAGTTTGCTGATCTGCGTAAATAAGGGTGTGACTATGTACTTCTGTGTTTTCACTGCAGTGGTTGTCTTTTGTTGGCGTGATTTGTTGTTGGTGGGCGTGAAAGCTGGCGTAAAAGCTTCACGCGAATATTGGCGAACTTCAAGCTGTTTTTGCTAATTTTAGCTTGTTCTTTTGGGCTAGGGCGTATCGGAGACGTAATTGACGGGTCACTTACCTAGATCCACTACTTTTCGTCCGGCGTTGCAGCTACCAAAAGAAAGACGTTGAAGTTTTCACACTGAAACTGGTTATTTTTTTGTGGTCCTAATTTTATTTCTGGCGTATTGAGATTTGGAGAAAGGATGTTTCGGCGGCTACGAGTGGAGAAGCTTAGAAATGTGTCTTACTTTTGTGCAGCAAAGAGAATGCGATTCAGTACAGTAAAGCAACGGCGGGGACGGCCGCCGTAGTCTTGCTACAGTTGGTTATAGACTGAGTATATGAGTGTAGAGTAGGTGAAACTATTAATTGAGAGCTTGATATATGGTAGTTAGTATATAATATTTGGTCTACAAGCTACTTAGGGTTAATTTATCGCGTGGTAGTAATGCAATAGAGTATGGTGATCGGGGCCCAGTCGGTACCCACTGTGGAAATATTCCCAGAGGTGGGCAGGCACTGAAGGCAGCCAGCGAGATCCGAGGGGTGCAACCACCAAATCCCGGCGGCCGCACCCGGGCAACGCCCCAAAACCGAGGGGCGGCTTGGCTCACTAGTTAGTAACGTTACTAAGTAATGGAGGCGGTTCGAGATTTGCTTATGTGCGAGGAAATGCCCACCAACGCACAACGCTGCACAAGTGGGGCTTACCGAGAGTGCAGCCACCATTACAAATCTTCTGATGTCACCATCTTAGCACGCAGACATATTTTTGTTGAACAAATCATCCAACATCTTTGGACCAGTAACCTAATTTGATGCGAGTAGTAACTTTAGTCTACCTGGGCGCAGTGCAGTCCCCTCCTCAAACCATTGCATCTTGTACTAGAGTAACGCAGCATGCAATCGGCCGACGTTTCTATAAAATTTCTTTTTGGCGCTAGCTTTCTACCTGGAGTACCACGCAAGTAGTACCGTAGCAATAAATTGTCTCAAGTTTTTGTTTGTGCACGCTTTTTCTGACAACTGTCACATTAACATAATCAGTCTTCTTGGTTACGATCTCTATGATCTGATGATTAGAACCCATTGGTTTGGTATTTTATTTCTATTTCGAGGCCAAGTATCAGCCCGACTATATTGTTTCATACACTTTTATATTTAGTTCCAGACCTTCTGGTAAAATGGCCTTCGTGCGTTCATCTAGGAAAATACATGTGAACATGCAAGCAGCCATTGAATGTTAGGCTTATGCTGCTTCAATTTTTTTATTACTTGTTCTCCTTTTCAGAGTATGAAAAAAAAAAAAAAACGTAGAGGCGTAGTATTTCAGTTTCGACCGGAAATGGAATCTTAATGCCGTTAGTCCTCGAAGTGAAATGGAACTCAGTTCCGGTCAAATCGCAGCGCGAAAAAAAAAAGTAATACTGAAAAAAGACGCGTCTTGATTCCGTGCATTAGCCAATCCGAACTGCATATTTCGACCGAACTATGGTCTCCATTTGAATTTATAAATAACTTCTGTTCGCGATTCACCTGTCATAACAATAGAAACCTTCTTAAACGAGAGGTACAGAAAGCTTCTTGATCCACAAAATGGAATTGCAAAGCCCGAGTTGTTTAACACCTATATTAAGTTGTCGGGATATTGCGCTTATAAAGACGGCTTTAAGACTATTAACAAGAAAATACACCTAAAACTCTAATTGTTCCCGACAATTACTCTTGATTGGCCAATGCCCCTTAGCCAAACCCTTCTCTGAACCATTGACACCTGCTAGGCTAAGGACTTACAGTGAATTATGAAGTCCTTTAGACATTATAGTAATTTGTTCGTAACACAGTTCGAAATTCACAAATCTTCGATGTGCCGCACCAACGGTCGCACAAGCCTGGTTTATTTTCGCAACCATTCCTCGATCTGTCGGCAACAGAAATTTCGGCTCCAGCGCAACACGTGATCCGCGCAACAAGTGAACTTTTCAGTACTACATACAGACTTTGATCTACTTGCAATAGTTCTTAACAGTGTAATCGTTTACCATTTAATGAATATATACAAACCTATGGGTTTTGCTTAACAAAGTCAACACCCTTTTTGATGTTGGCGATCAAAGTGTCTTTAGCACCCTTGACCAATTCTTCTTCGTGGTCGGACAATTCGCCCAATGGGTGGACGGACTTGACACCATCAACACCCAAGGTAACCTTCGAGGAGAAGAATTCAACACCTTCGGACTTGAACAATGGGGAGTCGACGAAGGAGGCTTCAATGACATCCTTTTCACCGGCTAAACCATTCAAGACGGCACCGGCAAATCTAGCACCGGCTTGGGCCATGGATAAAGTGGCAGAACCAGCACCATCTTTAGCCTTGACAACTTCGTCACCACCGAATTGGATTCTGTGGATCAAAGCGTCTCTGGTTTCAGTGTCCAAGGACTTGTGGTTGGTTTGAGACAACAATGGAACAATGGTGATACCAGAGTGACCACCGACAACGGTGACTTGTTCGTTGACTGGGTTGGTACCGGCGACTTCAGAGACGAATCTGGAAGCTCTCAAGACATCCAAGGTGGTGACACCGAAAAGCTTCTTTGGGTTGTAAACACCCTTGGACTTCAAGACTTCAGCCACAATTGGGACAGTGGAGTTGACTGGGTTGGAAATAACCAAGATGGCGGCGTTTGGAGCGTGATCAGCAGCAGCCTTGGCCAAGTCTCTGACAATGGAGGCATTGGTGTTGAACAAGTCGTCTCTGGTCATACCTGGCTTTCTTGGGACACCGGCTGGGATGACAATGACGTCGGAACCGGTCAAAGCATCCTTGATGTTGTCTGGGTTGTAACCCTTGACAGTGGAGTTGGTTGGGATGTGGGAGACATCGGCGGCAACACCTGGAGCACCTCTCAAATCGTAAAGAGACAAGTCGGTGACTTTGTGGTTCAACTTCAACAACAAGGAAAGTGGTTGACCAATTCCACCGGTGGCACCCAAGACGGCGACTTTGTAGGCAGAAGAAGCAGAAGAAGAAAAGGATCTAGTAGCAATTTTTGATAACATTTTTAATCAATTGATGAAAAGAAAAAGTGAAGCAAATTTTACTATTTTCCGGGGGGGGTCCTCAAAATATATTCGAAAAATGAAAAGCTATTGAGAACTTCGGCGGCTAATCACCACCACCCACCGAATCAAAAATTGAGGTTCCCAACCGTCGGAGTTTCGGATCTGACGGGTCGAAACGTGACCGCATGCGAAGGTGCTCAGGCATTGGCGGTCAGCTACGCATGTTGTGTCGAAGGCATTGTGATTTGGTAGTTGGGTGGAACGGCCAATCAGATTGCTCATTTTTGGCGGCCATTCCGAGACCGCGGCATATTTCACGTGAGGAGAGCAAGAAATGACACCTGGGATTAGAGGTAGATGTAAAAAAGGGCTAGAGTAGAGGCGAGGTCAATTGAGACAGAGGCTGTAGAGGCTGTAGAGGGTACGTGAGGACCAGCGGCCTGAAGTGCCGTTTGCCCGTGCTGGTCAATGGATCATGCCAGTTGTATGTGTGGATACCCATGGTTCACGTGGCGGGTCGCACCGCCGGACATGTGGCGGTGTGCTTTTGCGGGGGAAAGCTGCACCACCACTATCTTGCATCGTGGCTGCAAAAGAAGCCTACGAGGTTACTTCCATGCGAGCGCTAGGAGGCTCACTATAAGTGGCAGCCTCGAGTCCCAATTGACCCGTGGTTTATAGCGGTGTACTAACAATTCGTAGGCACATTTTCCCCGGATATTGGGTCCGCGGAATTAGTAACGTGGGCCCAAAGCGGGACGTTAAGTGCGAAGCGAGAAACCCGTCGGACCACAACCGTCGGGGTAAACACGGAAAACTTTATGACAGCATTTCGGTACGGAAAGTGCTCAGGTTATTGTGTAGCAACGGAAGTTCTCTCATTCAGCGAAATTGCACAACAAGTTGTACAGCAAGTGGCACAACAAGTGGCACAACAAGTGGCACAGCAAGTGGCACAGCAAGTTGCTCAGCTGTGTTTTGCTGGTGTATCTACCGTAATTTGCACCTAGCGCGCTCTCGCGGCCGCGCGGGCTCGGGCTTTCGGGGTCCAGGGGGCTCGCCAATATACAGAATCAACAACAAGCATCAGATGGACAATTAACTAACAAGTAGCAACAGTAGACCCATTCACAGCATACTGTCTCACTTGTCGTACTCTAATCAATTGTTACTAAACATTCTCCTCAATTGACTAAACGGTCCTACAAAAATCCATTAAATTATATGATTTTAAAAATGATATCAAGTATTTTGTAACTATTGCTCTAGATTTATCACCAACCCTACTAATGCTCATTGATTTTGCAGTCTCACAATCCAGTACTTCGTAATAATTAGCATCCTGCTCACACGTGACATTTACAACGTGACTTTGTATACACAAACAAACTTACAAGACAAGACCAGACAGACAAGACCAGACACCACCATGTCAGAATCCATAGCCCCATTCCATTCTATGGATATACCGCACGTAGCAGCTGTGGAATTACCTCTCAATGTCAAAAATACCCAGAAAGCTATAGCTATGATCGGCGGAAAGGAAAAGATCAAACAAGTTATCAACTCCTCCAACAAAGACGGCAACACCTACAACCACACATCAGTAGAAAACACATTGGAGTTGAGATTGAGAAAAGACCCGTTCCATCATCCTATACAGTCAAGTTACAACACCAGCGAGAAGATCTTGCTCAAAGTATCCATCCCCAAAGCCAGTCTTCCCGACGATTATGACATGTACTCAATTAAGGACCTTATCAAGCTCAATAAGCGAGATCACGATGCTCCCAAATATAAAGTCCAGCCTGTTGCTATTATAGACCAGACATACCTGTTCAAATCGGTGGCAGACTTCCAAATAACCACCAAAAACAACGCGATGGTCCAAGATTTCAAGGAGTCTATGCTCAATTTCCGGACCTACGAAGATGTTCAAAAGTATTTTGAGCGCAACAACAACATGATGGGAATTTCTGACTATAAAGACCTCAAGTACTATGAGAATATCGACCACGGCTTGCCTCCTCCTCCCATACTATCTCCCATACGGTTTCCATTCGATTATAAATACCAAAAGAATCCGTTTACCACTGCGATCAAAGACTCGGAGAGTGGAGAAATCAAGGTTGTTTCCACCAAAAATACACTCAAATTGTATACCAAGATGATCGACTATAATACCAACGACGTGCCGTCACAACCAGCGGACGAATTGATAGAAAACCTAGCCAAGCTTCAGTCAACCAATCACCCTGTAAACAGTCCTGATTACCAGCTTCTCAAGTGTATAGACTGGTTGCGACAGGTGTTTGAGCTCAAACCTATCTGGCTAAGAAAGCAGCTAGAAGATATTGTACCAGTAGACTTGAAGAAGTTCATTAAACAGTCGTTACCGTATGTGACGTATATCTATAGAAGCGGACCATGGCGGTTTTGTAACGTCAAGTTTGGTATTAACCCCAAAAGCGATAGTCTGTTTTGGAAGTACCAGAGTGAATATTTCAGAATAGCAGGATTAAAGTTTGTAACGCCCAAAAGAGAAGTGAAAAGAATTAAGCCAAATACCATTGAAGCGGGTGCCGACGATTCTATCGCAGTATCGGAGTACTTGTTCTTCAATGGAAACACTCTTCCATCTACAGTAACCTACCAAATAGGGGATTTGTTGGACACAGACATCACCACCATTATCAAAACCAATCAGAACGAAATGGGAAAGGAGTTTTTGCGCGAGGTGCCTGATTTCCAGGACGGTTGGATCAATAGGCAGACCATGGAGGTGGTGAGA
Organism: Suhomyces kilbournensis; assembly: GCA_030563685.1. NCBI lineage: Eukaryota > Fungi > Ascomycota > Pichiomycetes > Serinales > Debaryomycetaceae > Suhomyces > Suhomyces kilbournensis. The sequence continues at coordinate 631,517 of JAJMJN010000003.1, forward strand.
AGAATCGTCCGGTACAAGCTCAATCGTATAGTCAACGAGGAGCCTATTCACTCAGATAAAATTCTCAAGATAATTCAGGCAGATTACACTGAATCGCACGAAAAGAAGCCTGGTGCAGAAGAGGAAGAAGACGACGATGAAGATGAAAGAGAGCCTGAGGCTGATGATGAAAATGTAGACATCGATATAGCTGACGAAGAGCACATTGGTGAAGGCGTGCCTGAGCACGGAACGCCTAGCATCGACGAGACCCTCACCAAACTCAGCTTGCTCAACCCCGAAGCTGCGAAAAGAGTTAACGAGTTGGTTGGGCTTATAAAACAGGACTCTACAGAATAATATAGTGTAACTGACGCAGCAACAGTAAACTCCATAAACCCCATAACATTTCAAATGTTTTTCACGTCTGTAGTCACGTGACCCACCCGCGTCCAAATTGACACGAACAAGTTTCAAAACGCCAACAACTGTAACCATGACTAAAGCTACCGACGCTGGATTGACTGCATTTGTGTTATCGGCCGTGTACTTTGCGTTGTACACCGGCGTGATACCATCGCCCGTCTTTTTCCAAGACGAAATCCTTCCATTTTTGCCATGGTGGGGCTTGGTTTCGTTTGGCTCGTACGCCTTGGCCACACTTGGCTGGGGAATTATCACTTTCAAGGACAAGGAAGACAAGTACCGTGAGTTACTTATTCAGATCGACGAGGCCAAGGAATTTTATGCATCCAAGGGTATCCAAATTGACTAAATCGACTAGTTATATAATAATACACATTTGTCTTTTAAACGGATTTATTGTATTTGATGTACAGAATAAATAAGAAAGGGTCTAGTTATGGGTCTGCAGATGGTTGAGCAGGGTTGTTTGCCTTTCGAGCACGCTTTGCCTTCATTTTCTTCTCTAATGCTGCAAAGACTCTGATACTGACAGGCACGTTACCCCAGGTTTCCTCTTCTTCCGACTTGGCCTTCGATGCGGAGGTCAACTCCTCGGGACTCTTGTGTGCTATGGACAAAGGCAAGTTTTCTTGCTTCAAACGTGAAACAGGAGCGTCGAAATTCTCCGGCCACCGGCCACCCTTTTTGACGAGGGCCTCAGCGGCCTTTTTCCGTTTGAAGTTCCAGTCTTTGATATCTTCATCGAAAAGTTCCCAAACACAGTTGACACATCCACTCATGCAGCAATTGTCGGGCTCAGTGGGTTTTGCAGGTACAGTTATGCCAGCAATTACGTGCGGCTCCCCTCGCGTTATACGACTCGAAGACTGCGGGGCATCTCCTTTGATTCTACCTCCAAAAACCTTCGCTATTCTTTCTTCGGCAGAAACATTGGGGTCTATGAAATAGTTTCCTTCGAATGTGGTTTTGGTGTGCTTTTTGAGCTTCTTCAAGTCTTTGGCGCTCATCAAACTGGCTTCTATTGGATGCGTCGGATGCGTCGGCGTACGACACACAAGATCATAGTAATCGAACTTTATGTCTCCCACCTTTTTCACATCAGCACGGGGCCTAGCTGGCCGCCTGCTAACACATCTCTTGGCCACGATGCGGATCATTGGGGTGGTTGATACTAGTGAATGGTGAGACAGAATTTAGTGACCGCTCAGTCACGTGCGTGCTATGCTGGGGTACCGAACGTAATCTGACTTATGTCTGGCCCAAGTATTCAATGACCACTGTGTGGATATTCTGTGAACTTAACTATACTTATATCATCAGATCTCTCTTTTGCTCGCTCGCTACTATTGCTCACTAATGTAGGTGCTACAATTGGTCACGACCGATCCTGGAGATACGTACTATGACACAATAGATCTTATTTTTTTCCCTCATATATGCCTATTTCTCCGTCTCAGGGCTTCTCGCGGTAGTGGCAGATCTGTCGCTATTTTAGTGCTCGCTTCACTTCTCGCGGTAACTGCAAAAAATGCCACTACAAGTGCACTTCCAGCCTCTCATCTTCTTATTTTTACATTATCCATAATAAAAAACTTAACCAGACGCTAATGGTTTAGTTGATGTCAATTGTTGTATGATTCCTACAGTCGTCGCTCGGCCCATTGACTAGAAAAGGATTTATTAGCGAGGTAAGGCCGGGCGCTACGACATAAATTAGCAGCGAATCAGCAAGTTATCCGATTGCATGTGGTCGACAACAGAAACATGCAGAACTTAGTCGTTGAGTGTGTCATGGTGACCCGCCCATTCCGGGAGATTGAAAATTTCCGGCGCAATAACTTTTATGTAACCACGTCGAACGGGGCTTCTCTAGAGTCGTGAGGAATTTCATTTAAATTGGTATGTTTAAGCCGATGTACCGCTATCAATAGTGCGACCCTACAGGAGGCGCAAAGATTATTTCTCAAATCTGTCAAACTGACATGATAATCATTCCGACATTGCTTTGAAGTATGAGCGATCGCTACGTCAGAATTCAGGAGATAGAGAAATTGAGGATGCTCCAATTGCGCAGCGGTTGATTTGTTTTCTCCATGCTTCAAGTACAAATAGCTGGCGAAATTAGCTGCAAAATAATACACCTTCAACCGAAAAATGAAGTTTTCAGCACTTTGTACTCTTGCAATCGGTTCTGTTGCCAGTGTCGCTGCTCAAGCCACTACTGATGATAGGTTTCCCGGCCACTATTTAAGAGCAAATTCAAATCCAGGCTCTTTGGGGATCGATACTTCGAAACAGATTGCTGGATACTTGGACATCGAAGATCAAGACAAGCACTTCTTCTATTGGTTTTTTGAGTCCAGAAATGATCCTGCAAATGATCCGGTTATTCTCTGGCTCACTGGTGGACCGGGATGTTCGTCGTTGACGGCCGCTTTGTTCGAAAACGGACCTGCATTTATTGACGCCGATTTGAACGTGGTCCATAATCCATATAGTTGGAACAACAATGCGTCGGTGATATATTTGGACGAGCCCGTCGGTACTGGATTTTCTTACTCAAGCAACAAAGACGTGACTACGTCTGTGCTAGCAGCTGAAGATGTGTATGCTTTCCTCGAGTTGTTCTTCAAAGCAAACCCTCGGTTCAGCAAGCTCCCATTCCATGTCACTGGTGAATCGTATGGAGGACATACGGTGCCAGCAGTTGGTAGTGAAATATTGACTCATCCTGACCGTTCATTTAACTTTCAGTCTATTGCCGTAGGTAACGGATTGGTTGATTGTTTGACTCAATACCAATGGTACGAGCCCATGTTGTGCGGTCAAGGAGGAAATGCACCGGTTGTGAATGAAACACTGTGTGAATTAGCGCAGCATTACCAAGATATTTGTATTCCAAATATTGAGTTTTGCTACAAGGACCAGCTGGCTTACGCCCGTTGTAGAAACACAACTTACAATTGCAATGCCGTCTTGGGTGTTTATGCAGATCAAGGAGGAAACCTTTATGACATAACAAAACCATGCACAACTAACCTGGGTAGTTGCTACATAGGTATTGATTATCTTGTGAAGTATTTGAACCAGCCAAAAGTTCAACAAGCATTAGGAGTTCATAATGTGACATTCAATGAGTGCAATGATGATCCGCAAAATTTAATTATAGATACTGGTGACTGGATGAGACCATACCAGCAAAACGTCACCACGATTTTGGAGAAAGGTTTCCCGGTGCTAATCTACAATGGAGATAAAGACTATATCTGCAACTGGCTAGGTGGACATGCTTGGACCGATGATCTTCCATGGTACGGTCACAGCTCGTTTTCCAACACTTCGCTTTCGGAATGGTATGTTAACGGAAACGCTTCAGGTCAAGTCAAAAATTACGATAACTTGACGTTTTTGAGAGTGTACGAAGCAGGCCACTTTTCTCCCCATGATCAGCCTGAGAATGTTTTGGCAATGATCAACAGCTGGATTAGTGGAAACAAGCGCCTTCAGTAATCATGCGGTTTGACATAAACATATTTAGTATATGACGTGTTACAAGACTAGAGAGAATTATTCTGTTATTTAAATTCAGATTATGCTACACCAAATCTTAATTATATGGCTTTTCAATTCCCGTACTTGAAAGGTACTAGAGGTGCTGGGAATGCTTGAGACACTATTCTAACAAGCCTCATTACTATCGATATCTATTAATTGCAATCAATGACTTCAATGAAATTGAATGAATATTGCAATAACTGATTTGTTTTAGATAAAGAGTATAAAGACTAACACAATAGGAGTAATATTATTGTATTAAATCGAATTCTATATAGGAATGGCAGCCATATGCTGGCTCATGGCTAGCTTTGTTGGGCTGCCCTGACACATCAGTAGGATGTTCAGTAGGAGTGTCTTATCTTTGAGTTTGGTTACTTGGAAGGTTCAGGTGCAGCTTGTGGCTTCTTCTTCTCCCTCTTCTTACTAGCCTCCGCTACCAACTCCTCGAATACTCTCGCTTCTTCATCCTCAGCTTCGGTTCTAGTGGCTGATATAAACACATCGGCCACCAACCTCAAGGCCTTGGCTCTAGCAACCCTTACTTCTATTGGAACATCTTTATCATCAAGTATATTGTCACATACTCCTCTGACCGTGCCTTGAATCTCAAACTTGGAGCCGGACCATGCTGCTGCCAATACTTTACCCATAAGATACTTTTCCATTTCGGCAATCTCTTCGGGTGTATGTTTCTCTGGAATCTGCTTCATCTCTTCCACCTTCTTCTCGGCTTCTTTTAACTCTTCTTGAGCCTCCTCCTTGGTTTCCTCTGGTGATCCAGCACCTTCACCAGCACCTTGAGACTCCTGTTTTGCATGATACTCGTTGTCTTCTTGCATCTTGGCGTATTCTTGCATTGTTCTTTGTGCATCCAACGCACTAGATACCGTCTTCAAGGTGTCTTTGACAACGCCACCTTTCTCTTTGACAGACGTCCAGAACCCTCCCCATCCAAAGAATGTCTGGTTTTTCAAGAAAATCTTGGACTTGGTCTTGTATATTTGTCCAATAGTGTGTAAGATTTCCAAGCCAAAGCTCTCCATCTTCAACAGTTCCGCCTCGTACCTCATCTTTTCCTGGAACGACCGGGCTACATCCTCTTGCATATCGGTTTCAGTGTACAACGACAAGCGGTCTATCAACTTACGGGTTAATTCTTTACGGGTTTCGATCTTTTTAAGACGGCACTCTTCCTCGAACTTTTCAAGCTCTTCTTTACGTTTAAGCTCTTTTTGCTCGGCTTCCGTGAGCTCTTTCTTGCCTACTTCGCCACCACCTTCAGAACTTCCCTCAGCCTGAGTATTTTCCAAGTAAAGCGCCTGTTTGGTGTCGTTCTTAGAGCTGATGTCTGATTTGGAGGTCGCAATGTGAGCTGGTGTTTCTTGAGTTGCGCCGCCACTCTCTTTAGTACTTTCCTGCTTTTTTTCTTCCTCTGGCTTCTTTTCTTCATCATATCCTGACAACTCAGCTGACTTGGTCAATTCTTGCAATAATGACAACTCCCCAATCCAATCCTTAAACGCTTCACCGCCAAATATCATTGAGAAGAATTCGCCTGGATCTTCAAATCCCTCTTGAGGAATCGATTCTTGCTTACCAAACTTGTCATATTTGCCTCTCAATGTCTCGTCACTCAAAACTTGGTACGCTTCTCCTACTTCTTGGAATCGAGCTGCAGCCTGGGGATCTCCGGGATTCTTGTCTGGATGTAGTTTGATTGCTGCTTTTCTGTAAGCTTTTTTGATTTCTAAGGACGTGGCCGTAGGCTCGAGACCCAACAAGTCGTAGTATGATGTATCTACCACCATTTCTATAGTGTTCTACTCTTTTGCCCCGCTATCCTCTTCGTCTTGTGCTGATGGCGCGAGCTGATTATGTAAGCACACTATATACAGGCTTTCGATGACTACACTAAGAGAACTCACAAATGGATCTACTTGACCGTTGCACTATGTGTGTAGACAAGTTGAGGTATCTAAGACTCGTGGATTAACGCGTAGACCAGTCTATATAAAACTAATCTAATGTAATTACTGTCATAATCTCTAGATATCTACTGATAAGCAAGACGTCTATTTTCATCACATGATTTTTTTACGCATAATCACACAGTGAAATCTTGTGATGCTTCTTCATTTGAATTGGGTACATCTATATACCTACGAGATAAGGCGGTTTGCTACGCTGTTATTAGCCTCTTCAGTGACTTTACATTTTGTTTACTCTTTTCTTGTTACTATGTACAGTAATTGTTTAGTTAGAATAGTAGACCTTTCTTAAATCAACAATCTTCTTTCCTCTACCAGCAGCCAAATCTTCAATTGATCTCTGCTTGGTCAATGCTTCGACGAACCCCTTGACAACCAACACTGGGTTTCTCGACTTGTAGATCTTTCCTCTAAGATCCTTGATTCCTGCAGCCTGGCACACCTCGAAAATGTTTCTGTTGACTCTCAATCCAAAACCTTCTGGTGCTGACTTGATAAACAACTTGACAGCATGGTACTTGTACTCGACGTCACCCAAAATGGTTCTTTCTTCGTAACGTGGAATAGGAGTCAAGTTCTTGATAGCATTCCAGTGGGCTTTACGGGCAGCCACTCTCACACCATCTCTCGACTTACCGATCCCCAAACCAATTGTACCTTTCTTGTCACCCACAATGGTCATCACAAAGAAACTAGGAATGTTACCTTTGGATGTTTTGTTAGAAACTCTCTTCATGATAATGGGCCTCACATACAATGACTTGATATAGTTTTCTTCAAGTCCGGTCAACTTGGCAATGTCTCCAGCCAAATTGTCTCTTTGAAAAACACGCTTGGCACCTGCGCCTTCCTTAAATCTGATTTTCAAATCCGATCTGTCGGCACTGGCGATTTGGGGAATTTCGGGGTATGGCGAGGCATTAGAGGCCTGGTTGGGGTACACAACCGGCTCGGTCCATTTGGGGTCGGTGACGGAATAGTCTGATTCTTTTTGTGTAGGCGGGACCTTGGAATGGCCTCTGAACCCTCTTTTCTGTAACTCAAGCACATCTTGGGGATCAACGATCGACTCGGCGATCTTTATACTTTGTAACATGGCAGGCGAGTAGTACTTGGATAAGAAGTCTATATGCTGCTGGACCTTGGAACTTTTTTGCTGCATAGCATTCCTCGTGGTGGAAAGAAGTCGCTGGCCCATCCTATGCCCGATTCTGGCCGTTACCTGTACGTTGGACCTGAACATTGTGGATACGGTGTGGTAAATGGTACTCGCGAAATTTTTACTTTGAAATATTGAAAAATTACCCGGAAATGTGCCCGAAAAAGGGTGATGATTTGGTAGCGCCGAGAACCACTGGCTTACCATTCAAATAATACAGCGAGATAGTCCACTCTTTCTTCTAGTCAATTATCTAGTACATTTATGCTTACTAGATGATACTTATAACGGGCTAATTACTAATTGTAATATTCACTATATATTCTCGTGTTGATGCTTGTTTGAATCTACGTCTAGCGGCTTGATATTATCATCAGAGATGGTCTGAGCAGTGGCTACCGGCGAATACTGTAACTTCTCGTTAACTTGCTGAAGATGATTGATCTCATTCTTCAACCTCTCTACTTCTTTGTCTAGCCTCTTGCCAAACACATCGATGTAGAAAGTAGCACCGTTGTAGCTGGCCCACACAAAAATGGTCGAGACAAACGCCCCACAAAGGTGCTTGTACTTGAACCAAATAGGGCAGAACACCATGGTGAGGATCTGATATCCAAATTGAATTAAGGTGAAGGCAGCAGTCTGCATCCAAAGGTAAGGAAGAGAAAGCACAAACCTGCCAAGAAGAGTCTTTGCCTGTTTCTTTTTGAGGAAGGTAAAGGACGTGACTCTTCCTTTATCAATCTGTTCTTTCCTACGGATGGTTATGAAGTAATGGTACGATACCTGCCATATAGTGTAGTAAGCAGAAGTCCATATTATGCCGTTGAAGAAGTTCCAGTTGTCTATGGAAGCCACGGCAGGGAACCTCTTGACAATGTAGTCAGCAGGCATTTCATGTACAATCACAAACATGGTGACTGGAGGCATCACATGGATAAACGAACTGGTTGTTTTCTCAATCAGGTGTAGCACGAGCGAGTTTCTCCAGGTGATTACTGCAAACGACAATGTTCCCATAGATAAAGAAAATACCGACACGAATAATGACGGCGAGCCTGGAAAGAACCATATGAATGCCATCAAAAGCAAATTGACATAATAACACAAATCGGCAAGGAAGTACTGGAAAGATTGCTTGAAGTACGTGTAGAACCGGATTGGCATAAGGAACGCCAATAGCACCGTGTGGAAATGTGGGAAGTAGATGGGGTATTTTCCGATTATGAATCCCGATGTGGCGATCAAGAAAACCGCTCCGGCGTAAAACAACTTTTCTGTGGACGAGCTCTGGAGGTTCAGCTGCAATCTCTTGTCAAACTTGTGGAGACGGCGGATGAACTTATTTTGAAGCTGATTGAGCTCCGAATCTCTGATATTCTTGTTATTGTACTTGCTAAGCTTCTCGCGGGTTTTCAACTTCATATCATTGAACTTTCTCTTTGTGGAGTCGCTAACACTATCCAAGTTCAACCCAAAGTCAAAGTCACTGACGAATAGAAGCTTGGAAAGATCAAGAAACGACACAGAACCTGATGAGTCTGTTCTTCTGAGACTAGGCGAAAACGTAGAAGAAGCAGACGAAGTGTATCCTTCTTCCTCCGCATCAGACTCAATGGCGCTGGAATACCGGCGAGCATCTGAGGCGATGTTGCCTGTGCTGTGTGCCTTGGTTTGGTCGATTCCGGGTTGATCCGAAGGCATTTGTAAAACTCAATCAATAGTCGAAACCGGGGGTTATCGTGTTTATTATTATACACGGTCTGATTCACGATAACATCATGACGTTACCACGTGGAAAGCGATTGAGGGTGAGCCAAGTCACGTGATGTCATCACCCCCCGGCGCACGCACCGGGCACGCAGCTATGGTGACCATGGACCATGTGGACCATGTGGAGAGGCTTAAGTTACTAGGTAATGTCCAGGTAATGACTAGGTACTGTGTATTATGTATATGCGGGTCGTTATTATGGCACTCTGTGTAGGGTTAGGGTGTGATATGCAGGATTTTAGAAAATTGTTATTTTTATGCGTTTTTCGCAGCCGTTTTCATGGCCTCAAAGTTGTACATCTTCTTGTTGTTTTTGTCAGATGGTTGATGAGGAAAGCGTTGGTTATATTGGTAGCATTCCAAGATACACTGCTTCAAATTGTCGACGCTGTGTTGTGAAAGTTGGAAATGAAACGCCAACCTCCCGCCCATAAGCTTGAGGTTATATTTGGTGCGGGCCACGTCCACTAATCTGCGATCGTCCATTTTGTTGGCTCTCAAGTCAAGAAATACGAAGTTTGTATCCACCGGACTTTCCAACTTGATGCCGTTTTCTTGGCAGAATTGTCCCACCTGCTTAGCAAGCTCGTGCGAGTATGCTAGACGGTCAAAGTTGGTCTCGATGGCATGCATGGCCATTATAGCCATCATACCGGCCTGTCTGATTCCACCACCGTTTTGTTTTTTGAAGTGGTTGGCCTTGTTGATGAATTTCTGAGGTCCGACCAACACAGAACCCATTGGAGCACCCAAACTCTTGGAGAGACAGAGAGAGACTGAGTCAAAGTACGAGCAGTACTCCTTGATCGATACCCCTGTAGCAGCCAGCGCATTCCATAATCTGGCCCCGTCCAAATGCATGATGATGTCATTGGCTTTGGCAAACTCGCTGATTTTTCTGATTTCTTCGATGGGCATCACAATTCCGTGCAATGTGTTTTCCAAAGAAATGATTTTGGTGGGAGCAGCATGGATGTCTCCGTCGTCTGCGGTCACGTTGTACTTGATATCTTCCAAAGTAAGGTAGTCGCCGTTTGCTGGGATCACGGGGTGGACCATGGCTTGTGATAAAGTGGCTAATCCTCCGGCCTCGTGCAAAAATACGTGCGCGCGGTAGTCGCACAATATACTGTATGGTGGCTGGTAAAGGTTCGCTCTCAATCCGATTTGATTAGACATCGTACCACTAACACAAAACAAAGCTGCTTCTTTACCAGAAATCTCTGCAAGCTTCGTCTCCAACTCAAGGGTCGACTGGTCTTCTTGGTATACCGAGTCTCCGTAGGTAGCGTTGAGACTGGCTTCGAGCATGGTTTTGGTAGGAACAGTGAATGTGTCACTGCGGAACTCGTTGTGAGTAGGATAAGTTTCTTGGTCAATAGTCATAGTGGTTGAATATTAATAGGTTGACGGGTGGGGGTAATAATGTTGAATTATTGCAAAAGGTGTGTGGAATTTGTTAAATTATGTAATGTTTGAAAATTCTCAAATGAGTCAAGATTTCATTTGGTTTTATAACTGGGGTGTCCTTAGCAGAGCAATGCCTTCACTTTTCAGTACTTGTTGCACCGGCCATAACACTAAAAAAAGAAATTGCTCTCATCGCGCACCCGAGCTATTTTGCCTCACGGTTTTTGCAGTAGAAGAAAGAACGAGCGAAGAGGGGACGAAAGAAAGGTGCAGGTCGAGGGGCGCCTCAGGCGGGCACATGTTCGTGGGTGGTGTGGGAAATGTTGGTGGTGTGGGAAATGTGGCTACAGATATACCCGATAAAACCTAAATCTGTTCTACGCTGATGTTTACTAATGGTCGCTCTCATTATCCATATACAGTGAGGGGCTTTGGATGACCTTACCGTCCATACCCGAAAAACCGTTAATCCTGCATCCAGGCGCGCCTCTGACGCACCGCCAGATGCACACAACCGCATCAGTATTGCTTGTAGTCTCCACTTTCAAAGTGTGGATTCGAGAAGTCCAACTGATTGTAGAAGCCATTGGATAGGTCAACAGGATTGGTGTTTCCATTTCCGTTGGCCCCTACAGCTCCCTTGTGGGGAGTACTTCCGTTTCCATTGGGGGCATTGATACTGACTCCGGACAAGTTCGCACTGGAATCGAACGGCTGGAACTCGGCCATCCCCAAATGGAAGTTATGGGTGCTGGGATGATCTCTCCAGATTTGACTACTCGATACGTTCCGCGCATGTGTGGGGTTGGGCTCGCTCATGATTGACCCGGACGTGCCCATGTCCCCATCCATCCATAGTTTGGGTGCCAACAAGTAGCCTGACTCGGGCGTAGCGCCTGGTGGCGTGTTGACTCCGACAACACCATTGATGCTTGGATTGACGCCAGGGTTGACTCCTGCACTGACTCCTGCAACCCCTCCGCCGACGCCAGGCAAACTGGTCAAACTGTCGTTGGCAGAAAAAAGATCATTCACCCCCGAGCCCCAAACTCCGGCTCCCCGTCCTACGCCGGGCTGGCCCCCCACTGTCGCAGCTCCGTTCAAACTGGGCGTGGAAATGCGAGGCGAATTGTACGCATACAACATGGGGTTAAGATCGTAGCCACGATACATGGGCAGTGTTTCTTGGATGGGGGACTTGATATTGCTGGTGTAGATTTGGTCGTCGTAGGGAAATCCTTGGGGCAATGTGGAATTGAAGTTTTGCCCAAAAAGTGGCTGCGGCATCTCGAGCTCTGACGTCAACATGTTATTGACCAAAGATGGAGAAGAGTACTGGTTCTCTATACCATTCACTCTGCCCACAGTATTCTGGACATTCTGGACAGTATTCTGGACAGTATTGTTCAACCCTGACAACCCAGAACCACCCGGCGCTACTCTATCTACTCCCACAGGCTGGGTATCATTTTGGTCCAAATTCGAGTCTCCTTCATTGGAATAAACCAGACTATAATGGTTGTAGAAACTTCCGGCATTTTCTTCAGGCGAAAAGTTGCGGAATCCTTTTCCAGAATTTCCGTTGAACTTAGGTTTTGGCAAGGCGTTACTGAACCCTCCAAAGTCAATAGATACTTGATACTCACTTAGCTTAACTGGCTGGTACGATTTATCTCTATTCTGCTTGAGTACCTCGAGAGTTTGGTGATACGACAAGTACTTTTTGATTTCAGCTTTAAAGTCTTCTCTCCATTGAACCTCTGCCAATTGATACGTGTTGATTTCATTGGTGATTTCTTCTTCCCACAAAGGCAAGATCTTAAAGATTTTATAGAGTGTGTCAAATGCCTTACGGTTGATAATGCCATCTTTGTTAAAGACAGCAGATTCACCAGTTGCTGAGACGGTACCATTTGTGCTGGGTAAAGGAGTATTGAGTTCGTCTAAAAGTGGTTTGAGTTGGTTCATTATCGTGGTGTGTTCCTTCTTTTCGGCCATGAGCACTTTCAAGTTTTCTTCCACCTTTTCGTTGTCTTTCTTGACTTTCTCTATTTGGGCCTGGATGGTTGCCGTCTCACTGGCAATCTTCTCCTTTTCAGCCTGTTCTCCCTTTAGAAGCTGCGCGTTTCTTTCACTCAACTTCTTATGCTTTTGAACCAACACATCGATCTTGGACTGGTACAATTCAAGCCCCGACTTGAGCGAGTTTAAGTGGTTGGTGAGCTTCAATTTCTGGTAATTAAGCTTATCCTTATTTCTTTCCAATACCTTAACTTCGTTATCCTTCTTGAGCCTGTTATCGGTCTCTTCGTCGAACTCACGCTTGTGGATTTTAAACTGCTTATGCAAGTTTTTTGACTCTTCGCTGACGTGATTTTGATAGCTTTTGAACTCTTGGTTCAACTTGATGGTCTCGTTTTGAAATCCTATCAAGTATCCGTTCAATTGTTCGGAACTGGTGGTTGATTTGACGGTATCAATATTAATAGACTCGATATCTATTCCATGAGGAGCAAAAGTTTGGATGGTTTCTGTGTTGGTTATTGGAGAGGTTGTTTTGCCAATTTCCCCTTCAAGTTCATTCAAATCCCCACTATTTTCCATGGTCTCTATATATATTGGTGAGCTCTGGGATCTAAAGTTGGTAAGCGAATTGACGACAATGATCTGGATTTGGTACACATGCTCGGGATCTAGGTTGTTCAACTTGCAAGAGGTCGAAGTTATGGTGGCAACCTCCTGGTTATTGATTACTAAAATATAATAGAGATTCTCATCAAGCTTGATCTCTATATCCCAGTGGATAATAGCAGAGTTTTTGGTGATGGAATCAATGCAAACATTGGGTGAGTGGGGTATCTCTATGTTAAGATCTTCAATCAACTCCTTGACTGGTGTCTTGAGAATCTGGATACATCGGTATAAGATCCAACATACCGAGGGAATCAACGTCAAAAGGGTTTCCATCTCTCCGGAAGTATTGGAATTTACGGGAGTCCTTGAGTGAAATATTGAACTCTGGTACTATAGTTGTATTCCCAACGACTGAATATACCCGGGCTCCCCTTCTATTGGTTTCGACGTGGGGCGTAGAGAGGTTACACATCTTTGACTACGATGTTTTTTTGAAGATGGCGCGTCACGTGACATTGCTTCAAAGCTAAAGCTACGAAGGCAGTCTACAGCGCCTTTTCGTACTGACAGCTACCCGCTGTTGTCTCAGAAACGTCTCACGTGACCACAGCCGTTCCGGCCGGAACAAGCAGCATCAGGGCTCTGACCTGGCCAACCAGTTCCGGTTTCCTACGGATAGTTGGGTGATCGCTTATGTACGCATGGGTAAATATTATTATTATCCGGCATTTTAACGGATAACATTTCTGTTGATATTAAGACCGTCTCGGATGGTTTATTCACCACCGTTTCGGAAGATATTATTCGAAAACGTGTCGGATAAGTCTATTTCTGATGTAATGACCTGATTCGGAACCGCATCGAAAGTAGTGATCTTACGTATATGCATGTTTTCAGGTGTCATATCTTTTATTTTCTACTCTATATGTATACTTAACCGTTGTCGTAAATCATGGCGGATGGTGGAAGCACAAAACACCAAGAGCACCAAATTGAATGTGCCCAACACCAAGAACGGAGTCAAGATCCAGTAGTCACTACCAACGCCTCCTAACTTGGATATAAGTAATATCCCCACGCCTCCACTCAAACTATACAACCCACTGAGACTTCCTGCATTGTCAACCTGCACGCTGCCAAGAAGACTCATGGTGCTGATAATCATGCCGATTTGCGACAATCCGATCATGCTCACCATGAAAAAGCACGATGCAGTACGAGGATCGAAGGGGGTATCGGAATTGTTACTTAGCAAGCAGATCCCATAATTGCCCACCAATCCAACTACAGAAGCTATCAATACAGATCTGGATTTACCCACACGATCCAGATCTACGAGCCACCCCCAAAAAGGCGACGAAACCAAGGCTACCGTTTGGGCCACCCCCGTCAAAATAGCCGAGAATACATAACCATCGTGACAATCTTTGGACGGAACCCCCGAATTTGGGTCGTCGCATTGCCCATTGTGATAGTAGAAGTTGTAGACGAGAAGTGGAATGAATACCGAGGTGGTCACGGTGGTGGACCGGGCCACAAAAGCTCCTACATAGGCCAATTGAATGGTGGTATTTTTCTTTGACTGCTCAAGTGCATCACGGAGAAGAGAGAAGTACAGTTTGGATGGCTGAGGATCGTCTTCTTCTACCAGCTGTTTTTTGTAGTCGTAAAGAAATACAAAGAGTAGTATGAAAGCCATCAATGCATACCCAGCAATGATCATATAGGACCATTGTAGTGATGATTTACGGGTAAGACTAGGGTATTTTTCAGCCAATTTGGGTGGAAGCGTGAGAAAGAACGACACCGAAAAAATGGCGCCCAAGCCGGTCGAGATTCCGATCAACGCGGCATACTTTCCGTTCTTCTTCACCGGAGCTTGAACCAACGGTTCCGGGTCCACACTAGTTTCGAGGGGTTCCAGACCAGTCTCCGGTTGTGTAAACCTTCTCCAGGGGAATGAATAATCTGAGTTGGTAAGTTCGTTTAACAGCGCAGTAATAATACTCAAGCAGGCTGTCACTCCGGCTGCAAAAATACATCTGAAGAAAACCAAATCGGGAAATATACTGGTGGTGAGACGACCATACCCAAATAGGGCGATGGCCATCACAATAAAGCTAGAACTCTGAACGAACCTAGTTCCACTGACGGGAAACCACGGCTTGTTGTTCAAGGTATCGGCTAACGTACCCAACAAAGGAGCTGTCAAAATCAGCACCAATTCGTCGGCCACCCCGAGCGTTCCGATGACACTGCCGATCTTGTCGCCCTTTGATAATCCTACGACTTCGGTAATGAAAAAAGGTTGCGTTGACGTGAGAAACACCACGATCGAGATACACGCGAAGCCCGCGAAGCACAAGGCCACGAGATTGATTGTTCGATAGCCAGTATTGAACTTCATGAAAAAGACGAGTGCAACAGTTATCAATTTGATCAGTACGCTTTTTTTTTTTCACTATACGCAGTGCATTTACTGATTTGCTAACGGGATTAAATGCGACCCGGCTTTGTCGGCGACACAAACCCAATGTTTATTCGGTGCCTGGAATCAAGTAGTGGCTTTTGAGCGCGGCTGCGCTAACTTCCTCTTCCACGGAAATGCTCGCCGCACCGGGAAGCACGCCGCACCGGAAATGCCACTGCGCGCCGGATAAGGTATGGTCTGGCCAAAGCCCATAATCCGACCGGATTTTCGGATATGGTTAGGTGCAAAAAGTTATAGCAAGGCTGGTTCCACGAAAGAAGCACTGGGTCTTCCATAGTGCTGCAAGTACTTAAGACATGCCATGCGCTACACAATCAGTTGATAAACTTTTATTGTAATTAAACATGAGTTCGAATTCAAGTCAATCCACAAATTCCAGCATAAACGATCCTGAGCCTCTCACCCAAGATGAATACAAGGCGCGCAGAGATACTGAAGCGGACCAGCCCAGCCTTAGTCTCACCAGAACAGAAACCGTCAAGTCGCTACAAGAATTAGGAGTGACTTCAGAAGCTCCCACTCCTGATATCAACAACCCACTCAAAAATGACGATCCTATTTTCCCAGAAGAATATACATTGGAAACACCATCCGGTTTGGTTCCATTGAGAACATTGCAATCGTTAGGTAGAACGCAATCCAACATCACCCTAGGCTCCATAAAGGAGGAAGCCGATAAAGATAATATAGAATTCGTCACCTTCAAGGTAGATGACCCCGAAAACCCTCACAACTGGACACCTCTCTACCGCTGGTCGTACACCTTGTTCCTTTCCGTCTTCGTCATTTGTGCTGCCTACGGCTCGTCGTGTCTTGCCGACGGCTTGGGTCCTGTGCAGGACCATTTCCATGTACTGCAGGAAGTTGCAATTTTGACCGTCTCGTTGATGGTGTTGGGTTTCTCCGTGGGTCCTTTGATATGGGCTCCGTTATCCGAGCAGATCGGCAGAAAACCTGTTTATGTTATCTCGTTCGGATTGTATGTGATTTTCAACATTCCCTGTGCATTGGCTCCCAACATCGGTGCGTTGTTAGTGTGTCGTTTCTTGTGCGGCGTGTTTTCTGCTAGTGCCCTTACAAATGTTGGTGCCAGTATTGTCGATATGCACAACGAAACCAGATCGTTGGCCATTGCCTTCTTTTCATTTGCTCCTTACTCTGGTCCTGTCTTTGGTGCTGTCGTAAATGGTTTCATCACCAACAGCACAGGTCGTTTCGACATCATTGTATGGGTCAACATGGCTTTTGCCGGGGTAATGTGGATTGCTATCTGTCTTTTGCCAGAAACCTACGCTCCTGCCATTCTTAAAAGGAGAGCAAAGAAGTTGAGAAAAGAAACTGGTAACCCTAACATCATGACCGAACAAGAATCCACCCCATTATCTCTCAAACAATTGATCAATGAAAATCTTGTTTTACCTTTGAGATTCATTATTGAGGAACCGGTTTTGGACTTGACGTGTGCATTCGTGGCCCTTATCTACTCGTTGTTGTATGCCTTCTTTTTTGCATACCCTGTCATTTTTTCTGAGCTTTATGGTTACGGCGAAAATTATATTGGACTTATGTATATTCCTATCTTGATCGGAGCCTTTCTTGCCCTCACCACCACCTACGTGATCGAAAATCTGTACCAAGCTTTAGTCAAACGCAGGAAACCTCAACCAGAAGACAGATTGGTAGGTGCCATGATTGGAAGTCCTTTCCCATGTATCGCCCTTTTCATTTTGGGTGCCACTTCGTACAAGCACATTATCTGGGTCGGTCCTGCATCCAGTGGCTTGGCCTTTGGTTACGGTATGGTGTTAATTTACTATTCGCTTAACAACTATATCATTGATTCATACGCCAAAAACGCCGCTTCTGCTTTGGCCACCAAGGTTTTCCTTAGAAGTTCCGGTGGTGCTGCATTCCCATTGTTCACTACCCAAATGTACCACAAATTGGGCTTGCAATGGGCCAGTTGGTTATTGGCCTTTATTTCGTTGGCCATGATCGCTATTCCTTTTGCATTCTACAAGTACGGTGCCACCTTGAGAGCCAAGCTTGGTAAGAAAGACTACAGTATTTCCGAATACCTTTAATATTGCTAAGATTCTAATAATTTTCAATCTGGTGCTCTAATTGGTGCTCAATTTGTTGCTGACTGACACTTTTTGGTGAATGCTCGATATTCTGAATGAGTCCAGTCACTTCTTCCAAACTGACACCAGTAACAGATTCCATGAACGAGCCAATTTCAATGTTCTCGTGGTTGCCCAACAATC
The DNA here is from genome assembly GCA_030563685.1 of Suhomyces kilbournensis. Lineage (NCBI taxonomy): Eukaryota > Fungi > Ascomycota > Pichiomycetes > Serinales > Debaryomycetaceae > Suhomyces > Suhomyces kilbournensis. The sequence goes on from JAJMJN010000003.1 coordinate 649,202, forward strand.
CATGGTTTGGCTTGTGCGACAACAACTTGGCTTTGATGGCTTCGGAGTTGGTGTGTGCATAAATATTGACATCTACTGCCGAATGGCCGTGCGTGGTCCATCCCGTTTGCGATCTGACAGACACCAAATCATTTAATACATATAATAAGTTGCTGGCACTGCCGGCATTTTCCATAATAATCTCCACATCTTCTTTAGCGTAATTTTTAATTCCCATGTCATTTTCTAAAACTTCCTTAATAAACGTCGCAAACTTTTTAGCATCTTTTTTCCCATCATACAGTACAATCTTTTTAGACAAATACTCGCCTGAATGCTTACTGTCGACCAATACTTGGGGGTACCACAAATAGTCAGGGTAAGATGGAGAGATTTGTCTGGCGGTGACCAAACCACCCGTCTCGTGGTCAGAGGTGGAAATAGCCACTGTTTCTACATCTGAGTTGTCAATGAACTTGATGACCTCACCAAATGCCTCGTCATAAGCCAAAACTTCGCGCACTTGTGCGGCTGGGTCATTATGATGGCCCGCGTGGTCAATTCTGCTGCCTTCTATGAGCAAAAAGAACCCGCGTTCCGAATCTTTTGTCGCTTCAGTCAACGCCGTAAGCGCCACTTTGACTTGTTCGGCCAAACTTGGATACACCTTTGAATCGCGGTCGATATCATAAGGAATATCGCCTTCAGCCAAAAGAGCTAATAATGGCAAAGATACATTGTGGCCGCCAGCCAACTGGTCAAACTCACGTCTGTTTCCTGCATATTGCCACCCGTCTTTCTGGGCCTGCTTAATCAAGTCACGAGAGTCCACACGACACCCACCGTCTTTACTGGAGTGGAAGTGGCATCTGCCACCGCCTATAATCAAATCCACACTTCTACCTAATGAGTATTCACCCAATTGGTGCTGGGCGATCAAATCTTCCTGAAATCTGTAGTCGACGTGTGAACTGAACGCGGCGGGCGTGGCGTCGGTAATTCTGGTGGTAACCACCAATCCAGTAAGATAACCTTCAAGCTTAAGAGCTTCAAGTATAGTTCCACATGGTTTCTTGTCTGGGTTGACGCCAATAGCTCCGTTGTATGATTTCAAGGCGCAAGAAAATGCCGTTGCGCCCGCTGCGGAATCGGTAATCAACGAGCTACTGGAGCGCGTTCTGGAAGAGCCCACCAAGTACTTGTCGAGAGTCAAAATATCGTCAATGTCTAGTTTATCTCTGTGCTGTCTAAAGGATCTGGCCAACGATAAAGATGCGGGGCCCATCCCATCGGTGACCATAAAGATAACGTTCTTTTTGGCCTTGACGTCGACCTCGGGAGTCTCTAGCGACGAGCGACCAAAAACTAGGTAGGCCACAAGTGCTAGCAAAGTTACATTCAATATACGTGAAACGTATTGCCAGTACCGGTGTGGTTTCTTTGAATTGTAGGCATTGACATTGCCCAAGAGTGCTTGCAGTTCTGTCATGCTGATAAAGAGAAAGTGACTCTTATCGCGAGAAAATTGTAGCGGAAGTACGACGCGCGGAGAGAATATTAGACACAGAGATACACGTGTGGGGAGAGTGAAGACTGAGAGTGAATACAACGAAAGTAAAAGTGTAAATAGTGTGAATAGTGTAGTAAGTCTGAGTATAGAGTGAATTGAATGGAGATTGGATAGTTGGTTGCGAGTGTGTGTGTGTGTGTGTGTGTGTGTGTGTGTGTGTGAATGGTGTCTCTCTAGGTAACCTCCCACCAATCGCACAGCAAGTTTTCTCTCGCGCGGCTGCAAATTTTTAGGCACAGTCGACTCAAATTAGTGGATCTCAGCAATAATTAATCAACTAACATCTATGGCTTCTCCAGTTTTACAATTACTTACGTAATGGGTTCGTCGAGCATTCTCTAAAAGTCTATCTCGGTACCAGTCACTCTCTCTGCTATATAGTTTGCTATAGACATATCCATGATGGCAAGACCCACCAACTTCTGTACCGTCACATTGGTGGATGTTGCCAATCTGGTTTCCGATCCCAACTCGGTAAGCTCCACAAGTCCGTCAGCACCGATTCCCGACTGGATCAACTCCCCTGCCTCATGGAGGGTGTGCTCCTTCGAATCTACAATGATGGGAATTTTGTCCTTGAAATCCAATTTCAACCATTCCAAATCCAATTCGATCATGTGTGGTTTGTACGACCCAATGAGCGAAATGAACTTTGCATACTTGGGGTCAGTGTTGACGTAGCTCTTTTTGATGGTAGGCTCGGTCGAAGGTATGCATCCAAATATAATGCTGCTGTTGCGTACGTGCGGGGCCATTTCGCGCTCGTCGTGCTGGTACAGGAACGCATTGAACTGGACGCCGCCAAACTCTTTGCGGTGGTGGTCTACAAACTGGTGCGCCTTCTCTAAAGTTCGATTGACTACATTGACAGTGGTAACCTTGCCCTGGTACAAGATCAACGCCAACTTGACGTGCCAGTATGCCTGGGCACCCACGCCAAACACCGTGATCTCAGGAAGAATGTCGCTGTCGAGCGCAATGGTTCTCGTGAGCCCCACCGTAGACGCGAGCGCCGTTCTGAACGCAGTAAGCGTGCTCGCGTTGACTACTGCTTTGGTGGCCCCGGTGATTTCATCGAGCAACAAAACCGTTCCTTGAAATCCCAACCCCTTGGCGTTGTTCCCCGCACCGCCACTAATCACCTTGATACCCACTTCGTTGGGCGAGATACACGGCATGAATAAATGAACAGTATCTGAGTCGTCCCTGTTGGACGGCTGCGCGATCCGCGGAGGAATGATACGGTCAGAATTCTCTCTGCATGTTTCCAATCCTCTAAGAAGCACAGGCTGAAAATCCTCAACTATGCTTTTGATGCTCAACGTGCTGTCCAAGTACTGGCGCACATCTTTATCGGTCAATACTCTCATTGCAGAATAACGATCTTTTCACCATTTCTCAACATATTTAAATCGTACGATGCGAAAAAAGTATGAGATCAATTGAGATCAATTGAGATCATTTATTGTAGAGTAAAGATTGTAGAGTAAAGAATTTGATAAGAGTACATTAAAACTTTAAGTCGAGTCGATTGTATTTTATTTTTCTTTCTATCTGATGTAGCTAATTGGCACCCCCAATACCAGCAACAAATGCCAACGACCATGTACGGGACATACCATTGTCGATTTGCGCAGGATCCCAGTCTGGCCTAGCAAACCATTGCCACGCCTTCTTTGGATCATACAATGCCAGATTTAACATCAAAATACCCTTCCATCCGTCGGGAATCTGGTCAATAATAGGGGCCAACTTCTGGTCCCATTCTTCGCGCACAAAGTTCTGCTTTCTGATGAACGACGAAACAGGCGTGATGGGCAACATATGGATTCCATGAATCCATTCGTCTGCAATGGTTCCTCTGCCAAAATAGGTGGAAAAGTCGATCTTGTTCTCAAACAAAATACCCGAAACCTTGTTTTTGATGAAATTGGGAGGCTCCACTTGGTTGTCGTCGCTATATAACATGTACATATTCATTGCTCTTCTCATCACAGCAAGCATCAAGTTGGCCCGAGCCTCCATGCTTGAATCTTTCACCACCTGGGCGAAAAGTTTCATTCCGTATGCAAAATGGTAGTCTTCCGAAGAAGATTCCTCATCTTTTCCATCACCAGAGGCAAAGATCCCATGCGCAAATGAGTGGCCATGGAACCAGTCAAAGCTCCGGAATTGAGGAAAGTACTTGTCGGCATGTGGACTAGCCACGTCTCTCAATAACGTGGTGGCATAGTTGTAGACCAAAGAGTTGTTTGCATGCAACCACCCCTCGTCTAATTTGGCAATCAAAGCAATGGCATGGATATGGTATCCATAATGAAAATGGTGGTCGTTGTAGTTTGAGTTACCGAAATCAGCTCCAGGTTCAGCTGAAGAAACAATTCCTTTCCATACTGTATCGTATACTAACGGGTACTTTTGGCGATTATTGGCAAATATTTCAATTGCTTCTTTAACCTTAGGCAAGATCTGCGAGGTCAAGCCATCATCATGTAATATTTCCAGGCAAACGTAGGCAATGTAAGCAAATTTGTCCAAGATTTTTCCGGAAGTGTACATGGAGTCGATATTCGCCATGCCCACCACGTCCTGCTGGATTTCCTGCTGAGCCAGCAGTTTAATGAGATCTTTGGCATGGTCGGGATAAGAGGCCTGTGGACTAAAAGAAGCCCATGGTTCCCAGCCAATATCAACCGGCAACTGTTCGACCATTGTCAATTCATTTGTGACGTAGCCTTTCATGACCCCTTTGACGGTTGAGTCCAATTTGATATCGATCTCTTTGGACTTGATTTCACTGGTTAATGCCTCCCAGTGGTGGGGCAAACACCATACAATACTTGAGCCCGCTTGAGAAGAACCTGCGGTATCGTAAGAGAACAAATATGTGCCCTTTTCGCCATCAACGGAGCCGTGCAACGTGGCTGAAGTGACATACGAGCCGGCACTTTGGTCATAATACCGCGAAGAGCCCTTGGCCCATTGCAAAACTGCATTTCCAGCACTTGATCCAACAATGTGGTTGGGATCTTTCAATTGAAGCTCGATCGGGCCATTTACGTACAAGCTCCATTCGATTTGGTTGAATAATTTAGCAACGTATTTGGTGACAGGACCAATAGAAGACGACTTAGAGAACTCCTGGATTCCTACCTGTGATGCTATGACCGGCTTAAGGTTTTTATAGACAGCAGTGACGTATCCCATACCGTGAACAAGAGGAAAGGTGATATTTCTGTCGTTGTCCTGATACAACTTTGCGGTCACCGAGAGTTTCCTGTGGTCTTCCAACACGAGCCTGGTGTTTGAGTCGGCCAAGTTCTCGGCCCCAACCACAAATGACTGGATCCGTGGAGGATTAAAGTAAAACTGTGCTGGGTTGGCGTTTGGATCTTGTCCAAACACTCGTTGATTGGCGTCAGTATGATTGAAAGCAAAGCCGAAATCTTGCCCAGGTTCTTTTGTAAGCCAGAGTGAATATGGTTGAGTCCAAACAGGGAAAGTTTGGTCTTCCAAAGTCAAGTTATTGTAGAAGTTGTTGGTCTGAATCGGTTCGTCGCCCACGCCATACTTGGCCCCTCGTGGATTTTGACTGTGTTCGATACGTTTGAACGTAGCTGGTGGTTCTCCCTGTGCAATGGGCTTGCTAAATATATCATTTTCAGTGGCACCGGACTTTTGGCGGTTGGGATGGGTGCTGTAGTTGGGCAACGGCGGCTTGTCATTGGCGGGCATTGGCGGCCGTTCATAGTGGGAGTTGCCGTTAGAGTTGAACGGCATCTCGTTAGACTGGTCACTCTTTTTGTTTATGGAGTTCTCTATCTTTTTAAGGGCTTGTTTGAAGTCTCTGAATCCCATGGCATACTGTTCAAGTGTAAACGGTTGCTTGAAGCATAAGTAGAGCGAACCACGTGATGGGTTGCATATTTGTGATCACGTGTGGAGCCACTTACCAGCCTTATCGCAGAAGGTAAAGAGACCTCCAATGGCCCCCATATAAATTGGCCAAGTACGCTACATTCTGGTGTGTGTCATTCATAGCCCTCATACTTCAACGGAAGTGCAAATTACCAGTCTGTGCCATCTCTCCATGTTTCAATCAGTATAGCTCATTTTGGTATCCTGAGGTTTCCGCTGGCGCAGCGGAATACGGCGGCATTTCCCAATGCGGCCATCCGATCATCACCCCAGATTTCACTATAAAGACATGCCTTGAGGTCTAAACTCGATATTAGTCCTCAAACTATACCTTTATTTACCATGAAGTCGGTACTAGTCACCCTTGCATTGGCGTTGACGGCTACTGCCAACAATTATCACGTCGATGCCTCCAACCCCCAGCAAATATTCTACCAGACCTCTGTAGATAACGATGAGCCGGCATCGCTCGAAGAGAAATGGGATGCATTGTGGCCGTTCCAAGGCATCAACACTTATGCCCATCTCGATCACCACAAGTGCTTGTTGCACCCTGACGTGTCGTTTGATGTTGCCCTTATCGGAGTCCCTTTTGACAATGCAGTTTCGTACCGGCCGGGCGCTCGTTTCGGGCCTCGAGCCATCAGAGCTGCGTCGCAAAGGCAGACGTCATTAAGAGGCTACAACCAGAGGGCAAACTTTAATCCATATGACTCATGGGCCAAGGTGGTGGACTGTGGAGACATTCCTGTTACTCCTATGGATAATACCCTTGCGTTTGCTCAGATGAGCGAAGCGTTTGAAGAATTGGTGTCGCGCAGACGTTCGGTGGAGTCCAAAGATGTGCCACCTAGATACGTAGCATTGGGTGGAGATCACTCTGTATTGTTGCCACACATCAGGGCTCTTCACGGCATATACGGAAGACTAAACATTATACATTTTGATGCCCATTTGGATACTTGGGCTCCTGATAAGTACCCTTCTTTCTGGCACACCAACCAGTCAGAAATCAACCACGGCTCCATGCTTTGGAAAGCACACGAAGAAGGCTTGACCTCAAAGCACAATGTCCATGCTGGCTTAAGAACAAAGTTGTCTGGCTTGGAAGATCTTGAGGATGACGACGCCCAGCATTTTCTTCGTATCGATGCTGACGATATATGGCTCAAAGGACCGCAATATGTGGTTGATCAAATCCTCAAAACCGTTCCTAAAGACACTCCTACATACATTTCGGTCGATGTAGATGTTTTGGACCCAGCTTTCACCAGTGGTACCGGAACCCAAGAGCCAGGTGGATGGTTACCAAGAGAGCTCATACATGTTTTAAGAAGTATAGAGGACTTGACCGTTGTAGGAGGTGATGTGGTGGAAGTCTCGCCTGCTTATGACAGTGCTGAGATCACTGCTACCAACGGGGCCCAAATTGCATATGAAATCATCACCAGTATGGTGAAGAAGGGCAGAATCGATCCACTGTTGATTAAAAGAACTGACACGAACAAGATGAGTATCAAGAAACAAAAGGGCTCAGCTCTTGAAGCTAAGCTTAAGGAAGTAGACGAGCTTAGAGAACAGTTGGCCAGTGAAATTTCCCAACTTAAAAACCTTCAAAGTCTCTTCTAACCCTAATATAAATTGACAAACGCCTTACTATAAAGTTAAATGAGGATCAATAACCAAAGAATTTTATAACTATTTCCATAAATTCATAGCTATGAAGGTTGAATGAATAATGTTTTATTGACGTTGACGAAAAATAAGTCAGTATTCTACATTTACTACAGCAATGTGTTGTATACTGTTACTGCAGCTGTTTTTGTTGAATGCAATTCACGGGGGAAAGCTGGCAAAGGCAGGGAAAAATTATAAGTCCTGGTGACAAATTTTGTTACGTATAGTAAAGCTTTCCTATATTTAGCTTTTTTCTTTGCTCACTACACTCTATAGGTATCAATTGAATTAATTATTTGGAATATGAATTATCTTTTATTCAAAATCTAATCAAATGAAAAAAACGCAACATAATATGTGTAGATAAGAAGAGTCTAACGACGAGCAAGGAGAGGTTTGATGGAAAAAAAAGGTAATACGAGCTATTGCCTTCGTAACCATTAACCCCCTACAGACTGTTCACCGCTAATTATATATTAATGTATCATGAAACACAATGTGTTCAGGGGAATACTCCACAAATCGAAAGGGAAGTGGTGATAAAGGTGATGCACTGAACAATGGAGATTGAAATGAAAAAATTTAAAGAACCAATACTAAACCAGCAGCGAAAGCACCGGCAACACCGAGACTCAAACCGTTGGAAGGAGCGAAACCAGCACTGGATGAGGAGGTTCCGTTGGTGGTACCGTTGGTGTGAGTACCGTTGGCACTACCATTAGCACGGGCGAACAAAACATTAGCATTGTGGCCAGATGGTTGGACGTATACGGTGGTGCTCAGTGGACCCTTGGTCTTATCGAACTTACCGTATTTGTGGGTACCGGTAGATGAAGAGCTTGATTCCTTGGAGGTCTTGTCGAATTTACCGTATTTGTGGGTACCAGTGGAAGAGGAAGAAGAAGATTTCGAAGTTTTGTCAAACTTTCCGTATTTGTGGGTACCAGTGGAAGAAGAGCTTGATTCCTTGGAGGTCTTATCAAACTTACCGTATTTATGAGTACCAGTAGATGAAGAGCTTGATTCCTTGGAGGTCTTATCAAACTTACCGTACTTGTGAGTACCAGTAGATGAAGAGCTTGACTCCTTGGAGGTCTTGTCGAATTTACCGTATTTGTGAGTATTGGTGGTACCGGTGACGGTGGTGGTGGTAAATTCTCTGGTGGTATCGTCAGCTGCAGAGACGACAGCAGCAACTGAGGCTAATCCAACAACAACACTAGATAACTTCATCTTGATATTACTAAAGAATAAAACTAGTATGGGAAAAAAAGACTGTTATATTGAGTATTTAAAAGTTAATCCTGACACAAATTTTTGCTCTGTTTGTTTTCATTGGCAGGAACTTTTCGGTAAAAATTATGCAGCTACTTCAGGGAAGTGAGAGATTTTTGTTATGTCTCTGGAACAGCCGGAGAGAAACGATTTATGTGCAGTCCAGGTGTTACTATTTCCTGAACGGGCGGAATTGAGACGGTTCGGGTGCTGAAAGTGGAAGCGCGGCATCCCAAAACAGACGTTGGGCCGGGCCGTCTAAACCGTCGAATGACGTCACGTGGGAAGCCTGTGTGCTGCCGGAGTGCTTCCGAGTGCCAGCCGGAGTCATATGGTAGAGCCGTCTGTGCTTCGCCAGTGCACGGTGGTTTGGAATGTCTTGAAAAGTGATTGTGCTTTGTTGGGGACGGCGAGGCGACCACTAGGCGACCACTGTGGCTTATCGGTGGCTTTTCGGTACTAATTTACTGTTTGCTGTGTCAGCTCTGATATCCGAATGGTAGCCGCGTGATAACCGCGGTTGACGCACGCTGAAACCTAGCAAGCACATGACTACCAAAGTCCCTCAATAGATGTGCAGGATTAAACATCCCAGCACTTGATACGGCAACCTAGCTATTAGCTAGCTATTCTTTGATCTCGTCAGAGACCGACCTGCCCAAGGCTTGTCAAACCAAGTATCGCATATAAGAATGGCAGGCGTTTATCGCTGAAATCCTTTATCTGAATAAGTCAGTTTTGAGTCACCTTCGCTACTGCCGACTAATTCTGTAAGCGAGTGCTTTTTCGCAGCCACAGAAGATTTCCTCAGATTTCTGCCACTTGTGAAGCTAGAGAGGTAATTTTAAAACGAAGTGAAAATGTAGGCTAGCTAGGTTTTATGGTCATATTTTTCTTTACATTATAAGACTGTAGATCATTGTGATATGGAATATTGTAATATATTTTTGTATTTGTTATGTAAAATATTTGGGAAAATTGGCAAATTCTTTTTATGGTCATGTATACTACGATGAATTGAAGCTTGGATATTGATAGTAAAGAAACATGACATTCATTATCTATAGTAAAATTACAAGTGCCTTCCTACATATTTTTATTAGAGATGATGTGTATTAATGATGAGAGATGCAGAACGACCATGAACATTATGGCCAAAGGAGTATATACTCAATTAAACTAGAAGTAATCTTAAGATTCAAAGATGATTTAAAAAGTTCTAAACAAAACCGAGAAATGTGAGAGTGCAAAAAAGAGGAAGAGATGGAAGAATGAGAAACGAGAACTGGATATCATTAAAAGTTGAAGTTTTGTTGTTGGTTAGGATCCACTCCGAACCCGTAGGCATCACCGTAAGCTTCAGGCACAAGCGGGTCTTCGTCGTGTCCTTCGTCTTCTTCAGAAAAGTACTTTTCAATGATGTTGTAGGCCTTTTGGTAGATTTTATCGTTGCGGTTACCTTGACACTCAAAGATCTTTTGCATACCACCTGCTTCTTCGATGTATAAGGCGTTTTGGTTGATGGAACTGTTTTGAGCCTCTTTGTCCATCTCACCCATCTTCAAGATATTCTCCAAGGAATCCAAGGTGACTTCAATAATTCTGGAGTCGGCAACGGCCAACAAGTCACACAATGGCTTGATGCAGCCCTGGGAAACCAAGTAACGGATCTGGTCCGGTCTGGCCAAACCACCCGAAGAGGCGTTGGAAATGGCCCAGCACGCTTCCTTTTTGGTTTTGTAGTCGCCTGTGGTCAATAATTTGATGATCAAAGGAATCAAGTTGGCATCAATAACCGCCTGGATCTGATCAACGTTACCAGCAGTGATGTTAGAAATGGTCCAACAAGTTTCCTTACGAATAGTTTCCTTGGGTGAGTGCAACAATGGAGCCAAGGCAGGCAAGACACCAGCGTTTATAACAAGTTGGGTTTGCATATCGTTACCAGTGACAATGTTACCGATAGCTCTCAAGGCGGGGGTTTGGACCAAGGTCGATTCGTGGCCCAAGAGTTCCACAAGACGGTTAGGGATTCTGGCATCTACAACAGTCTGAATGGCTTCAGGAGTTCCGTCAGACAAGTAGGAGACAGCCCAACAGGCATCGACCAAGGTTTCAGGATCAATACTGTAGATCAACTTGGCCAAGGTAGGAATGGCTTGTTGAACAATGTTCCAGTCAGGCTGAGGGTTTTTACCTCTACACAAGTTGGATAAAGTCCATGTGGCGGTTCGGATGAGCGACATCTTGCTGCTGTTAAACAACAGCAACACGGGCTCCATAGCATTACAGGCCAACACATAATCTCTATAGTCAGCCGAATCACCGGCAACGTTACCCAAGGCCCAAATAGCTTGTTCTTTGACTTCCAGCGATTGAGAGTAGAGCAATTCGACAAATAACGGAACGGCGTGTGATTCCACAACCACTCTGGTCTGGTCACTGTTACCAGACGCAATATTAGTCAAGGCCCAGGCGGCTTCCAACTGCAACATTTGGGGGTGGGAAGACTTCATGAACTCCACCAAGGTTGGTATGGCACCAGACTGGATCACCAAGTCGATTGGCGGGTTGTGTTCACGCGATAAAATCTGTCTGAACTTAACGGTTGCGGCCAACTGGTTTTCGAAGTCGTCCGACTGGATCATCTCGATCATCTTAGGCAAATCCTGTTGCAATTTGGAGTAGAACTGGCTTTCATCATTATTGGCAGCCTGGTTATTAAACTCGTCATCTTCGTCCTCCGATTCGTTGGCATTGTCCTGAAAGTTTCTTCTCTTGGAAAGAACCTCCTCTCTCTTTTGTTTTCTCAAATCAACCTGGTGGGTTTCTCTTCTTCTTCTCAATTCTTCGCTCTGGAAACGACCTTTGTTTTTGAAGGTAGTTCTACGGTATTCTGGAATAAATCTATTGGTGGATTCGCTGCTCATGTTGTGTGGTATTCCAGTTGTTGATGAGTGAATTGCTTCTTCGGTACGCTTCGATAAAAATCTGTTTTAATTTTGTTTTGTGTCACGAGACGCATCGCACGAGACTCCCACACACTATCTAAAGACTTGACACCGACAGACTACCAGGGAATAAACCTGTAGAACAGAGAACACAGAGATGATGAGACAGTGCTCGCTAAGGTCTTTTCGTCCGCTTCCGCTTCCTTTTGTGCGAAATGGTGTAAGGGGGATTCAGCATAAGAGCAACTTCAAGACGACTGACTCTACACTCGAATCGGACGAGATCATTAGTGACAATAACCCATGGTCGCCTACATTGTACGAAGACTTGGTATATGTCCGTAAGCCTGGGTCTATTAGATCTACACCATTACCTGCTAACTACAGACTTTCGTATCTGGCGTTGTATGAAGCACCCAGTTCAAAGTACGTTGCGATGTTGAAACGAATTACCCTTAGCTTTGGGGTCTTGGGGATCTACGCTGCCAAACTCTTTTACGAGTCGTCGCAGTTTGACGATATCTATGCATGGGGCACTTTGGTGTCATGTGCCACGCCCGCGGTGATCATGCAGTATAAAACCAAGGATTATGTGACCAGAATATTCAGGCTCTACGATAAAGAGCAGCCGCAAACGTTGGAAAATTTGGTCAATAATGAGAAATTGATTGTAGAAAAGTTGAATCCAACGGGGGGTAAAACATACAATACGTTGTTACAGATCAGTAACAACAAACTGCTTACGTTGGACCAAAGCAATTCGATCTTTGCGCCATACAGTACGTGGAAAGAAATTGATCCTGAGACCAATACCAAAAGAAAGTACTATGTGGCGGACAATATTGGGGGAATGAAGATGGACCGCATATGGGGCATTATTGAAAAGAATTCGGGAGTGAATAACGGGAGGTACTACGATGAAGAAAAGCTGTAAATATTGTATAAAGAATAAACGATGTGAATCACTCAACTGATGGTCTCTTATTTCCACGCGCGGTACGGCTTTGCTACCACCAATTCTGGGCACGATCGTTCTATATAGTGGTACTGTAGTTTTATCTGACTTTTCTACGCGCACGCAATTAACTTTCGTCGCGAGCCCATTTCCCATTTCCTCCCCACGGCGCAGCCGCACCAGATCTTCAGTCCTCGATCATCTCACCGTCCCCTATAACTTCAACTACTTGTGTACCCCGTTATAACGTGAGTTCTCCACTAATTCGAAGCGATTCGCTCACGAAAGTCCTCATCGTTTAGCAAGTCGATCCATAATTACCCTATACGATGTCTCCGCTGGGTGACACCAACCCGACATCACCCAATAAGTTACGCATGTTCAAGAGTAAAAAACAGGACGAAAACAAGAAAGACGACAAGAAAGACGACGGCGAGTCCAATAATGATAAAGATAAAGACGACAAACCCAACCCCAAAGACTTTGAGGCAAAACCAGTCAGAAGGAAACCCAACGATATCAGCGATCCCGTCACCGAACTAAACACCAGATTGAACGCTCTATTGTATCACACCAGCAATGAGACCGTCGATATGTACAAGCAAGAAAACAATTCTTCCGATCTTCTTGGAAGACTTTACTACGACGACTTCGATTCCGAGTCGGCCACCCCCAGCATCTCCGAAACCGGCACCCCACTTTTAAGTCCAAATATGACCGGGGGTATATCGCCGCCACCAGGCTACTTCCACACACCTGCCAAGCCAGAAATACGGTCTCCGTTGGCTGGAAATATCACCAACCCGAGCCACCCAAGCTCACGAGAAGACTCGCTAGTGCAATTGGGCGGCTTGGCTCAAAGATCTTTGAGTGCCAACCACCTTCCACTAACCGGCCACCCTTCAGGCTACAACGCCAGACCGCCTATAAATCGCCTCAAGTCGCTTGAAAGAGGTATTTCGTTCGACACCTCCACGGATCACCACCACCGGTCGCTCACACTCAAGGTCAAACACCCGAACTTCAAGTTCAGACGGAACAACAAGACGTTTTTGGCCGGTTTCAACAACGACCAGGAATCGCTCAAGGCCATTGAATGGCTCTTTGAAGAGATGATCGTACATGGCGATACCATTATTGTGCTACAGGTTTTAGATGAGAAACAGCACGACGCAATCAACAACTTGGAGGCCAACAAGGCGTTGTCGAAGATCGAATCTTTGAATTCCCACTACAAAAAGGTGCAGATTGTGTTTGAAATCGTCATAGGGAAGCCGCAAAAACTACTTAAACAGGCCATTGACGAGTACAACCCCCAGATGATGTGCATAGGAACCCACCATGCTAACAAAGAGTACCACAAGTCGTTCTTGTCCAAAGCATCGTTCTCCAAGTACTTTCTCGAGTGCGCTTTGGTGCCTGTCATCGTAGTAAAACCGACCTACAACCACGTAGAGTACTTGGAACATCCGTTGGATTCGGAATATTACTTCCAGGACTTGATCAAAAACGTCGATCCCAATGCGGTTCACAAGGAAAAAACCAAGCGAATGCTGAAACTCAACCCTTTGAGTCCTTCAGCTTCACGGTCTAATTCCAATACGAATTTAGCATCGCTAGAGAGAGGCAGGGACAGCAGTGAACGCTCGAGGTCCAGCTCGCGGTCGCGGTCCACTTCTAGACATGGATTTGCCAAGTTTTTCTCACTTCACTAACACACACTTTATATATATTACTCTGAATCAAAGACACCGGTGTTGTTGTCAACAACACTACTCACCTTATATACTCAGTAGTCCTTAATCTAACGAAAGTCATGCTCACGTGTGTCCCTACCATCTACTTGACTAGTATTCCACTCCATTCTGTTTGTTCTTAGGCGGCTTTTCCACGTGACGGATGGCGCCCATCGCCTCGTCAAATGTAGCAATTTCATATGCCCTTCCACTATCTTCAAGCAATATGTCTAGAAGAGTAGTGGGTAACAAGACTATACTTGCGATTGACGCAGTATCGTTGGCGATCGGGTTTTACTATGGTGTGTACCATAATATTCTCAGTATTGAGCTTCCACCACAATTAGCCAAGGCCGGCCACTGGCAATTTTTGACCAACCTTTCGCTTGCTTACACCTTGATTGTGGTATCAATTGGATTCCTCGCCCACTTGACCAAGTCCAAGCCGTTGTTTGACTTGAAAAACTTGCTCCATCCTGTCGGGTTGGCCTTAGAATGTGTTGTTGCGGTGATATACTGGCCTCTCAGACTATTTTTCATCCATTTATTGACCATCGACAGTACTAGAAGAATTCCCATGAAGGTTGATTTGTCGATTCACTTGATGCCAGTGGTCACTTTACTTATAGATTATCTTGTATTCATGCCCAAATGGTCAATTAGAAACTCGACGGCCTTCGTGTTGGTGGTGACAATGACCCTGTTCTATTGGGTTCTCTTGAAATACTTGATTGACGTCGAAAGCGGTGCCAGTTATCCGTATGCATTTTTGAATGTGGAAACTGAAAAGGAGAGACTCATAGTATTTGGTTTGGTGGCACTTGTTTCCTTTACTCAATTTCTATTGTTGAGAGGTTTGCACGATACGTTGGTGCCCTCGCCTGAAGTAATCGATGAAAAGATCGACAAGCTCGATGAGACAATCGATAATGCCAAGCATGAAATAAAGAAGGATATTTAGATCAATACATATGCTAGAAAGTATTTATTAGTTTATGATTTTTTGTAATTTTGGGTGCAAAATGGGAAAAATAGTTGCTTCTCTACTTTTCGTGTGATTTTAACAATCTCTGGACTGGATAATTCACAAAACTAACCAATAAGAATACTACCATCCATTGCAGTCTTTCGTATAAGGATTTATTGTTCAAGAATGGATAAGGGTACCTTGTGACGCCATCCTGATTGAGGTATTGAAACAACTCGATTGCTCCCCAGTATGCACCAATGAATGCGGTGCTCAATAGAGCCGAGCATCTGAATTTTATTTTAGGTTTCCGGCTAATTAGTAACGAAGTATAGGGAAGAAAGTGTGTTTGGAAGTCCAACATATGGTCAACAGCAAAAGCGTCTTTGTTCAAAGAGCCGGGAAATACAAACGTCAATGCCCAATAGGCAGCGGTGACCAAGAATTCAAGGTTAGTTACTAAATGATAGAAGTAGGTGATGAATTTGGCGTTGGGAAACACCAACTCGAGCGCCTGGTAGAGCACCGTGGCACCAAGACTGATATTGGTCAAGAACTGCCAATTGGTGGCCTTGATCAAATGTGCTGGCAACTCCAATTGAAGCGACTTCCACAATCCATGCACCAATACTCCTAGTATGCCCACCTTGGCTATCTCTGTAAAAGCCATGTTGTGTGGTCAATTTTACAATTGCGCGATTATCCAATATTAACTAGTAGAATTATTTTAGGGCGGTTCTTAAAGACTCTAAACTGGCATTGACTATATGCCTATATCTCAGATTGCCCAAAGGCGTGCCTCCATACCATCGCGTCACTATCACCAAGAAATTGTATATATCCTTTTGTATAAGCACCTGCTCAAGAATCTTTATTCCCGCGCCTTTCTCTCCGTTATCCTGGTACCCCTGATTGACATTGGTGTATCGCACCACCCCATTTTTCACCTCGGGGATTCCAGTGCGCCACGCAATAATATGCGGATGCGAGGCTTTTTTAATACTCTTGTGCTGTTGTACCAACTCGGCCAATATGGGGCCTACCTGGTCGCCCAGCTCTAGCGGCACGGTTCTCGCCTGAAACCGTGATTTGCGATCAGTAATCACTTCCGACGCATTCCACTGACTTATATGCCGCACTTGTCGCACCAAGTTTCTTCCAATCATTGTAGATACCTAGTCTGGTAGACAACTCTGAAAAAGATCATAGTCCTGCACACGCGCCTTCGAAGCCAGTGAAAAAATTCATCAGTCACTTTTACAAATATACTACCCGAGCATGATTTACTTAAAGACATTGTTGAACGTTATAGATAACTCAGGAGCCCAGGTGGTAGAGTGTATCAAGGTGTTGCGCCATGGTCCTAGAAATTTCGCCAAGGTGGGAGACGAAATCACCGTGGTAGTCAAGAAATCAAAGCCTTTCCACTCCGACATTGGTGGTCAAGCCTCCAGTAACCGTGTCAAAAGAAGAGACATATGCCGTGCCATAGTGGTAAGGACAAAGGCTCCATTCAAAAGACCTGACGGCTCAGTCGTCAGATTCGACGATAATGCATGTGTGCTAGTAAACAAGAGTGGTGATCCATTGGGAACCAGAGTATCGTCCGTGGTGGCTAAAGAATTAAGAGAGTTGGAGTTCAACAAAATCGTCTCGTTAGCTCCAAAGACCTTTTAACTTGTAAATAATCATAATTGAATCCATAAATGTCTAAAATATATTGTGCTATATTGTAAATGCGCCGATAGTGCTTTCGATCAGAGAGATCAAATCGTTCATGTTTTTTACGTTGACAGCATTGAGTGGGGTGCTGTTGACTAATTCGCCCGTCGATTCCAAGATATCAGAAAAGTTGTTTTTGACGTTGGGCTTGATGATATTCAATATCGAATTGAGATACGTTTGCAACAACTGCACGGCTTCGGCGGGCGATTCGCTGGTGTTAGCAGCGGAGGTCAACGAGTCGTACGTTTGATTTATAGTGAGGTCTTGTTCCTGGCGCGGATCACACTCAAAACTATTATCGTAGCGAAAACTGCCATTCGTCGCGTTGTCTACTGCTTGTGTAGGCATGGCTTTGTCTCGGCCATTGGTAGATATTGCTTCTTGGGGTGGCTCATTTTGAAGACGGCGTTCGAGCTTGACTAAGAAATCCGTCAATTTGTAGTTAAGTATGCCAAATGCTTGATCGTCGCTGCTTCCAACATTAGCGACTCGACTGCTGATCAGCTCCAAGTTCGCGATGCGCTTGTCAATTATCGATTCCTGGTCATTGATGAGCTGTTTTAGCTCTTGTACTTGAGATTCTATGTCTTTTGGTTCTGTATTTGAAGCTGGCGGACTAATCGTACTTGTCATCACCGCATTCCACTATCGTAAGATCTTCCAACTCAGTCGGGGTCCTCGTCTAGAGGTCTGGTCGCCCTAATTTCATTGCTCGGTAAGTGTCAATACGCACTGTAATTTACAGCACGCCACTCTCGCACCACGACACGTAAATTTTTTATTTCCATCTTGACTCATCTAGCTTCACCAACCAAGATGGCCGCTGTAGAAGGTATTAGTGACAAGGTGGAAGCCTTGTCCGTTCAAGAAAGCAACCAAAAACCCGTTGCCAAAGCTCCAAAGGCCAAAAAAGACAAAAAGGCCGCCGGCGCATCCTCCAATCCATTATACTTGGACCCTCAACCTCAGTTTATCGAAGAAAGAATTAGATTATTTGACGAATTTAAGGCCCTATACGATGAAGAGATTGCCAAGAAAGAACGTGTTCCAATCAAGATCACCTTAAAGGACGGATCTGTCAAGGAAGGTACTGCATGGGAAACCTCTCCATTGGATATTGCCAACCAGATCGGTAAGTCATTTGCTGAAAGACAAGTGATTTCCAAGATCAATGGCCAATTATGGGATCTTCCAAGACCTTTGGAAGGCGATGTCAAGTTGGAGTTCTTGGACTTCGAAAATGCCGAAGGTAAGGCTGTTTTCTGGCATTCTTCTGCCCATATTTTGGGTGAAGCCTGTGAATGCCATTACGGATGTCACTTATCGCACGGTCCTCCAACTGACGACGGGTTCTTTTACGACATGTCTATAAACAACGGTGAAACCGCCGTCACCCAAAGTGACTTCTCCAACTTGGAACAAGTGGCTACTAAGGCCATCAAGGAGAAGCAGAAGTTCGAAAGATTGGAACTTTCCAAAGAAAACTTGTTAAAAATGTTCCACTACAACAAGTACAAGGTCAAGTTCATTAGCGACAAGATTCCAGATGGAACTTCCACCACTGTCTACAGATGTGGACCACTCATTGATTTATGTACCGGACCACACATCCCACATTCCGGCAGAATTAAGGCATTCAAGGTGTTGAAAAACTCGTCGTCGTACTTCTTGGGTGACGCCACCAACGACTCGTTGCAAAGAGTCTACGGTATTTCGTTCCCAGACAAGAAATTGATGACAGACCACTTGAAGTTCTTGGCCGAAGCCGCAGAAAGAGACCACAGAAAAATCGGTAAGGAACAGGAATTGTTCTTGTTCAACGAAATGTCACCAGGCTCTGCTTTCTGGTTGCCTCACGGTACCAGAATCTACAACACTTTGTGTGAAATGTTGAGAAACGAGTACAGAAGAAGAGGCTACGACGAAGTCATCACTCCTAACATGTACAACTCCAAGTTGTGGGAGACTTCCGGCCACTGGGGTAACTACAAGGAGAACATGTTTGCATTTGAAGTCGAAAAGGAAACATTCGGTCTTAAACCAATGAACTGTCCTGGCCACTGTTTGTTGTTCAAGTCCAGAGAAAGATCGTACCGTGAGTTGCCATGGCGTGTTGCCGACTTTGGTGTTATCCACAGAAACGAATTTTCTGGTGCGTTATCGGGATTGACCAGAGTCCGTCGTTTCCAGCAAGATGACGCCCACATTTTCTGTACCACCGAACAAATCGGTACTGAGATTGCCGGAGTATTTGACTTTTTGCAAAAGGTGTACGGTACTTTTGGATTTGAGTTCAAGATGGAGTTGTCCACCAGACCAGAAAAGTATGTTGGAGACTTGGAAACCTGGAATGCTGCCGAAGAAAAGTTGGAAAACGCCTTGAACGAGTTCTTGGGTAAAGGCAACTGGGAATTGAACCCAGCCGACGGTGCCTTCTACGGCCCAAAGATCGATATCAAGATCAGTGATGCCTTGAACAGATGGTTCCAATGTGCCACCATCCAATTGGACTTCCAGTTGCCAAACAGATTCGAGTTGGAATACAAGGCCGAAACCAACGAAAAGGGCAATGCTTTGGCCAGACCAGTGATGATCCACAGAGCCATTTTGGGATCTGTGGAAAGAATGACCGCCATATTGACTGAACACTACAAGGGTAAATGGCCATTCTGGTTGTCCCCTAGACAAATCTTGATTGTTCCAGTTGGTCCTAAATACTACGACTATGCTCAAAAGCTTCAAAAGAGATTGAACGACGAGCACTTCTTCTATGCCGACGTCGATGTTTCTGGTAACACCTTGCCTAAGAAGGTGAGAACTGGTCAACTTTACAAGTACAACTTTATTTTCATTGTTGGTGGAGAAGAAGAGGATACCGAAAGTGTCAATGTGAGAAACAGAGACATTCCCGAAGACCAGGGTAAGAATGCCATGGTCAAGTTCGACGATGTTGTTGCTCAATTGCTCAGATTGAGAGAAGAAAAGAGAGGCGACAACAAGTTAGTTTAGTGTAGATAATACAAGTAATATTAACATCTGTATCAAGTAATCTGCAAGCTTATCAATTTCCAGTCTTTATCAGTCTTTAGCTGTTTTTCAACATATTTCTTCTAGAACTCTTTTTTCTCAATTTTTGTTGCTCTCAATTTTAGTGAGTATAATCTCCACTACTAGTACAATGACAGAAACAAGTAAGGACTCAAATAAAGATAACGAAAACCCATTGCTCGAGCGGTTGAGCCCACAGCAGTTCCAGGCCAGTGTCAAGTTTTATGAGGCTGACCAAAAACTTCAACCGCAAGACCGTGAACAGATCGCCAATGGCTTGTTCAGTGCATTGACACTGTCAACGCTCTGCGGAATCGGCGCATCAATTGCCGGTCTGTTGGGTCCTACGTTGTACAAGAGGTATCAGGAAGGATCGAAAGTACCGGCTGAACCACCTAAGCTTCTCAGACCTAGGTTTCACCGTCCATTCCTTTCATTCATGTTGGGATTAACGTCCTTGCTTGTAGCCAACCAGCAGGCCGCAAAGTACCAATTCAGTAGAAAAATCGCGAACTTGGAGGGAGGGGACGAAGTGGCTGCTCGGCAGGCAGATGTGTGGAAGGCCATGGATTACCACCAGGCCGGATTGTTTTACGTCTACTTTCGTAAATCCGCCGAAGATCCTAGTTTCATAATACAAGACCCAAGGACTTATACCAATAAGCAGCTTCATGAAGTACATTACCATCCACCCAAGAGAGGAAACGGTCCTGTGGACCACAAACCCAACCATTGGGACAAAATCAGGGAGTCCAATGGCTTTGTAGAGAGGCTGCAAAATACTGAGAGTGTGGGTACGGCAGCTAGCGAGGGCGTTCTTGATTTAGCGAGCGCTGGCGAAAATAGCGATAATGGTGACAGTAAGAGTGAGCCCAAGTCAGCATGGGACAGATTAAGAAATGCTGGTAAATAATAAATAGCAATAAGCACTGTAGCCCGACAAATAGCCAATACATACAATCGATACTGTTAATTTTACGAGATGAACGTACCAACCAGAGATAGCTCGTCAATGTTTTCCAACTTCTATGTCTCACTACCGCGACTCTTTCCAACTGTTTTCTCGCTATTTTCTCACTGTTTTCTCGCTATTTTCTCACTGTTTTCTCGCTGCTGTTCTCTCACTGTTTTCTCGCCGTTCTCTCACTATCTTCCATTTTTCGCGGTTTTGCTTTTCTCCACGTAAACATTCGACTTCGAAATTCATCAACGTCAACCATTTACAACTTCACCATGGATGCCTTTAGTGATTCCGGTGAGCTCTACACCATTCGTAACCAGTTCTACACAAACCAGCACCAAAAAGTCAGGTCGTATGATCTTGACCAGTTTTCTCCCGAAAACCAGTTGAAAGTGTTGGAGTTCCAAATCAGATCAACTGTCGCCTTGGAACAAGACGCATCCCAGCTCATTGAAAGTGGAAAGTCCCAGTTTCCCGACAACGAACAGCTTTTCCAGCTCTTGAGCGCGTGGGACGACCTCAAATCTTTTGGCACCGACGAATCTACCTACTTCGATGATGTCAAAGTACCCACATTCGAACTCCAAGCAGTCTTAACTTCGATCTACTTGGTCAAATTTGGCAAGGATATTGACGAGGCTATTGCATTTTTGAACAGATACATTGAGTCTAAAAGCAACAACTTTAACGAGTTGGAACCATACTTGGTGTTGACTCAATTGTACTTGGCCCAAGGAAACTTCACTGCTGCCACCAAGTTGTTTGCCAAGTTTGAAAAGTTTCCTGATTCCGTCAGAGATAGCATCATTTACCAAGTTTTGGAGTCGTGGATTTTGTCGATCAAAGGTGAGACTGACAACATAAGTAACTCGTACTACTTCTACGACGAGTTGTTGTCAACCGATTTCGAAGACGACTTCCAGGGCAAATTCAAGCTTTTGAACGTGTTGTTTGTGTTGACCATCCAATTGAAACATTATCCTGAAGCGGAAGAGTTGTTGGGCCAACTAAAGACGTTGAGCTCCAAGCCAAACGGCGACCTTCTTGCCAATCAAATCACCTTTGATTACTTGACCAAAGGCGGTGAAAACGTACCCAAATTGCTTGAGGAATTGAAATCGGTGGACCCTGAACACCCTACTGTGCAAGACATACAACAATTCAATTCAAAGTTTGATGATATTGTTGTGAAATATCAAGCTTCCAACTAAATGTATTTATATATATTGATATATTAAACTAAACAAGAATCCATAATATGAAGAAGTCTACTCTTAAAGTCACTCTTAGATCTTCAGGGTGCTACTACTCCTCGATCTTGACAACCTCACCCTCTTCATTTAACTTCAAACCTTCACTTAGCAACCTCTTCTCAATTTCCTTCAACTCACTTTCTCTCTCCAACAATTCCTTTCTCTTGTTGATCAAATCCTGATGAACTCTTTCTTCGAACTTTCTCAACCTTTCTTCCTCGAGCTTGATTTGTTCTTCCTTCATCAAGTAGCTCGATCCATCATCTTCTCCTTCACCAGCATACTCCTTGTCGCCGTTCTTGCCGTTACCAACGTATTGGAATTGCTTTCCAGATAATGCTTCAGTTCTGTAGTTCTCGTAAATCACGTCATGGGTCAACTCCTTGAACTCGTTCAAATGGGTGATCAACAAGATATTCTTCAAAATAGTGAAATCGTTCACTTCGGGGTTTTCAACGTTGATGGGCTTGGTATTTATTGGGTTCAACACTCTCAACTTCAATAAATCTTCGTCCTCGTTGGGGTTTTCTTGGTAGTCGTTGGCACCAATAATGGCAAATGGCACCAACGAGTTGAGGTATTTGTTGTATTCAATGATTTCATCGTCGATGTAATCCTGTTCGTATTCATATTCATTAAATTTGTAGAAGTTGATGCCGTAATTGGTGAGATCTTCCAAGATTAATTGCTTGTTTAATTGCAATTCTTTTGCAGTCAAAGAGTCGGCTTTGGCGATTACAGGCACTATATTGACCAAGTTGTTCACGTGAAGCATGAACTTGATGTCGATCTCACTCAACCCATGTCCTGTTGGGTTTATCATGTAAATCAACACATGGATTCTGCCGTCTTTAAATCTTGGATTACGCTTGACTCTGGACTCCTCCAACAAAACCTCATCGTACTGGTGTCTTATGAAGTCGACAATGATCTTGAAATCCTCGTCACAGTTGATGGAGTTGGCAAAGTTGGGGGTGTCGATAATATTTAGCGAGATCTTGTGGCCCTCGTTGTCTTCCAACTCGACGTTTTCGTGTCTTAATGTCAATTTCTTGGTAAACGGATCCTGGTTGACCGTCAGCGACGTAGGCACAATCGAATTGCCCCCACAAAGCGTATTTATTAACGTCGATCTGCCTGAACCGCTCTCTCCAATAATCATTATGGAGAAGTTGATGGATTTCTTCAATGTTTTACGTTTACGTAAAGCAGCGGAGCTGGCATTGTTATCAACAGAATAGTTGTATGACATAATAGTTCAATAGTCTTTATCTCACCAGAAAATGCCCTTATGCTTTGAAATCAGTGGTATACTTCCCAAACGTTTGGATCAGTTTCGTGTTTTTTTGTTGATACTGATTTTTTCAAAACACGTCTCGCACCTAACCTGCAAAAAATCCACCGTCTGTTTATCGTCTGCGACAACCGCAAGACAACTGCATATTTCACTACAGGTTGACGATCGGCTAGGCTTAGCTTGAGAAGCCACCGATTGGTTGTCGTGAGACAAGTGAAACATTTAGACATGCGACGGAGTGCTAGGAAGTTTGAACACATATAGGTCTATTATTTACATTATGCTACATGCATTACTATACTGAACACCTGTCATGTGGACTATCGGTTTGACTATTGATCGATGTGGGGTACCTTCATGAAATATCTCCATTTTTTGGTGGGTACTCTGTCACCATTAGTAACACAAGAATTTCATTGTAATTAGTCGTTTATATCAGTGACTAGTCACTCAAGATATTCTCTCTTTTGTGCATTGATAATGATAGATGCAATACATAGAAGGTATAGGTTCGTATCTAAATATTCTTTTTAGTGATGGAAGATTGACTTTTGATCTTCTTAATAACCTTGCTATAGTCTACGTCGTATTCGCCAAATACGACTGCCACCGCAACACCCAACCATGCAGGGAACCAGCCAAGGATTACCACAAACCATGTCCAACATTGTAGTTCATGCCACGATGTAAGCAATCCTCTCATCAAAGAAACTGCTCCGAGTTCTGGGTCCAAGAAGCTGCCGGCTATGAAGATAACAAAGAAAGGGTTGGAGACAAACAAGCACAAACTGATTTTGATCTGGGCTTTGTTATTTTGGACAAAGCCAATGAATTTTGTAAGAGGGTCTTGTTTTTTCTTTGAATCTTTAGCCTTTTCTGACTGGATTTCATTTCTGACTTTTTCTTCCAGGGCAGAAGCCGTCAATGGTTGAACAAACGTAAGAGGAATAGCAAGAGTACCGATAGTTAAGGCTAACGAGAAATGGACAATGAGTAATGTCAAGATCAACATGGCAATAAAGAATAACGATAACGAAATCAAACCAAACTTGACTGCCTTATTAATTCTATACTTGGACTTGATATCGATTAAAGGCAAGCCCGACAATACAAAATTGACACCTGTTAAGCCATAGAGGATCTGAAGAACAGTGATAGCTTCAAACTCTTTAGGAGTATTATTGGTTAAAAAAGGTAATAAAGCACCCAAAGTAAAGCCGACCACCTCTATCAAGAACCACACGGTCAAAATAGTACTAATATTACTGATATAAGCACCTGATTTGACTCCGCTATTGAGAACACATCCCAATGAGCTCAAGACGAAAGAAACGGCCAACATCACCGAAGAAGGCAAGTATGTTCCAATAGAAACAAAATACTGGGGAGCCAACATAAGGTAGAAGAAGAACGACTGGTGAAACTTTTCCAAAAGATTGTTAACAGATCTAAAAGTTGAGTCGACCACACGGCCAAACTGGGTGATATCAGCAGGACCATTGGAACCCTTGGCTTTGATGGTAAACGATTGGATCTGCCAACCCGAAAAAGCTTCACAGCCCGGTGTATTAGAGCTGAGACCAGATAAGGTGAGACTAACAATACCTTTGACCAAAGTACGTAGTCTAGTATAGTACGTATTTTTATCTAATTCGTTACGTGAAGTTTTTTGAAGAGATGCCTTGAGCTGTTCGTGGGAACCAATGAGATTGGCAGTGTTAAGCAAGTCTAAGTTAGGCAATTGACCATTCAAACCCTCGTAATACATTTCGTAGTAGTCGAAATGGTCGCCATTTTTGGCATATTCTATCACTATAGCTGCCTCAATGGACCCGGCCGTTTGGTCTAGCGACGTATGGTACGCTTCGACCCACGATCTCAATGGTACGTGCGCGTTCTCAGGGAACACAATGATGATGTTTTTGGACCAGATCGACAACTTGGAGAAGTACCGAGCCAATGCTAGTGTCAATGCCAATCCCCCTTCGTTGTACTCTTGGTCACTGGTGGTGTAAGGAGTCGTCAAAACAAGAGCCTCAGTATCGTCGCCTCGTGGTGCGTGCATTATAGCATAGAGCGTATCGCTGAAAAGATGGTTCTGGTGGTACGTAGTGGAGTAGCCGAAATCCTGAAGCCATTCTTCGATCTGCTTGGATCTTTCGGGAATTGGCGCATGTTCCAACTTTTTGATTTCTTCTCTATATCCTCTGACTATATTCCACTCACTTTCTCTGAAATATGACGTCACTTGTGACGGCATAAGTGCGTTTTCCGATATGTAAGTAGTCCTGTAGTTGCCTTCTATGGGCAACATCAACAACCATCCTATACTTAAAACGGCAAGCCCAAAAGATATCAATGGCAAGAGCCTTATCACTTTGGGAATAAGCCCAAGCTTGTGCACTTTTCGCAACACCACCTCCGCTAAAGCCATTATAACTGTAAAGCACGTACTAACACTTACTAACACCGTGATTTTTCACTAACCGAGTACACGGTGCAAATCAAAGACACGCTCACGTGATGATATACCCATCACGAGACGATCTACTTACTACTCCAGACACCAATGGACCAGTATAGACAGTTGTGTCGGCAGATAAAGAGGTTACCGTTGGACCAGAAGTCATTATGGAGGCTTCTGACTATTGTCAAACAAGAATTCCAGCGTCCTTCCCCACATAAGTCGTCCAGACGATTTGCTAACTTTTCGAGGCTGCTCGATGAGATATTAGTAGATGAAAAGTACGACACTGTGGGGCAGCTTCTTGACCGTATATACAAAAGACCACAGGAGATACCGCAGTGGTTGCATGTATTCAATGAGATCAACTACTATAAACTACAGGAGGTATGGCCCCAGGTCCATTTAATCGACCATATAACTGATAATAGAAAAGTGCTCAAAGAGTACCAACAAGACATGAAATCGCAACAAAACCATATATCTTTGGTAGAGCATTTTAGGATAAAGTCCACACGACCACCATTGCAGCTCATCAGAAAGTATAGTGACCAGAACCTCGATTTAAGTGCTATAATGGCCCAAGTCACCAAACGATATAACTTTATTTACTCCCACCAAGGCCCTCTTTCGAAGAAAATCCACCCTCTTGAGCTCGTATACACCACCAATCGGTTTGCCAAACCGCTAGATCCCGCCAAAAGGGACAGAATGCTCAGAGACAAGATCTCTATGGTACGACATATTTTGAATTACTATGTGCCGATAGGAAAGAATGACTTGGAGCACCTTTACCAGGTAGCCACCAACACCAGCATAGGCTTCAATCCCTACTTTTACAAGTATATGACCAAAAAACACTTGGAAGAGCAGCAGACACTAAGCAATATGGTCCGCAAGAAACTTCGTCAAAAACAGTTGGTGCCGAATGACAACAACATACGAAAATGGTACAGGCAATATGCGACGAAGCAGTACTATAGAGATGCAGACGGAAACTACCAGATGAGCTGGATGCAGAACTTCTACGAGTAGCCACTAGATCTCAAACACAATGTAGTCTTGTTTGTTTGCGTCCAACAAGCACCCGTAAGATACAGTCTCGTTGCGACTAATAGCCAACGATTTGGGGCTACGGAGCAGAATACTAGTAAGTCTCTTGATAGGGGAAATTTCTTTGAAAGCAATTTCACTTTCACGATCAAATACCTGGTCCACTTCAAAGAGCACCATTTGAAACGATCCAGCTTCTTGTAGCACTACCAATAGTTGAGAACCTGTGTTGAATTCGTAGGCGACTACCTGGCCCGAAAACCGTAATGTATTTGATACACTAGCAGTATCAGTCGTAGAAAACCTCATTATATTCATAGTCTGGTTATCTTGAGAGAGCCCGCACAATATGGCAGCGTTGGTTCCATGTTTAAGCTTCAAGTCGTGGACATCCGGCGGAAACTCTACGCTATAAGGGCTCTCCTTGAATAACAAATTGCCCTTCATGAGCTGCTGGAAAGACGTGACTTCTTCACCAAATTTGGTGCTTAACAGCTCAAACTGTTCCACCACCAATACCTTACTGGATTCTTTCGGTACTAATATATCGTTGGCTGAAAGGTCAATTTGGAAGTGGGTCCATAGCCTGCTGGAGAAGAGATGGTCATTTATATACTTCGTTATCTCCTTATGGTTATAAATCGGCTTGTCTGGCAGACTCAAATACGACGCCATGTCGTCCTCTTTAGCTATTTTGTCTATAATCTCATGCTTGATCCACGTCATAAAATGGTTGAACGCTTTCTGTTCGTCATTAATATCCCAGATCACCTTGTAAAATGTCTTGAGTAGACTTTTGCACTGGGTAATTACATCGTTAATTAAATTCAAATTCAATCCAGAATGTAGTTTATTCTCTGAGTCTTTGAACCATTGGCCCAAACTCCGTAACTCGTTTAGAAGTACTAACAATCTTTCTAGCGATGCAACCATTACCTTGAATATAATATTTCGACACATATCGTAAACCGTATTTCCCAACTTGTTGAGTTTATTAAAGCCCCGCTCTCCAAACTGGTTGAGCCAGTAGTCTTTAAGAGTTTCAGGTACAAGGTTGGTGAATAATGCATTTGTAAAGTAGAGACTCAATGTGAACTGGGAATCGTCGCCTTTTTCCTGAATAGAATCTAACAAGTTGTTCAAGTACCGGTCATAAAGCACAAAAAAAGGCTTGATTTCGGTCTCTAGCGTTCTCAAATTGTCACGTACATGGTTTAGAATAGCAATGACTTTACAGATCTTCAAGATCATATCTATCAAGTGGCTTCTATCAGAACTTGACAAGTCGTTGTACAATTGTGCCAAGACCAACTTGTCGCCATCTTTCACAAGAAAGAACTGATTGAGAGGATCGTTGGTGTCCAAGTGGGCCAAGATCTGCCAGCTTCCACTGGGAAAGTCAATATCGCTTACAGTAAGAAGACCATTAAAGTTGAGCGATAGTGTGGACGAATCTACAATGACCAAGTAGTTTAAAGTAGAGGTGTTGCCCAATTCCAAGATGTCTTCAGGCGTACTACTCGCAGCATTATTTGCTACAGACAGCACTGTAGAAGTAAGTTTAGGCAAGCTTTTAAGTATATCCACGTGGAAAAGGTCTTTGAACTTACTGGACTTCGTCTTTTCATAATCATGGAAGTTATACTGCATCAAATCAACATGACTGAACGACTTTTCAATGATCTTCACCAAGTTTCCGCTGTTTGAGTCGTAGATCTTGATAAGCCCATCGGCGCCAGCTAAGCAGAAGTACGAGCCATCGTATATTGCGCTCATAGACGTGATGGGCGACTTGTTGTTGACAGAATATATACGTTCCCCATTCAATCTGTATACCCAAAGCGAAGTCTTGTTCATGGATATCGTGAGAAGGTTGAGCCCGGGACACCAATTGAGGATATTTCCATCAGACAAACCCACAAACTTGTTTGTAGCCACCACCGATATGTTCGCCATGGTAAATATTGGACTTAAGATCAATGTATAGTCGATCTAGCTCCGATCTGTAGTTTTATGAATTCGCGTCGCACTTTGGCAGCCAAATAGAAGGACGAGACAAAAGAAAGCGAGGACAGAAGAAAGGAAGAGTAGAATCAAAAGTACTTGGTGACATTGGGTCATTGAGGAATCTATATCAACGCCAAAAAACATTCTACATATGGTCCGATGTAATCAGTACGATGATCAATCTTTTTAGCCTAGAGTAGTTGTTGGCACCTTGATAACACCAACACTCATATGGAAATGGTCTCGAGACGGTACTCGGACACGGCACGTGACCCGCGAGATCCGGCCTGTTCTACAACTTCAACCTGGTTCAACTAGTTCTGTATGGCTCTTTGTAGCCCTAAAACATCACCAGAGTGTCCCTTGCCTGCTACTTTACCATCTCACATAGTAATGGTGAGCTATTTTCGTGCCCTTTCCTCGAGTTTCTGAGGCCAATTACTGGTGACCCAGGTGACCGGAAGTCGTGTTTTCACGTGCAGAGACCGGAATAACCTACTGAGCTATATTGGTTACTATTTTCGTTCTTATTATTTATGTTATATATACAGGAGCAAATGCATTAAAAGTTTCTGAAGTTGATAACTACAGATGGGCCCATAGTAGAACTCAAACACGTTTGGCCAATCAAGTTTGGCTTTCTTGTGCCCACCGGTTGTGAGTTGTAGATGGCTTCTGATGCTGCTTTCAAGTTTTCAATGATTTCCTTGTCACTGAAGTCACATCTTCCAATTGGAATGGACAAGTGTGTATTCTTTTGCTTGAAAGGCAAGGCTCCCACGGATTTCTTCATCAAGTCTTGAATATCTTCAGAAACAGTACCTTTTTTAGGCGTAGGCATCAAACCCTTTGGACCAAGCTGTCTGGCAATTGGTTTCAAGTCCTTCACTATATCAGGAGTTGAAAATGCGTGAGTAAGAACATCCAACTTGACTCTTCCTTGTTGGATGTCTTCAATAAGATCCAAGCCTCCAGCATAGGTGGCACCGAGCGATTTGGCAAGGTCCACTACTTCTGGTTGCAAGGAGAACACCATGACGTGGTTATCTTTAATTGGTTTGGGCAAGTAAACTTCTCCGCTCAAAGGTTTGGAACCTTTTTCAGGAATCACTGTCATAAGAATGGAAACAGTGGTTTTTTTGGATGGTTGACAAACTTCGGCGGCTCTCAAGTACTTCATGGCCAAAGGAATATCCATGTAAAGAGGGTGTGATTCAGGATCCCTTTTGGCCTCAATCTTGACCAACTGCTGCTTCCTGAGCTTCTTCTTACTCTCTTTCTGTTGGTCTTTGGAGTTTGGCTTGAATGCCATTTGAGATTGCGAAAAGCAACGCAAGTAGGGGATGGTACCTACGAAGGCCCCGCTAGTCGGTCTGACTAGTCTACTTATCGCAGTTCTGAACATGGCTGATAATAGAGTTCACTTTAAGTGTTGACGAAATGATAAATTTTTCATAGTCGCAGGCTCACGTGCAAGAGCACGGGAAAATGAGATCAATCACGTTTAGCAGAGCACGTTATTTATACCAAGTGAGCGTGTGCCATTTATCGCACGTTTCCGCACACGCCTCGCTTTACCTTCGTGCAGAGCGTCCGCGAAACCACGATCGAAACCATACTACACGAACCTCCCTACGTCGGTATGCATAGACAATGGGGTTGGTGTTTACGAACTGTTGAGGCGATTACAACGCTATTTCAAGAAAACCGTGCTCAAACAACTAAATACTCTATACGCATATTCGAATACTGTAACGTTGCACTCTGTGAATGTGAAGCCGGATGATGTTTTCCGTATGGCAGAGCTTGGCGTGATGACGTTGTTTCAAAATGACATGTTTTGAGGTGCATTTCCGTGACTTTCAAGATCTCCAAGACTTCTCGGAGGACGCCTCTAAGATCTTCGCTGCCCATATTTGGCCGATCCAGCGCCAGTGCTACCTATGTTTATACAACCAACAGTGGCAAATGCCTCGTACACGTATCTGCTTGAAACAAAGAAAACGCTTTCATGTAGCGAAGGGTACTGTGCAGGAGCATCTGGTTTTCGCACAATGGAACATTATATCGTCAAACGACCAATTCTTTTTTCGATGTGACAGTTCAGGGGCTGAAATTGAAAATAGTCTATAGAATTAGAACTTGGTGTAAGATCTGTTGGATTGCCACGGGATCGTAACACCAGCCACAACACATTCCTGTTTACTACCCCAGAGCATTGCTACAAGGTACTGAATTGTATGGCGATCGCTATTCTTGGTGTGTGATGATGCCACAAAATATTCTCAACTGTTTGTCGAAGGCCGCTCGAGATATGGCCGTCCCAAGCAGTGCGCTTCGGAGTTATTTTTTTTTTTTCTCTATTTCTGATATTTTTTACCTTTAATTCCATCTTGTTCCCCAGAGTCACAGTTGCGGTCGATAAATGGGACCATTCTTTGCTTTCCCTAGTAGTGTAGTCTAAAAAGAAATGATACTTGGCAAATTCGGCTGGCCTTCTCAACCTTCTCTCACATCGAACGGCTTCTCCTGTTTCTTGACAGCCGACTCGTTGCATTGTCTGCCCGGAATCGGGCCACCTAAGACCTCTCTTCAGTCGCACTCTGCACTGTTTCTTTATTGCGCATATATATTGAACATTTCCACTTGTGCGCAAACGTCATTAACAACTATACTATCGCTGAATATCCACAGCAACACAAACAACAGAAGCACCAATCAAAATCAAAATAACAACACAACGCCAAACAACTACATAAACAACCTTCTGCATCAATTTATTCCCAGTCTTTAATCATCAGTGTCTATGTTAATATGAAGAAAAATGGACCGTGGAATCCACAGTTTGTTCCCAGCAACCCGTCGCCGTTGTCCAGCCCCAGTGCCAAACCCAGCCATATAGATTTGCATGAATATCCAGGAAGAATACGACACAAGCCGTCCACCATTACTCCCACTTCACCAAACCATTCTCCAACACAAATTGCTGTTGACTCTCCTATACCGAATTCGCCCACCCAGAATGATGACGACGATTATTACGATTACGACTACGACGACCCCACCTTTGAAGACCCCGAAAACACAGACCACCTCCACAAGTACGTACCACCCGAGTTTCTCAACCGTTTGGCCACTTTTCCGTTGTTTTGCAACGCTCCAAAGTCGTTCCACACAAAGGTAGCATCCAAGCTCACACTCATGCAATACCATCCTCAGGAGTACATTATCAAGAAAGGCGACCCGTGTAAGTCCATGTACTGGATTTTAAAAGGAACTGTAGGGGTTACTTCTACTGATGGCGAGTCAGTTTATGCTGAGCTTGCTCCAGGAAGTTTCTTTGGCGAGATCGGGATCTTGTTCAATCGTAGACGTACTGCTACTGTAGTGGCCCGTACAAAGGTATTGGTGGGTGTACTTACAAGCGACGCTCTAAATACGGTGCTAAAACACTATCCGCTTATTGAAAGACGGATTAGAGACGAGGCCCAGGAAAGATTGGCTATGCTTGAAAAGAAGAAAAAGTACGAGCATTCTAGTGTAAGCTACAAGCCCAATAGCGGGTCTACTCCCATAATACCGACACCACGTCCTGGTAACATGTCTGAACCCATATTGCCTCCTCTCTCCTCCTCCCATGCCGTCAATGCCAGCCACCTTGCTTCACAGGCTTCTTTGGTTCCTGGCCCCTCATTGCCTCCTATTACACTTGTGCCTTCACCCTTGAGAGACTCAAGCATGGCCCTGTGTCCTGCTTCCAGCTCAAGCAACGTGGCTATTCCACGTCCCACGAGTCTAGACAACGTCGATGCTTCTGTATCGATCCAGGACCATATCAAGAACTTGCCGATGTTCCAGAATATTCCTTCTAGCATAATACACCAGGTGGCTTTGGAAGTAGAACCTTACCATGTGGGTGCATTTGAGTACATTTTTCACAAAGGCGACACCGATTCGGACATTTATTTCATCAATAATGGGGAAGTCGAAGTTATTGATGTAACTACAGATGAAACCACAGGCAAAATCACAGAAACAGTATTGGCACGGCTCCAGTCGGGATCCTACTTTGGCGAAATGTCGTTCTTGACCTTCCTAGACCAGAGTGAAAGCTCTACCAGAAGCAAGAGTATCAGATCAGTTTCTTCTACAGAACTTATGGTTATCAGGAGTGATAATCTTAAAAAATTATGCTATAAATATCCTTCTTTCGTAGAAGAGATGAAAAAAACTGCTCATGAAAGAAACAAACTTAACGACTCAGCCACCAAAGAAAGCAAGTTATCAATAAACTTTTTAATCAATGGGCTGCAGGGCGAGCCTCGGGCCAATTTGAACCCCCGCTTAATATCGCAAAGCCCCAGTCCTACATCATTTACAGAGCCCATAGAGTACAGACCTGCACCGGCCCCACCGGCGTTACAGCATCCCCAGAGCCAGAAACCAGACAAGTCGTTGTTTTCACCCAACTGGGACTTTAACATTTCGAGTGCAAGGAATGCCAACTCCAGGTCCGTTTCGCCTATTAGTGACCATGATATGGCATCGTCAGCAGTCACAAGCATCACTCGTAGAAGTACAGTAGACACAAACCTGTTTACAAAAACATCGCTAGAGAAAAAGAGAAAACACTCAGTGGCGAGAGTTGATGAGCTGCAAAGGGCCATGAACCAGCTTTCACTTCCCTTGAATCCTGTAATACCCTCTCTAGACAACTTCCAAAACTTCCAGTCTAATTTGCTCAGCAACAAGTCCATGTTCCAGTACTTACCTCATAGTAAGCGTATGAGACTCGCCAGCGTGTCGAACAGCAACGGCAGAAGAAGATCATCTGTACTCAGCAACAACGGGCCATTGCCTGAACGCATATTGCTCAAGATCTTTGGATACTTGCCATTGCCTACCTTGATGAAACTCAGAATATTGAGTCGTCGATGGAGACAGCTTCTTTACATGGCACCCAACTTGTTCCACACCCTCGACTTGACTCCTTGGAATACTTCTATTGACGATAAAAGTCTCAAAGCTATCTGTAATTTCACCGGCTCAAGACCCCAAATCATAGATATCTCCAATTGTTTCCACATAACTGACGAGGGTTTCAGCTATATGGTCAATGAGATCGGTATTCTGGGAAGCATCAAAGTTCTCCGCATGAAAAGCAACTGGGAAGTCAGTGCCATGTCGATTATGGACTTGACGGTGCCCAGTGTGGGCCAATACTTGCAAGAAATCGACTTGTCGAACTGTCGAAAGGTCAGAGACAATGTCCTAGAAAGACTCATTGGTTGGGACGCTGATGACGATGCTAGTAGTGACGATGAAAGCGATACCGATCTTTCCGAGACCCGCAAAATGTCCCGTAGACCTACTTTAGACGACCCCAGTTTTGAGCAAATAGGGTGCAAAAATCTCAAGATCCTCAATGTAGGCTACTGCAAGCACTTGACCGACAACTTCATGCACCATATAGCCCACCATGCCAACAAAAGACTCGAAAGTCTCGATCTCACGAGATGCACCACCATCACCGACCAGGGATTTCAGAGCTGGACGTACCGGTCGTTTCCCAGCTTGAAAAAACTCTCGCTTAAAGACTGCACTTTTTTGACCGACAAGTCGATCATTTCCATAGCCAACGCCGCCAGCAATTTGGAGATCCTTGATCTCAACTTCTGTTGTTCTCTTTCAAATATCGCCATCGAAGTCTTGTGCTTGGGCTGTCCTAATATCCGGGAATTAGACCTCTCTTTCTGTGGCTCTGCTGTCAGTGACTCTTCACTTGTGGCCATTTCGTTACACCTCCGCAATTTGGAAAAGTTAATTTTGACCGGCTGTATACGTGTGACCAGAGCAGGCGTCGATGCGTTGTTAAGTGGATGTTCTCCGCTTAGCTACATCAATATCAGTCAGTGCAAAAATGCACATATATACCCGGGACGGATCCCTGCCCAAACTTTGAATGTGAACAACCAAACCAAATCAGCATTTGTCACTGCAGGCCCTTTCCAAAACATCATTGAGATCGTGATCTAGCGATCCTGTACTAAATTCATTTCTTCATTACACAACATTCCTCATAGAAGATGCAGCGCAGCTCATTTAATAACTCACGCAAATCTAATCTTCAAATAGAATATATAAAATTCTACAATGGTGGTAATCTTGCTGAGGATTACCTTCAAGTATTCTAGTTTTGAGTGATTAGCTTATTATTAATATTAAATAGTTTAATTAAATTATACATGAACTATTTAAATCAGTTAAAAAAATCACCTGCTCGTAAAATGGACAAAAAGAAGCATTAATAGATGTGTGATATATCTATAATTTCTATTTACATACGTCTTTTAGATCCTATTTTTAGGTCTAGCAGATGGTAATGAACGTCCTAGCACTCTTATAGATCAGTACACATTCGCTCTGTTTCTATCGCTGCTATCTATGATCTCTTCTTTTTTGACTTGACCTTATTCTCAAACTCGATATAAGTATTTGGAACTCCCTTCTCTTTCAACATTTCCACCACCAACTTTCCATGAGGACCTTGAACAGTCACCTCGGTGATCTTGGGGTTCAGAACTAGTGGGCCTATAGTAGAAGAGCCCGAACACTTGACTTTCATTTCGTCAGAAAGTACGTGTGGCTTGATATGGTAGGTTTCGAAGTTGGATACTCGAGTAATGATCTTACGGCCGATTTTCATTTCACTTACAATCTTGATGGTTGGAGGCTCGCCCTTGTGAACGAGGCCAGTGGTCTCACCTGGCTTTATCACCTGGTAATGAGGAGAACAGTTGGTGAGTAGAGCTTTGAATACCTTGTCTCTAGGGGTAGCCTCGGGCCCGAGTCCAGTTATGGCCTTCAAGTCGTCGTCGATTCTGATGGTCTTTTTGTCTTTTTCATTGACCAATTCACGAATCTTGATATACTTCTCTAGCAACAGCCTCAACTCATTGGCGGTGTACATTTTCGTAAAGTCTTCGTCGAGTTTGTTGAAGAATTGCCTCGACTTGCTGGTGGGCTTGTAGAGATTGACCACCGAGAGTTCATTGGCTTTCTTGGAAGCAGTGGGTTCAGGCGTTTTCGCAAGCTTAGATCCCATCGTACGGTGAGTGACAAAGTTTTCCACCTGCTGGTTTTTTGAGTCCATGAGCTTTACTATGGTAAGATCGTCGTCTTTACCCTTTACCAGCAAATAGTTGAGTTTGTCCATGGCTTTGAGGAACTTGGCGGTTTTTTTCCACGATGTCTTCTTGACATTGCAGTAGCTAGGGTCCAAAACAGGAAGATTCTTGTAGATATACTGCGACATGAAGTTGGAGGCCTTGATAGGCAACTCGATGGTTTCGGTTTTGATGGTCTGAATAAGTGATCTAATGAAAAAGTTGTCGATTTCTTCCACCTTCAACTCGACTTTCTCATCATCCGAAGCTTCAGCTGCAGTTACACCCGCTGCAGTCTCACTAATATTCGTCTGTTCAATTTGTTCTTCTACTGGTTCCTCTGCTTCTACTTCTTCAGGTTGTAATGGTAAGCTGGTGTCGAGCTCTTCCGGCACAGGTATATCAACTAGCTTGTTCATTTTATACAACCAGTCGTCCATACAATGCAACACTTCTACTGCTACACCAGTAGTGCCTATCACTCTATCATATGAGGCCACGTCCAATTTGCACACTCCCACGGCCTTCACCACACTGGGGTTTGCACTATCGACTATTCCGGCAACTACACCTTTTTTCAACCTCTGGTCGAAAGGAGGAATGGTTCCTGGCAACATCAAATCAGCTCCGCCCGCTAGTATCTCGATGACATGCGGATGGGTCTTGATGAGCGGAACAACGTAGGGACACTTCCATAAGGTGAATACCGAGGGGTATATTTGGGAGTCGCGAGACTTGAACCACAAAGGCGTCTCGTTGTCATCCAAGTAGATGCTTCCCGAGTATCCTTGGATGCTTTTAAAGGTGGCAAGCTTGGTTTCTACCGGCACCAACTTGTTCAATGCGTCTTTTTCAAGCCTGTCTTGGGGAAGCAGGTACAATTTGCAGATATTCTCAATGAGTTTTCTCCTTTCGGAGTTTTTGATGTTAGCCGAAGCCTTTGGCTGCGGATCCTTTTTAAACATCAATAGTCTATAGAAAATGTATATCGAGGAAGTTGCAGTTCTTCAACTCACCTATACGTCAGTGAGGTGTGCGGCACGTGACGCAGCAGCAATAGAGCTAAGCATCAGAAGAGCTTACAGTAAAGGGGACAGGCACTACAAGGTTTGCACTTTTCGTTCGAGCTCACTTTTCGTTCGAGCTCAGCTCGTCTTGTTAGGCACAATCTTACTCTTGCTTCCTCTTTTCCTTCACCCTCTCCCTTATTCTCTCTGCTTCCTCTGCTTTCGGGTAGATCTTCCTGCACACACCGCCAGATCATATAAACACGTTGAGAAAGTACTTTTCAAACCTACCAAGACCAATGGAGGAGAAGAGCAGAGTGACTACCATTCGACAGGCGATTGTAGGAATCGTGGCCTTCACGGTCCTCTTTCTTGGATATCCTCTTCTCAAATCTACCACCACGATTTATCGTGCAGACTTGCCACGCGAAGAGATTAAACACATAGGCGACCACTTGATCCAAAACGTCCATTTCCGCATACCTACTTACATCGACGTGCCGCATGCGCTCGAACACTTTATTCCGGCTGCTCAGAGCTCATTGGACGCTACATTATACTCAAAGTACCCACAACTCAAACAGTTTTGGGCGTTGAACCTCAAAAGACGTACGGCTGATATCGACAGCGACGACAACTATGTAGTCAAAATAGAGTATGAAGACCTTCAAGTGGATCCTGGTGCAGCAGAGCTGTTCTACATATCTCCTTTCAGTAAGGAAACCAAATTGGTGGTGACATCTGCCACCGTCAATGCGCTCAAGGTGAACGAGTTTTTGACTATGGTGTTGTTGGAACACGTTTTTGGCACTGAAATCAAGGAAATGGTCAAGTTGGTCGAAGGCACCAGTAGTGCCAAGCGCGAGAATGATGTGGTCATGCCGTACTCGCCGCACTACAATATTGTTTTCTCGCTCCTTGTAGAAAATGGAAAGAGCGTAGAGTGGGAGATTGAAGAATCGATCAAATTGCTTGAGCCTGCGTTGCAAAAGTTGAGCCATTTTTCCAACTTCTCTATCAGTACCCAGATACAGTACTATTCCAAACTTACGTCGCAACCCAAACCCAATGACGACAACACCGAGTTGATACTTTCGGCCGACTCGTTGTCGACCTTTATCAACTTTGGAGACTGGAACTTGATAACGCATGATCTCAGTCCTACCATCAACTTCTTGGTATACTTTCCTGAATCAAACTACAACTCTGTACCAGTACATATCGAGAACTCGGTCATTGACTCATTTATTGTACCTAAATGGGGAGGTGTAAAGATCTTCAACAAAGATGCAGCTCACGTTTCTTCAGTGAAAATCAGCGAGTCTGAATTGTTGCCGGTCATGGAAGGGTTTACTTCGCAATTGTTCAAGTTATTGGGGTTCCATGAATCGCCCAAATCGCCTAGCATTAGAATCGATATCTTATCCAGAATACGGTTCCTCAAGAATATCCAGCAATCTTTGGATAGCTTGAACTCGCTTATAAAATTGACCGAATCGCTCAGCGAGATTTCGGTTCCAGAACTTACAAAAAACCATGTGCACCAAGCAGTCAGCTTGATAAACCAAGCCGTCGCCAGCTTAAACTCCGCCCAAGACTACAAGCTGGCCATGAAATTGTCGTCACAGTCGGCTCAATACGCCGATAAGGCCTTTTTCGAAAAGGAAATGGTGCAACAAGCATATTTTCCAAGTGAACACAAGTTGGCGGTGTTCTTGCCATTACTAGGCCCCATTGGTTCCATTGTGTTCTTGGGAGTGATCAAGTTGATCCTGGATATAAAGAAGGAAAAAAAGGCCAAAGCCAAAAAAGAGTAGTATAGAGAAATAGACTCATAAAAATAGTACGTCATGTCATTAAGTTGACACATGGTCCATTATGCTTTTAGGTATTAGGGAAAATAGAAAAAAATAGCCAATTATTGCGAAAATTACCCTCATTGATCCCATCGCCTCTTCAGCCTCATAAAGCCACTGAGCACAAAACGGGTCATTCCCTCTTACGGGGCTAGTCAATGGTTTACGACCGCGACTTTCGACATATGGTTTTGGAAATAACTCGCATCCTCTGCGCACATGGTGCAAAATTAAAAAAAAGACTCGCGTATATATAAAGTACAACAGTTTAAGCACTAGAACTCAGTGGGTACAGTATGTCTAAGGTGCTTGTCAATACTTTGGGATTGGGAACTATCGGAGTGGCCTCCTTTTTTTGGGGCCGCTCTTCGGCACCCACGGCTACCGTCACTAGCGATAAAGTTGTGCCTGTTCCTTATGGAAATGGTAAAGCGGTTGGGTCGTTTGATCCCAAGAGCATCAGACCTCAGGATTTCTTCAAGTGGGGATTCCCTGGACCAATCCACGATATCGAGAACCACGAAGAGTTTGTGAGCTGCTACGACCGTGCTACCCGTAACCCGTACTGGGTAGTTGAGCACATCACTAAAGAATCGCTCAAAGTACAGGGAGCAGATCGTAAAAACTCTGTTTTCAAGGAAGACGAAGATATCCCTGCGAAGTTCAGAGCTAGGTTGAGAGACTATTTCAGAAGTGGATACGACAGAGGCCACAATGCGCCTGCTGCAGACGCCAAGTTCACCCAGCAGGCCATGAACCAAACGTTCTTGTTGACCAACATCGCTCCCCAGGTAGGCGAAGGTTTCAACAGAGACTACTGGGCACACTTTGAGGATTTTGGCCGTAGGTTGACCTCTGACTACGACAACGTGCGGATCTTGACTGGACCATTGTACTTGCCTAAAAAAGGCGCCGATGATAAGTACAGAGTCACCTACGAGGTGATTGGGTCTCCTCCCAATATTGCAGTTCCCACGCATTTTTTCAAGCTTATTGTAGGTGAGAAAAACGGGCTGCAAGATATCAGCGTGGGTGCGTTTGTGTTGCCCAACGAGGTGATTCCCAACTCGACGCCATTGACCCAATTCCAGGTTCCTGTCGAGGCCTTGGAACGCTCGAGCGGTCTTGAGTTGTTGTCTAAGGTGCCGTACTTCAACAAAAAAGACTTGTGCCGCGAGGTCAAGTGTGAGATTATTGTGCGTGAGTTCCCCAAGCTGCCAAAGCTGCCTCCAGCATTGCCCCCAAGTAACTAGAAACAGTATAGATAAGAGAGAAGCAAATAAATTATTGAGAGTAGAACTATAGATTTTGTTTAGAGAATAGCGTAGATTAGTTAGTGACGTGCAAATGTTGATCCCAAATTTCTTTTCTCTTCGCACATCACCATTGCCTCACCCAAAAGTAGTAACGACTCTAACACACTGGAGGTATAAGATGGAAGACGATGCCGCCGCAAACAAGGTGTCTTACCTTATCAAGTTGCTAGGCAGAAAGAGATCATCCATTTCTCAGTCACTAGAAGACGACAACAGCGATCTGTATGAAGATATGGTCGACACTACCAACCACACCAAGAAGCTCAAGCTTATCGAGCAAATTGCACGCGAGTGCGAACCCAACGCCGCGTTTGTACCGAGGCTCGATCCACTCGCAGACTCGTACCAGTCAGACACTACCGACAACCAAGATCAAACCGAAGAAGCTATATTGGAGAGCTACGCCAAACATCCCAAGCCCGAGTTTCTCTTTCTGAGGCATTTTCAATATATCCAGCGATGCTTGCGTGCGCAACTCCCGCTGAGTTACGCCACGCTCGACGCCAACCACCCATGGATGCTTTACTGGTTATATAATTCATATTGTCTCGTAGACTTCCCGCTGGAAACAGACCTCGCCATCCCCGAGTTGTCCCAATTAATAGCAGACAAGATCGAGCGGTGCGTGGTAGACGAGGGTCGCGGTGGAATCGCCGGGGGCGCCAACCAGCTCGGCCACGCCGCGGCGGCTTACGCTGGGGTGTTGGTGCTCGTCTTGTCCAAGAACTACGCATTGTTGCATCGGATCGCTCCTAACCTCTACAAGTGGTTCATGTCGCTCAAGACCCCCGAGGGTGGGTTTCGCATGCACCACAACGGCGAGAGCGACACCAGATCGACCTACTGCGTGCTTGTAGTGAGCTCGTTGCTCGGCGTGGTCACCCCCGAGCTCACTGCCAACACCGCCGCATGGCTCAACCTGTGCCAGACCTACGAAGGTGGGTTTGCGGGGGTGCCCCACACAGAGGCCCATGGCGGGTACACATTCTGTGCATTGGCCAGCTACTTCCTTCTCTACCGCCACACCGACGAGTTTTTCGATCCTACCTCGTTCGACATCCACGCTCTTTTGCGGTGGTGCGCGCTGCGACAATACTCGCTAGAGGGTGGCCTCAGTGGCCGTACAAACAAGTTAGTGGACGCGTGCTACAGCCACTGGATAGGCGCGGTGTTCGTGCTCCTCGAAATAGCATTGGGCCAGTCTCCGTTATTTGACAGACCTGGCTTGTATAACTATATATTGCGGTGCTCGCAGTCTAAGTTGGGAGGATTTCGAGATAAGCCGGGTAAGCATGTAGATTTCTACCACACAAACTATGCTCTCTGTGGATTGAGTACTTGCGAGCACACGCACAAGCTTAAAGAGAGCGAGTCTGTGTTGGCCTACAGATTTGAAGTAGACAAGTCCAGTGATGTCAGCTATACAGAGCCTTTGAACCCGGTGTTTGGCTTGCCTATAGAGACTATTACCGCTTGGGAAGACACTAAATAGACTACACCAACATTAAAACAATTCTATTTTTGCCAGACTTTGTAGTTTATTTTTAATATTATTACTTAAATTATTATTTAGCTGTTGAAACTAGTTCGACTAGAATTAAAAAGAATTAAAGGAATGACTAGTTCGATCTGACCAAATTGGTGTAGCATCGTTTGCCCAGAAAGTAGTCTCCCGAATCGTTGGTTTCGGATTTGACATTGGGCGTTTGTAAGACTTCTTTTCGAGCCTCCGACGAAAATGCGGGTTTTGTCACATTTTCCTGACACTCATCAATCTTGTAAAGATAGTAGAGCAAGAACTCGTAACAGAAAATGTACTGATCCAAGTTTTGCACCATCGACAATCTTTGCTTACGCTGATTCTGAACCAAGCTATAAATTAGGTCTTTAGATGCATTGAGAGTGGCTTCTCTATCAATGCTTATGCTACTGATGAGACTATCGATGGTGATGAACACACCTGTTCTACCACAACCAGCAGAGCAGTGTACAATCAACTTGTTGTTTTCAGGTTTGATGGTGGATTCAAACATGGTGTTCTTGATGCTGATCAATGATAGGATGGAGTCGAAGTCATCAGGGACCCCGAAATCGGGCCACTTTTTGTATTCAAAATGATACACGTCGCCGTTGATTCTTCTGACCACAGTTGAAGGAGACGTGGAAATGATTTCAATGCTTGAGACATACTTGGAGTCTTTTAAATACACCAATGGCGAGTTGTCTAGACTGACAATGAGCTTGATATTTTCGCTCCTGATGGTCTTCCAAAAGTCTTTGCACGTATCCTTAAGGGGGTTCTGTGTTGCAATATAGCTAAATTTCGAGGGAATGATCGAGCCCGGCTCAATGTAGTTACCATTGAAGTAATCGTCTTCCGAAGGAGTGTCGAGCTTTACTCTCGAGTGCTCGTATGGCCAGATGTTATTGTACCTGTTCTTGAAACCGTACTCAATACCCTTGGGCATTTTGTAGCTGATATCATCACAGTCAGGACACAAACTGTTGGGGGTGCAAACAGCGGAAGATGGCGTGTGGCATATGTTGTGGTGGCCATGCGCTTGTAATCTTTTGGTACCTTCATCTCCAAAGGCAGAAACAAGTGAATTCAAGCGGAGTTTTTCCAGCCT
This sequence comes from Suhomyces kilbournensis, assembly GCA_030563685.1. Lineage (NCBI taxonomy): Eukaryota > Fungi > Ascomycota > Pichiomycetes > Serinales > Debaryomycetaceae > Suhomyces > Suhomyces kilbournensis. The sequence continues at coordinate 692,013 of JAJMJN010000003.1, forward strand.
TTCGATCTTGTTGAATTTCTTCTCGAGGTTTGAAATCAATTCTTGGTTGGAGCCTCCGACGAAGTTGAGCCATTTAGGCAAAAGAGCAAACTCCCTGATGTTTTTGTGAGTATACGACTCAGGATATCTAAATTCATAATGATAGTTCTGGCTGTTCGGTTGCTTATCTTTGAATTCTTCTAGGTTGAGTGAGTTCTTCTTGATGGAGTTGATGAATTTGGTCTTGTAGTTGGTAGCTGAAGGTAACTTGAATCCAGAGAGGCAATGTTTGTCTTCTTCAACTGCAATGAGGGGGGATTCCGGCACAGGACTGGTATATTCGATGAGATCTTCGTTTGATTCTAGTGTGTTGTTTGAAAAGGTGCTGTTTGTGGTTGTAGGAGACGAGGCGGCCGAGTCGGTAACTGATGCCAGACTCAAGGAGTCTCTTTTATGTGGCGAAGGAGGCTGTAAAGAGTTAGCCTGGAACCCTCCGTCGAGATAATGAATGTTGAATGCATCTGGAAATTGATTAAACTTGGTGATGGTTTTGATCAAGTTTGGACTGAGTTTTCGTTCTGTTGAGTTGCAATCATAAAACAAAACGTTGAGCTTGTTATTGGAGGACTCCGATGAGGTTGAGATTTTCGACAAAAGAAGGTCTTTGTAGTGTTTGGGGATACTAACCAACTTCAAGATGCTGAATAGGTCAAGAGACGATCTTTTGAGAAGGGTGGTGGGGATGCAAATGTTGATGGAGTTTCGGATGTGCGATTGCGAATAGTTGTTGTAAGGTCTAATGTCCACAATCAAGTCAAAAAGTGAGAGGTTTTCTATGTGAGAAACTTTGTTGATGTTGGGGGGTAGTGTGTTAGGTTTGATGGGGGCAGACATGGTACTCTGCAAATGCTGTACTAATAAGGTTGGAGTGTTGAGAACGAGTAGTTGTGAAGAGAGAATTCTTTTATATTAATACAAACATACAAGTTTGAATTTAAGGTTGATCTAAAAGTAGCAAGAAGCTTAATTTGTGGAATTATAAACCTGCCGCCTTCTATATAACTATTCTATTTTTCTTTTGTGGTCAGTGTCCAGGAATGCGTGATGTGTAAAGAATGCTTCTAGAACTTCTGGTGGAAGTATGACGTAGCCAGCCGCTCAGCATTTTTAGGCGAGGGCTGGCTACCGTGCAGGTACATTATTGTGCGGATACAGCCGAGCGAAGGGATGACCGCACGAAGGTGGGTCCTGCCCGTGACCTAGGGTGACCCGCACTGGGGATCGGGTCGTTGATGAGATTCGTGTAGGACCTAGGAGGGTACTGTTTCATGTAGCGTGTGATTCGATAATGGCTGCTGCCCAAGCCTCGCCTACTTTCCGTCGCGAGCCTTGGTGGCCTCATTCTGGGGTTAGTAGCACATCTGGTCGGCTAGACTGAATATCAAATGTCTTGGTTTTGAGCGCGCTTGCCCCATGGTTGCATTATACTCCTTTTACATATTTGGTAAATCGCTATACACAATGCTATTTAACCTTTGGTTCCTCCTGCGCCGGGCCGCTGCCAACACTTTTATTCGCAGGATGAAAAGAGCCAATGTGAAATATTTCTTTAACGGGGAAGAACCACAAACGTCTTTTTTGAATTGCATCTCTCCTTTGATCAATTGAGCTGTAGTGCTGTCCTCTAGGTTGGAATCTGGCGTTGCACGAATGAGCGCGTCGGTGTCGTCGTCGTTGTCGTCGTAGATTTGGGCGTTAACCCCGTAGGGACGGTGCAAGTAACCGGGACCCGCCTCTACACCATTATACTCGATTTCGTCAATTGGATGTGTTGGTGGACCCGCCCTGTGTGGCAGGAGGGTCGCGCAGGTCTCCAAATATCGATTGACAGAAATCAATGCATCGTTTCTGGAACGCAATTCGTCGATTTGCGATTTGTACGTTATTAGTTTATGCGAGACGCTGCGCAAGGTGTTTTTAAGGTCGGACTCGCTATTTTTGGCTGCACTAGCAACACTCTTGTGGTGCTTTATATCTGCAAGGGCCTGGTCCAATTGCCGTTTCAACCTTTGCTCTTTTGCCAGGTGTTGCTCTACAACTTTGGCTTCCCTCTGCTGATGCTCTTGTTTAGTATGGGCTAATTTCTGAAGGTACTCTTTGAACTGGTCGGCTTCTTTTTTCTGGAACTCTTCTATAAGCTCCTGTTTCAGTTTGGTTTCACGGTTGAGTTGTTGCTGCAATCGGGCAATGGTCTCTTCCTGGCGTGCTAGCCTCTGCGACACGTCTTGTTTTGTTTTGCCGCTGTCGATTGTGTCGTCGTTAAAAGATGTTTCGATTGGTGCGTAACTTCGCACTTGTCCAGTGCGAGGAACTGGCACATCGGCCATTGGTTCTTTGTGCTTTACTTCATCGTTTTTATATACATGTTTTTCTCTACTGGGTAGCTCGAACTGTCGATTTTTGATCTCCTCCACACTTTCTCGAAGATCCTTCAAGTACTTCTGTCTATTTTCTTTGTCTTCTCCATCAGATCTCGGCTGGTGCACAGATGTCCAATTGCCCTCGCCCTCGCTCATCAAACGACTCAACCTTTCACGAAGCACCTGGTTCTTCTGTCGCATGGCTAGTATAGTCTGGTCCTCCATGCCACCTCGTTGAATCAGCTCTACTAAGTGTCGCTAGCGTGCTGACTTCTCGATGTTTACTTTACCCGCTCATCTAGTCTTACGTAAGAAACACGCGAATTCGCAAACAAACAAATAATGATCTGTCTTGATAGATTGAAGAGGCAAGGAGAATGTCGGAGCCGGAGCCAGCAAAGATGCTGTTGATGTCAAAAGTAAAGGCGTTCCCGTTTGATCTTATACTATATCTTAATGAGGTCAGACTCTCGATCGACTGGGACGATTATGCGGGGTCGTTGGCGTTCCCTATAGGGGTCGGTCTCACCTCGTGCAGCCTCCTAATCAAGACAATATTGAGTTACTACGAATCGATGAACTCCAAATCCAGCAACATTCTTTTTAGTTCAGACTATCAGGAATATGAGCGGATCAAAAACTCATTCCTAACTCAACGAAACCGCCAGTTAATTGGCGAATTACATCAGAGCCCCACTATCACTACCTCCATCATCTGGCTCCTCAATATAGTCAGTTCCTTGATAAACGTGATAATGTTGATGAATACATATTCGATCATTACCAAAAAGAGAAATTACGGATTGCTTTACTGCCAGACCAAACCCAAATCGCCGTCGGTCATCAAGTCGTCTATCGAGTCTATATCGTACGTTTCTGCTGCTTTCAATTTCATCATACGCTATCTTTTTGATAAAGAAACAGACGTTCACGATACCTCTGTGGAAATGGACGACCAAGTAGATGACGGTGAAATATGGCAGTTGAACGTATGGGACCCATCCAAGTTTTCACTCTATGTGTTCATTTCACTCAACCCTATCACACTTTACATTGTACACTCCTATGATGTGTTTGAATCGTCACTACTCTACGTCATTCTTTTGCTTATAAGTGTTTCTGTGACCCTTTACTTTTTCATTGAAAACTTTTTGGATTTGATACATGATAAGCAGATTCTATATCAGGAAATGTTTAGCGAGTACAACAACAAGTTTGTCAAGCCAAAAACATCCATATTAAAGAAAGACGCTCTTATAGATGCCACCAGAGGACCTTGGGAGTCGTCTATCTTGACAGATATAAGGCCCTATGCCTTTAATAAACTGAAAGTTTGGGTGACTCATGATATGAAGGGTAACCAAGTAGTGGACTACGGTGATTCCTACTATACCGACGAATATTACAAACCCCAGTATGTGGATGTTAACTCGGTGAACGACTCCAACCGCTATTTCAACCAGTTACGCTCCGATTACGATAATCTTCAGCAACAGAACCACGAGCTTTGTAAGCAGCTATCTCGTTTGACGAGGAATGAAGGCCACCACGAGTTTGATACCCGTGACAACTTCAAACCAACAGATAATGAAGATGATAGTGACGACGACCGTAGCTGGTATACCTCTTCAACACCGTATAGAGGCAACGCGGGCCAATCCAGAAGACCAGAGAGAGACCAGCGCCCAAGTCATCAGACACCTTCATTTGTCAACGACTATAGAAACCATCATTCGATAACTAGTCGGTCGCCTAGTCCTAACAAGTTCTTTGCCAGGTCTCCCAGTAGAGAAAGACGAAATTCGCAGCATTCTCACGCCAGCTTGAACGGAATAACACCAAGTTTCAGAGAGAGATCGCATTCACAGACTAGTCTAGGACGGTCACCTAGTCCTATACGAGTAATTCAATCTCCTTCTGTAGCGAGAAGCAGGTTTGAGCTCAGCCATCCTTCACAAGGTTTATACCCATCCAACAATCTCTTTGGAAATACCCCTACAAATCCGTTACGTTCTCCATCTCCTACAAAGTACCCTCAATCACAATCGCCCTTCAAATCCCCATCCCCTGTGAAGAATCCCTCCTCACCCAAAAGGTGGAAGTAATTAGGCAGGGAACAGACTAGTAGTTAACATTGAGAAAAACTCGCCTTTACAAGTGAATAATACATAGTTACAGAACAAATAACAGTCAAACTTGTTATAATTTTTCACATACCTCTGTTTTCCTGATACTGTTCTTCCAAAGGAAAGTATTAAGTGTAAAAGAAGTGATACCGACCCACCGTGAGTAAGTCTATGATTAGAAGAACTAATTCTTACTTAGCTAATATTCTAGTAATCAAACTCATCTAAGTAGATTCCAGATTGTGAAGAATTCAGTATGCCACCATAGAGACTTTACCTTTTCATCAACTAAGTATACTTCAATAAATTGGCAAGTATTTTTGACCTACTACTTGACTCTTTTATGGATGTTCGCTTAAAGCCGACTGCTTAAATATTGTCTTTAAAGAGTCTCTCTGGTCAACTACATAAGTTAGTTATCAAGACTTTTAATAAGATATTGTACATTATACGTTTCTACAATTCATGGAAACCAAACACAAAGTTGGATAATGTTCCAAAAAAGCCCAACGGCTTTTCATTGATATTTCCATGAGTTTTCGACTGGTCTTCCGACTTTAAGAAGAACTGCGAACCGTCTTTGATATCGAGCCTGTTTATGTAGGATGTGGCAGAGTCGGTGGGGGCGGCACCATCATCTGGGACCTTTGGTGCTGTGTTGTCTACTTTGCTGGATCCCAACAAGCTGATATCACCGTTACCCCCGATATCTTCATTAACCTCCAACTTTCTCTTTTGTAACTTCTCAATGGCATGCTTAGTATATGGAATAACCCCTAACAATACACCATTAAAAACCGAACCGTTTTCTTGAAGAGCATCAAGAGCCGAAGCAGGGTTGTCGTAGGTGATTTTGACCCAGTTCTTGCCGCAGAAAATGGGTACGAGCGCCTGTTTACTGGTGGTGTTTACAAGGGTGTAATTATGGATGGAAGACTCAAAATCCTCCAAGACGTGGCCAAAATCCTTAAAGTACTGTAAAACCTGTGTGGCCAACGCCTCGGGGTATCCAAACACTAATACGGCCGATTCGTTACTGGTGGCATTGATGGATTTACGTTTTTCCTGGGTTGACGGGTTCGCGCTCGAGTCGTTCTGCGTACTGCTTCTATTAAATACGTTGGTAAATTGTTTGGGGTCTTTGGTGATGAACGAATCGATCTGTTGTGCTGGTTTGTTCAAGGATACCAATACTTCATCGTTCAAGTCGAATATGGATCTGGTGGGAGGCAAGTCCTCGGACCCGAAATCTTCGTTTGTTTCGGTAATAGTGTCGTCGTATCTCACTGAATCGACTGTGCTACTATCAAACAACGTATCTATGCTGCCGTTACGATCGTATATGCTGCCCGCGCTGATGGCTTTTCTGGGTTGAGGCTGTTGTTGCCCAAAAGACAAGATATTGAATTGGTCTTTTGATGCTACAAGCGACTGTGGTGCTTCTTTGGAAAATGACGTAGATGTCACTCTTCTCGAACCTGGTGTAGAGGCAGGTTTGCTGGTGGAAGATGGGTTGATGTGGAAGCCGGTTTTCTTTTTGGGAGCAAGATGGTTTGGAATGGTTCTTTTCTTTTGGTTCTGGAACCATTCAGGCTGGGTGCCTGCTCTTAGGGCCTGCTCGCCTGTGTTAGATTGTCCAAACAATGCAGACATGATGGTCAAGAGTGCTGTAGTATAGGCAGTAAACTAATGTTTGGTTTTCTTGATGGCAGTCACGTGGGAGAAGTGTGCGACACAACTGAAAGTGGGAAGCGTGCTCCATGTAAGCATACGGAAAAGGTAGAATGTAGTTCATGTATACGTTTAGATGCAGCTTGTGTAGAAACTTTAAGGAAGCTTGCTTAATTTTATATATCGAGAGCAAAATTGAAGCAAAGATTTGAGCTTTCAACGAACCAAAGGGAGGACCTATAGTAGGATTATTTTCCAAATGAAGTATGGAATATATTGTGCTAGATTTGGACTGAAGAAGCTCGGAATACTAGCAGAGTGTTCGCACGGAATTATCTTTTAGTACCCAATGACTATTTCCCGAAGGTGCCAGACGTGTTGCTACGATCATTTGTCGCGGGCCGCATTTTGCACCCAAAGAGCGCAAGAGGATAATCCCGATTTGTACCTTTAGGACATTATCACTCTTGAAAACAGATAAAAATACATACTGTAATGGCTAAGTGAGAGAATTGAAGATTTGTGGCATCTGAAGCTGTCCGGATTATGTTTTCATACACCATGGTGGTCTACCTTCATCTTCCCTGGCAGGGCCATCTCGCACGTGACTGAAAAATCACTTGAGATGCTTCGAAGCGCTCTCAAGAGCTCTTCTGTCATCACTATACATCCACCCCCATGATTCTCTCCCCTGCCGAACGGTCATATTTATACGAGTCCTTGATACAGCAGCCATGTATTCGTCCTGACTCCAGATCTGAGAACCAAATGCGGTCTTTGGAGGCCAAGACCTCGTTCTTGCCAGGCTCTAATGGGTCTGCCAATATAAGGCTCATGGACGGTAGTGAGTGCATTGTGAGTGTCAAAGCCAAAGTAGTGAATGCAACCAAAGAAACCTCTTTAATAGAGTGTGATGTGGACGTGGTCGGGTTTCGTGATAATTCCAACTTTGTCTCCAACCTAAAATTCTACTTGACCAACTTATTACAGCAGAACTTCCCAATGGAACACTTGAAACTTACATCAAAATATTCGTTCAAACTCTTTATTGATTGTGTGGTGATAAGTCACCTGTCCTACCCGCTTACCCTAATTTCCTTGACATCATACTTGGCCCTCAAAACCACCAAACTCCCGTTGTTGATAAGTGATACGAACGATGAAGAGGTGGCAGAATTACCTACATTTTCCGACGATTGGGACAATGCGATGCTCATTGGCGAAAGGCCAGGCGTTAAGTCCGACTTCCAGCCTCCTATATTCATAACCTTGGGATACGTGGGGTCTAATATTATATTCGATCCTTCAGTAGAAGAGGAACAGGTGTTGGAAAATGGTCTTATTGTGAGCTACTACAAAAACAGAGTCATTACTCCGATTTCCAATATAAATCTTGCTACCAATTCCAACAACTCCAACTTTAAGGGCTTGGATCAGAAGGCCGTGGTCAACAGTATTGCTTTATGTAACAAATACTGTGGGACTATCTTGAAGGCCTTAGATATATTGATTGAGCTGGACGATGGAATAGCATTCTAACCCCACTAGAAAACACCACCATCAATTACTACATTACCTATAATTCTATCAGTGTACAGTAGATAAATAGATAGATATAATTAGAGTCATAACAAAAGTTTAGCTATCAAGTACTTCTCTTGAATGATTTGGAATAGTTCAAAGTTTTACGTACTATAAGTTGATGATATTCATGCTATTCATGTAAGTATATTACAATGTAATATTTGGCTTATTAATAGAGTAACTTTTGAAATTCTATATTTATTATTTTGATTACTTTTTACACTATACATTAGCAGTGCTGGGTGGAATAGGCATGGACAATGATGGCAGTGGCAGTTTGGATATTCATCGATCTGATCACACCTACTTGCTTGATTTCAACGCACATGTCCAACTCAGCTAGCAAATCTCCCGGCACACCTTCTTTTTCTCTTCCTAGTAAGATCAACGACTTCTTTGGGAACTTGAGCTCGTTGTTCAACTCAACCGATTTGTCCGTCTGTTCCAAACCTATTAAAGTGTAACCTTCCTTCTTCTTTTCAATCAAATATTCTTTGATTTGGTCTACCTTGACTTCAACCATAGGCATCCACTGATCGGCAGTGACAGCTACGTTCTTGAATTGGGGGTGGTTCTTGACTTTAATATCGTTCAAGGTCAACAAGCCAGCTCCCAAAACGTCTGACAACCGACAAATACCTCCCAAATTAGGTGGTTTATCTACAAGAGAAGACACCACAATCAAGTCACTTCTGGTGATATCGTGGCCACGAGCAGTCATGTCTACATCCATGATGGTGTTCCAGGCACCGCTTTTGGTCTGCAAAGGCGACTGGGTAAAAAGCTCGACTGTTTCGGTGGTTTTGGAAGGAGCCTTCCGTTCTTTGATCCATAAATCCTTACAATTGTCACCTATTGGATGATTCAAGGCTTGGATTTGGCCTTGAGAAAGATATTTTACAAAGGTTTCACGAGGAATGAAATCGATATCGTCCCGGTCGGAAAGTCTCAAAAACACTCCTCCAGATACACCCACCAAGGTCAAATCAGCGTTGATGTCCCACAACAAGGCATCACCACTACGGTACTGGCCGTACGAATCAGACTTGATAGCAGATTTGTACATGTTGTTCAACATGGTAGCAAGGTTTGGTTCAAGTTCAAGCTTTTTAAGCTCCATTTCTTGGAAGATCGATACCGATAATGACAATGCAAAGTGACGGGTGACGGCTTTATTGGAGGTAGCACCAGGAACAATGATAGTCATAAATTTAGAGAGAAGTTCGGTTTCTTTGGCACGGTCAGTTTGTTGTTGAATCATCAAAAACAACATTCTTTGGTAAGCAGCCACTACAGATGGCTTTAAAGAGTGCAAATCGTTCATGAGCGAATTGAATATCTTATTGGTATACTTGGAATTGGAAACCAAGTTGAAGGATATGATCCACTCAACGTAGACACGAGCTAATGGACTAGGGTCGGTTTCCAAGAGTCCTAACAACGTATCTAATTTCGAGTCATCCAAGTCTAATTTGTCTACTAGACTGACGATTATGGATAAGAGTTGTATTCTAGTCCATTCTTCCAAACCGTCGGTCAGCTTGTTGACGGTGAGGAAGTAGAATTCCCGTTCGTTATCGATAATATAGTCCAATATCTTATGAGCAAATGCCTTGGACTTGACAGAATTGACCATGGCCACAAGATACACCTTGTAGCAGATCTCGTCGGGGCCGTATATCGACTCATAGAGATTTGATTCAGCAATGGAGATTTTACGATCATACAACTTGCCAATAACAGCTTCGATCTTGAACCCATTGCTTCTCAACTGGAACATAATGCTGGCACGGATGATGATTTCTACGATCCACAGACTGGATTCAAATGCTTCGGGATAAGCTATCTGGAACATTGACAATTTACGAGTCAACGCGGGCAATAAGCTTCTTCTTCCTTGAGAGTTGCTGATGATAGAACGAGAAACAGTAGTCAAATTATGGCTAAGCTTTTCTGAAGCAACAGCCAAAACCTTTGCATCGAACATGGAGTTGATGATAAGGATATGGAGATCCTTTTGGTTGAGCTGGAGTCTCGAACTGTCCAAGTTGAGCCACATTTCCGTCAAGAAATCAACGATTACTTCGGTATCTTCAACAGAAACCGGGTAGTTTGATAAGTAGTTACTGATAGTTTTGACCATGGCATAATTACCGTCGTACTGCGAAGAGCTGGCATTCATAAGTCCCACCACTGACGCAAGATTGTAATTTTCAAAGAGACCACGGCATGATGCTATCTCTAACATCACATAGTATTGCCCAAAAATTTCGTCTTTGAGTTTGTAGAAGTCTTTAACTGTCTTGGAAAGATTGCCTGTGTTGACAAGTAAAGTGGAACGAAGGGAAACTAGAGGCTCGAACGAGGAAAAGACAGACTTTTGGTGGTATCTGGAAAGGTTGTTGAAAAGACGAAGCTTTTGTGATGCCACCTCAAGGGTGTGATAATCAGTAGAGCCCAAAGACTCAATAATACTAGTCCATAAGAAGGCAAGCTGAGACATCGGAGGGACGAGTTGAGAATAATTGGTGAAATCTGCACGAGAAAGAGACTGGTAAGTTTCTTCGTCTTCACTAGTGAAAACCTGCTGGTACTTTTCCACTACCCTTGGGTTCGATAAAGCCTCCACCTTAAAACCAGACTCAAGTATTTTCACCAAAAACAGTACTGGCTGGGTCAACAAATAGTCAGCCAATGGTTGATCAAGCAATGCAAGTACAAGAACACGGCAGTCTTCGGAAACCTGGACAAGAAGACCAAAGAGAGTGTCGGACAGAGTGTTTCTGAAAAAATCCTGAATGAGTTTCCAGTTTTTCACTAAAAGAGGGTAGCCGTTAAAACGAACAAACCGGTTCAAACTCTCGAGAAAACGTACATGGTCGTGTTTGAAATGGACCAATAGCTTCAAGTTCAATGTCTGACAACAAGTTTCATACAATTCACCCTCCGAAGTGTTTTCAAAGAGCTTATAGAGAAGGTGTTCGTGGGTGCCAAACGACAAGACAGAACGGTCACCAAGGCCTTGCACGATACCCTGAGTAACATAGATCCTTGCAGGATCATACGAGTCGTTGAGATTGACCAATGCCTTGAGAATTGCACCCACCACTTGGGAATATTCTTCTTCGGTATTCAAGTTCGATACAATGCTGGCAATAAAGGCAGTGATTTTAGTGCCGAATTCACACTCGTTGACGCCATCTACAGCACGTACCGCGTAGTGAGAGGCAATCATAGCATATGGCAAGTAGATATGTTCCAAAAACTGCAAGCCATTCTTTAAAAGGTACAAGTTTTGGGGAGGAATTGAAAGCAATAGTTTCAAAGAAAACTTACGAACAGAGTCCATGCTGGCCTTAAAGCCAGTTGACAACAAGCAGAAGCCCCATGATGGGTGGATAAGCGAGTCAGGAGCAATTAACAGCACGATATCTTTAGAGCCTGCTTCTGCTTGGTGCAACGAGGTATCAATGCCCAAAATTTCAAACAACGTCACATAACGAGACCATTGCAAAAGTTGTTGGTCTCTCTTGGACGGATCCCACGAAATGTACTCGTTATTGAGTGGAACATCGATTTGCTGGACTGAAAGCTTCAATATAGACAAGCAGAATTTACGGTGTTCGTGCGACGACGAGGTGAGCCCGTTCTGTAAAATCTCCCAATACTGGTTTTCTTGTATGCATTGGTGGAAATAGGATGTAGGAGTGAAACCGGCATCATTAAGGTACTTTAACCAAAAGATAAACGCATGGCTGCGGTGGAACTTAACATCGGTATGATATAAGCTAAAGATAAGGTCCCACACAACTTGCTGCGAACTAGCGGTAGTGTAGCTTACTATGAAGGATATGCGCCAGCGTAAGAGTTTCGACACTTTGGCTGCAATCTTTTCTTCGTTTATAGCTAATAACATCAAGAGACTGGCATCAAGAGCCGAATTCTCAAGATCGGACAAGTGCATTAAAAGGCACTCCAAAACGTTCAAAAGTGATAAAAGAGAGTCTGACGACTCGGAATGAAGGTCCTCGGTAGGCTGGGTCTCGACTGGCCCGGTCAATTGGGCGGAGTAGCCGCTCAATATGTGCTTTGCTTCAGGAATAAACCAGTTAGCATTGGAGTGGATGTACGACTGCAAAGTGGCGATGATCTGGTTCAAAATGTCGTGACGAAGCTCGGGAACACGATCCAAGTACTTTGCTGCAGACTCGTAGTCGGTCCACTCAGTATCGTATATGATATTGGAAAAATAGCTGCGGATATTGGCATAGACATCGCGATACTTTGTCAAGTCGATGGCATCTAAGAGGTCGTACAAAGCATGGACGTTTTCAGAGTTTCCATGCAAGTTTTCAGCAAGGTTCACAGCAAGCAGCGCTTGGGCGTCGGGCCCCAAGTGCTTGGTGAGGTACGAGATAGATATCGACATGCCGTGGAGTAGAGAAGCAGAGATGAGCAGAAATTTTTAGGCAGTGCGTCACGTGAATTTGCAGCCGATAAGCCAGTGGATACCAAGATAGTGAACAACACAAGACATCGTAGCACAGTGAATGGTTCGGACAAGTTTGGCCCAACGAGCACTACCTAGACCTTATCAAAAGGTTAACGTAGTAGTTATTGAGAAGAGAATGTCAATTTAGGCAATTTGGATAGTACTCGGGATCCGACCCCCGTGTGCCGATAGACCTCAATCTTAGGGAGGTTGAAGTCATCCGCCTGATGATAATGTTGAGAATTCTCACCGATCACTAAAGTTCTCATAATCGTGCTGATATACCGCGCTCGTATCTGATGATCTCTTGAGTAAGCCGCTGTGACTCCGACCCTTATCTCGCCTCGAATTACCGAATCAGAAAAAAAAAAAAAGGTATAAATGCGACCAAATCCCGGAATTTTTTTTGGACCCCAATGGACTTCCAACAGCAACTCTATGACCAATTGGAAGTGTGGTCCCGTATAGGCTATACCAGTAAGGGTGCGTGGACAGCGCTATTGCTTTTGGCGGTGGCAATTGCCAGCAAGCTAACTTCCAAGAGAAAGGCAGCCCCTGCGCAGTCTGCAAAAAGCCTGTTCTACAAGACAAAAGATTATGTTGCGCCAGTGATCAAGCCCGAAAAAGACTTTGTGTGGGACCAAACCCCGCCCTTAAAGTCGTTGCCTTTTAAAAACGCGGAATATAAACTTACTATGGGTATTCGGAACTTGGATGCACAGGACTGGTTGTTGGTTGAACCAAACTACTTGATAACCACTCGCGAGAAAAAAAGAATCATCACCAACACCCATCCAGAGTACCCCGAAAAGGATACTCGCGGCAGCACGTTGTTTGTGACACCGGAAGCGATTCCGGCGATCAGAGAATTTTATTCGATCGCAGTGAACTACATGTGCGACAAGTACCCCACCTGCTTCACGAGACAAGGAAAAACGGTGCACAATTTGATCAGCGACCAAACAATTCCGTTGGCAATGCCGGCCACCGACGATGTACGCGTGGCCGAAACGTACATTGAGTATCTATGCGACACTATACAAGAGGACTTTATCATACTTCTTAAGGACCCTAGCCGCGAGGACGAAAAAGACGGCACCGAGTACTTCTTCAAGGGCGGACTCTTTGGGTTCGCGGCCGGGTTTGATCCCAAGCACCGCTTCAACACCCCTCTCTCTTTTGTGCACCATCCTGTTCCGGGCTACGAAGAAAAACTCAAGCTTTCGATGAACCGGTTTTTCAACCGCATCCAGCCCGGCCAGTTTGTCACCCGTGGCAACTTCTCGGTCCAGACACACAACAAGTACTTTGTGGACGACTCCAACAAGGGCCACAACTTGCCCAAAGACACTGTCCAGCAGCCATTGGACTTTGCCTCGCTAGACTTTGACCGCCAGGTGCACTACCGTAGCGAGCGCCAAGTGCTCACGCGGTTGCCGCAGTCGGGCGCGGTTGTGTTCACTATTCGCACGTATTTGCACCCAATGAGCCAGATTAAGAACGAGGGCCGCGAGGTGTGCGAGCGGCTTGCGGGCGCCGTACGCGGGTTGCCACCAGATATCGCCTACTATAAACGTGCGGGCGAATGGGGGCCACCGTTAATACAGTATTTATTGGATACATAGAGTTAGAGCTTGTATACTTCGTCGCGGACCTCCTCCCAAATATCAATGTTCTTCTTTGCCCACGTGATCAAGAACCGGTAGTAGCTCAACAAGATTTCGTAAATTGCCCGAAGCTGCTTGGAGTGGAAGAGCTTGAAATTCTTATTGATTTCGTCGGCAATGTACGAAATGTCTTGTAGCATGATATTCTGGCAGCTTTCCAAGGTCTTGATTTTGGTCTGAAGGTACCCTATTTTCTGTTTACGGGTCTGGTCGGGATTCTGGTCCATGATATCCAGCACATACTGAGTGATTTTCTTGATGCTGAACATCTTGAACTTGCTCTTGCCAGGGTCGGGTTTGGCCTTGGTGGGTACCTTGACGCTCTCCCCATTTTTTCCCTCCAACCGTAGCAACTCTTCTAAATCGCCGCGCTTTATCTTTATGTCCGCATCCACAAGCTGTTTCTGGCGGAGTTTTTTCTGCTGGAACCGCGCGATATGCTGCAAAATATTACTGAACTGAACGGCTTCACCCAACGGCTCGGAAAACTTGGTTTCCAAGTCGCCTATGAGCGAGTTGATTGTGATGTACGACCGGTCGAATACCTGGCCGATCTTGTCAAATATAATGTGTAACTTGACCTCGTCCTCAGGACTGCCCTTTTTGAGGTCCCGTGATGTGGTGTCTGCCAACACCAAAGAGAAAGAATTGAAAATGGTGCCTAATTCGGTGTAGTCGGAGGAAAGTCCAATGTAGTTTTCCATGATTTTCTTGTTGATATCGTCCAACGAAGATGTGTTGAGAATGTAGTCTGTTTCTTCGCTGGCTTGCGTAGGTGGCGTAGGCTCCGTCACTGCTAAACCACCAGTGGCTTCAGTGTCGTGCCTATTGTACAATAGCTTGTTTGTAAGCTTCTTCTTGTTGTCTTTCAAGAATCCCATGTGTCCGCTTGAAGGGTTCGGAAGCGAGGCATAAATGGCTTCGGTTCGGAGCCCGTTTTCAGGGTTCAGCTGATATACCGACTTGGGCAATTGGTTAGATATCAACGACACCTCGTCGCTCCAGTTGGAGCTCGGATCCAAGAACTTGGAAAAAAACTCCAAGCTGCGGATCTGGTTGATTTCCAAGCAGTTGTTGAGAAAATTGGTGAGAAGTCGTTTGCGGTGCTCGATAAGCCGGCTCTTGGCAAGATGTGTTGAGTTTATATATGAATAAGTAGCTGCTCCATGTATATTGAGCGCGGCATTGACACCAGAGGGGGCCGAGCCGCTGCCTGAGCCGCTGGAACTGTTGGCGCCGCCGTTGCTGCCACCTCCACTGCCACCTGCACTACCCAAACCTTGCGCGCCAAACCCGTTTAACACGTTCATGTTCATGTAATTTTTGGGGGGAATGGGCGGAATAATTACTAGTGGAAATATTTTTGTTAACACTTCTCGCAAGCTCACAAAATCACTATATCTTCTTCTGGTCTGAATCTCTTCTTTAGCGTCATTTACATTGATAAGCTTGATGGTGTAGACTATGTACTTTTTGGAGGAGTTATTCATGCCTTCATTGGAATTGCCCGCCTCGGTGATCTGGATCTTGGCTTCTCCAGGAGTTTTGAGGAGCTTGCTGACCCGGCTCTCAAAGTTGATCTGCACTGTGTGGAAAAGATCGCCAAGCTCGTTGATGCCATTCACACTGGATCCTTTTGCCCCTGTCGCGCTGCGTGCGTCAGACGACTTGGAAGTGGCATTATACAACAAGATCAGTCCGTCATCGTCGTCGTCTGGCGGGTTGCCGCTGGCAGTGGGGTCGGGGCCAGGACCGGAATTAGGGGTGCTGGCGTGGCTCTGGCTCATTAGACTGGCGATTCCTTGGTGCGGGAACGGATTGTTGTCTTCGTCATCAAAATTAGGCTCGCTAGGGTCGAAATCTGCCATGGTCCTTGTAGTTTCATATAGCTGGTAAAGAAAGGAGATTTATGGGGGAGTTCCATCACGTGACAAAGCCTGGCCCTACCTCTTCGCTTCACGTGAGCCAAAACAACAAAACACCACTACTTAGTACTCTGCCACTGACAAGAAAGTAACAAGGCTAGGATGTCGATTGAGGCGCAGTTTGCACATGTTCTTCAGGACTTTCAGACCCAAAGGGTGAATCCGTTTGAAATTGTTTCGCAGTTCAAGTCCATTGCGGCCCAAAGAGCCATTGAGGTGGCTGAAAAGTTGGGCACAACACAAGAAGCCGACGCCAAGTTGATGGAAGAATTTGAGAACTGGGACTTGGAAACCAAGTTGTGGAACTTGGTGGAGATTTTGGCCAGTTTTCGTACTTCAGTAGAGCCCGAGCTTCTCCCCGAATACCCTTTTTCGTCGTTGTCGACCAAGCAAGAAAACTGGCTCAGAAGCAATCCCAAGATCAGAGAGCTCACCCTTATCATCAGCTGGCTACAAGCCAACTCATCTTCCGACGATATTGAAATCGATGAAGATGTCCAAGGAAAATGGACCAAAACCAAGCTGGCCATCAAGAACAAAGATATTGGAATATTGGCCGGCCGAGCCTCGAATAATGATGACTTGGTGCAGTATTTGGATGCTGATGCCCCGCTAAGATCAAACAAAAAGATTCATCCTGATGACGAAAGCACCGATACCAAAAACTTCAGCATAATTTACCACCTTTTACTTGCCAACAAGATCCAAGAAGCAGTGGAACATGCCAATAATACCGGCAATTTTACCTTAGGATTAATTATCTCTGGATCCACACAAGACTACTATGATCCTGTTATAGATAAAGACCATATGGAGGTGGACGAGCAGCCATTGGCATCTGGCTTGAAACACAAGTCGATGTGGAAGAAAACAGTCTACAAGTTGTCGCAGCAAACGAGCTTGAATCGCTACGAAAGGCTCATTTATTCCTTCTTAAGTGGTGGCGATATCACCCTTAATTTAGAGGAAAGTAGAGGTAGCTGGGAAGATAGCTTATTGCTCTACTTGACGCAGTTGTACGAGTACGAGTTCGAGCAGTTTATCGGTACCAAACTCAACGAAACCTTACCGATTTCTATTCCCAAACCACAAGTGTCTTCCATCAGTGAAGTGCTCAATATCTTGCTGAAATCAGGCCTGAAAATAGCTTCCAGTGCCAGTCATCCTCTTCGTATTATCCAGGGTGGAGTCATGATCAACCAGGTTTCGGAATTACTACACAATATCATCCAATCTTTGGACGAGGAAGTGGAAATTAAGCCATATTTGGTGAGGGTGGTCACGCATCTTTCGATACTCCAGCTCTTTATAGACTCTGCTGGCCAAAATGAGCCCGTCAACTCTCCTGATTTGACCACTATCATCACGCTCTACATATCCAAACTCTCGGATTACAAGCTTACGGAGCTTATTCCTATATACATCACCATAATTCCCGACGAAAAGGATGCCAGAGAAACATATGCCTTGTTCTTATCGTCCATCACCGACGTCAAAGAACGCCAGAAACAGCTTGAAATCTCCAAGAAACTCGCCCATCCGCTCATGGTGGATGAAAACGATCTTCTTGTGGTGGACGACACCAAGGAAAACAAAATGGTTAATGTTCTTCGCCGTACTGTGGAAAGGACCATGAAAAAATCTGAGGACCACTATAAAACTTCCACTTCAGTAACTATCCAAGATGATATGGACAAAATCGACGACGTGGACTCGGAATTGTACCATTCGGTTGAGTGGTTTTATGAAAATGACATGTATGAAGACTCTATTACTGCAACATTGACTATAATCAGAAGGTTTCTTCTCAGTGGAAGACTTGCGACTCTTCAGAAGTTTTCTCAAGGAAAGAGTTTCAAGAAGTTGATTCGAAACTACGATATTGAAGTCCACACTAAGTCTATTACAAACCAAGACTATCGTGGTGCTATTTCCGACCTGAACAAGCAAGAATTGTTACAATACGAAGAGTTTGTAGCAGGCTTGAACTTGATTCACGACTGGAAAAAGTTTTTGGGAACCCAAGACGATTTGACCCACAAGTATTCCCATGCCTGGGAATCTAAAGAAGTGGAGAATACCATAGACACCATTATTGAAACCTTGAACAAATTAATTGCCAACTGGTTCAATGGACTCCTTTCTTCTTCCGATGTAAGCTCTCAAGATAAGCAAGTGTTTAAAGAGCTCAGAACCATATATGTTCCTTACTTAATAATAGAGCTTTTGCAAATATTCAAGATTGCTCGTTTCAAGGACTGGTCTTTTATCAAGGGTGCCTACAATATTATCAACGATTTAGCTAATGAAACTGAAAATGACTACTTGAAGTGCTTTAATGACTGTGGCCGGTTACCTGAATTTTTGGTTATCTCAGGAGAAATTTTTGTCATTGCCAGTGAAAAACAATATCAATAGATATTCATGTAATATAAGATGATTAGTACTGTAAAATAATAGCAATTCAGTGATGATCGTGGTTGAATATCAATCACGAAGTCATAAGAATAATGTAAGCATCACTATTGTATACGCAGCTTCATTGCATACGCAGCAATTTCATTTATACAGAGTGTAATGGAACCAATATAGATGGCTCAAAGGCTACTGTCTGATTATAATGCACATGATAATACAAATAAGCTGATTAGAAACTCTAGCGATCATGCATCTACAAGTGGTCTATTCTTATTTATTCTTTATTATAAATTCAATGATGATTAGTTCAATGAAGATGCTTTTTCATACAACAAATCAACCACATTGGACAAATTCTTCACCAATTCTAGCGAGGCCTCGTACGCAGCATCCTTTCTTGGTTCTTCGTAAATAATTAACCAGCCATTACCTTGGTCCAAAACACCATAGAACACCTTATCCAATATCATCTGCGATAACTTACCTTCCACTTGCTGCAAGTTCAAGCCAATGGTCTTGGAAATGTAAGACAACTCCACTGAACTGTAAGATTCAATGATTTTCAACAAGTTCTGTTCTAGCAAGTTATCGTACAACACATTAAAGTGGCTTTTGA
Organism: Suhomyces kilbournensis; assembly: GCA_030563685.1. NCBI lineage: Eukaryota > Fungi > Ascomycota > Pichiomycetes > Serinales > Debaryomycetaceae > Suhomyces > Suhomyces kilbournensis. Next base: position 710,911 of record JAJMJN010000003.1, read on the forward strand.
TGATTGGATCCGATTTCAACTCGGTGGAATATGTGACTAAAGACGTTTCGAACTCTTTAAGCGATCTGTTGGAGTATGCCAACGCGATGGACTTCATGGCGTCAATGTCCTTGGAATGGTACTTGGTGACGTTTTTGTGGCTCAATATATTATTCACGTCGTCGATCAAGTTCAACATGATCTTTGTCAACAACATATACTTCAAGATGACAATTGCCTTAGCATCTTCCTGAGAGTTGAATCCTTCAAAAGATTCGTAAAAGTATGAGAAAGCGGTTTTGTAATCCTTTTCTTCGGCGTTCAAGATACCACTTTGAGCATCCAATTCCGCTTGGAGCAACGTGGGGCAGTAGATGGAGTTGGCCGAAGTTCTGGCACTGGTCAACGATGCCCTGGATTTAGGAATGTTTCTTAATGCATGGTAGATTTTGGACTCAAGCAACTGCACTTCCACCAACGACGACTTATCGTCGAGTTTCTTGTACTCTCCCAACAAGTCAGTTATGATTTTAAGGGCTTCTTTATGTAATCCTTTCTTGAACAATAAGTCGGCAAGCTTGAGCTGAAGCGATTGTCTCAAAAACGACAACTTGCTGTCGATTGCCCACGTAATACTTTGCTTTGTAGATTCAATTTGTAAGTCTAAGGCATCAGCGATGGAGTCGAAATCTTCCACCAAAGTCTTGACGATCTTGGCAGTTTTGGATTTAGCAAAGTTACCCAACACAGCTTGGGACGAGGTGATCAATCCCGCGAGTTTGGTGGCCTGTTTTTCGTTTTCGTAGATCTTACCAAGTTCTAGGATGGCGGTTTCTTGTTCCTGGAGGGTCTTGGAAGTGGCGGGGGTTTGGCCGCCATTGATGATTTGTTGGTACTTTTGTTCGGCCAAATCATACTTCTTGGCTACAGCCGCATTTCTGGCTTCTTCCAACAATGCTGAGGGCTGTGACATGATAATACTATGGACTAACTATAATACACTTCTGGCTCGTTTTGCCATCCGAGTTAAGTGGACGCACGGTCACGTGCCGAAAATTCAGTCAAGATCGGTTTCAAGAACGAGATGCAAACGAAATAAAGAACCAGGATGTTCAGGATAGGGATAGGTAAGAGTGCTAGCAGGGTCGCGCGCAGCTCTATAACCACGTGTGTTAGGCCCAGCCAGTCATTCGTATTCCGTTTTACTCGAGGTTATGCCGAGTCTCCGTTCCCGATCAACCATAAAGAAGTCCAAAAGCAGCGCGAGACTGAAAAGTTGCCCAAATGGAGGCAATGGGCCATTTACTTCAACAGTGACAAGTTCAAGCGGTCAATGACAGTATACTACATCTGTGGATTCGCAGCCACTTGTGTTGCCTTTTTCTACTACATGAGAGACCGGTTTCATGAAGACAAGCAGATCCAGCATGTTAGAAAGAAGTACAAGGAAGATCCCCAAAGTTTGAGTGAATATGAGTTTTTGATGCTTCAGAAGCTTAACCAGGAGACATTGAGACCATTGGAAGAGAAAAAGTACCGTATTTACCAGATGATGCGTAAAGAGTTTCGTCGTAAGCACTTGTTGGACCTGAGTGTGATGTTCAATCCTACACCTGAAGAGTTGGAGGAATGGTACAGCAAACAACCCAAGCGTACCGTCAAAAAAGCGCCTGTATTGGATAAGCCCATTGGTGAAAAAACACCTGAGGAATTGCGCGAAGAAGCCGTTACTGTAGCAGAGTTTGAAAAAGTGTCTAACGCCGACAATCCCCGTATTGTGCCTGCAGAAGACACCACCGAATTCTACGAGCAAAAGGCTGCTGCGTATGACGACGAAATCAAGTGGGAGGAGCGCGGAATGTTCTTGGGAAAACGTCGTAAGTGGCTCATGAAGCAGCTCCGCGGAGATGTTCTTGAGGTGGCATGTGGTACTGGAAGAAACATTCCGTACTTCTACCCCGAACTAGTCAACTCCATAACGTTTCTTGACTCGTCGCGCAACATGGTGGATATTACCCGGAAAAAGTTCCGAGAATCGTACAAGGATTTTAAAAATGTGGGATTTACTGTGGGGAAGGCAGAAGACTTGGCCAATTTGGCTAGCGACACAAGCTTCAAGTACGATACCATTGTAGAGGCGTTTGGGTTGTGTGCACACGAGGATCCCGTAAAGGCATTAAAAAATATGGCCACCCTTCTCAAGCCCGGCGGCAGAATTGTGTTGTTAGAGCACGGAAGAAGTACTTGGGACTTTGTCAACAACCACTTGGACTTTAGAAGCGAGCGCAGAATGAAAACATGGGCATGTAGATGGAATCTTGAGATTGGCGAGTTGATCGACGAGGCCGGACTCGATATTACCTACGAAAAGCGGGTTCATTTGGGCACCACTTGGATGTTGGTGTGTAAGAGACCGCAAGACCCAATACGTCCTGAAGAGAAGTCGTTTTTGAACAAGTTGTTCGGGAAAGAGCCAAAGCCTATTCGTAGAGAATAATGTATATAGACTGTATATAAATAGATTAGAGATAAACACTGTTGTCTTGATCTTTATTCTCATTTTGGTTGTTCGCGAGATCTCGCAACGCCTGTTTCTCGCGGGCGACGTCCACCGCGAGCCCGCGGGAAGAGAGCTCGTCTATCAAGGCTAGCACTCTCTCTTTCTGGTCTGCAATGACCTTGTTGTTTTCTTGAATCGACTCGGTGAACAAGAGCCAGTCTTGTTTCAAGTGGTCGTGGGATTCTTCGGGGGCAAGCTTGTGCAAGCTTTCATTGACCTTTGCTACCTCATCGGCCAAGATATCGTTTGTTTCGTAGAGTTTTGTAATGGAGTTGACAAGCTGGTCTTTGACACTGTGTATGTTCTCTTCCGAGAGATCTTTGATGGCAGTTATAAACTGGCTGAGTTCAATGGGCTGGGACATGGTGATGATGTATTGTACCGAAAAATTGATCTACACTGAAAAATCCCACCCTGAAAAATAGCCAGTCACTCACCAAATTTGGGGCCAATGAACATGATTCGAATACTGGGTAGTATATGTAAGATGCTAAGGGGACGAACCCCCAGTGGCTGCTTTGCATCCACTCACTTTACCCGGTTACATTCTACCGCAGCCCAAGAGGCTCTAGGCAGGATGGACAGTGTGCCCACCATACATCCATTACTACAAGAAAGGGCAAAAGTGATGGAGGGAGAGTATAAAGAGCTTGAAGCCAAGGTGGCTGCCGGAAACTTCGAGCCAGAGATCAGCATAAGGTACTCTAATCTTTCCATTATTCTCGAGCACTACACTCGGTACCAGGCCGATTTGGCTAGTGTCGCGGAGCTCCGAGAACTTTTGGAGGAGGGAGGTGAGTTGGTGGATGACGCCATTGCCGAAGTGGACACCACTTTAACACAACTACATAACTCGGTGCAGGTACTACAGAGAAGACTTCTTCCTGCCGTAAAGTACTCTGACAAACCATGTATCCTTGAGCTTCGGCCAGGCGTAGGCGGGTCGGAAGCCGCGCTTTTTACTGACGATTTGATGCAGATGTACATTAACTACGCCAACCACAAAAGATGGAAGTACACGTTGGTGTCACGGCAGGAGGGCAACAACGGGTTTGTGAACGAGGTGATTCTTAGTATCGATGCCCCAGGAGCGTTCCAGGCATTGAGACATGAGAGTGGCGTGCACCGGGTGCAGAGAGTGCCGCAGACCGAAAGCAAGGGCCGCATCCACACGTCTACCGCGGCGGTAGTGGTTCTCCCTAAAATTTCCGACGGTACCGAGAGCTCGCTCAGCGAGGACGAGCGGCTGTTCGCGCCAGGAGAGGTGCGTATCGATACTATGAGAGCGGGCGGCAAGGGTGGCCAGCACGTCAACACCACGGACTCTGCGGTGCGGTTGGTGCATATTCCTACGGGGATTACTGTGATGCAGCAGGACGAACGGTCGCAGCCTCGTAACAAAGCCAAGGCGTTCTCTATCTTGCGAGCCAGATTGGCGGCGATCGAGCGCGAAAAAGAGCTCGACGAACAGCGGAAAATGAGAACTGATCAAGTCACCACCACCGATCGTTCCGACAAAATCCGCACCTACAACTATCCACAAAACAGAGTCACCGACCACCGGTGCGGATTCTCGCTCCATGACTTGACGGGGTGCATGAGCGGAACCAGGTTGGATGACATAGTGGAAAAGGTGGACGCGCACGAGTTCGAAACGCGTCTCCAAGACCTCATAGCCCTCGAGCGCAACAAGCAGGGTCTGGCGTAAACCAGATCAGATCACTCGTGTTTTCTTCGGCGCTCCACAACCAGAAGCGCGCGAAGCACGCAAAGCCGCGCGGAGCCACCACGAGCCCGCACATTCGTAACCCATTACGACTAACTTACATAGACCAACTAAAACGTATATATAGACAACCAATACTTCAATAGACCAGGACATAGAGTCATTACCAATTCAAACATCTGCTTTGCCCGAGTCCACCATCTAGTCTTGTACTTTTGTGTATTTATCCGTTTATTCTTGTGATTAATTGTGGAGTCTCGGCGCACAGAATGCTGATGCTCGCAACGCGTAACATTCTTTTCTGCCAGAGAACCCACCGGTACGCCCACTATAACACTCCAAGCATCATAAGCAGTGTCTAGCGGAACACACACGTTATAGATATGTCTCGCCATGAATGCAACAACTTCTTTGTATCGTATTTCTGTATATCCACGTCTCCTCTCCTCTTGCCTTTCTTCTTTCGTCGGTGCTTCTCCATTTTCTCCATTTTTCTCCATTCTTCCTCGCTTTTCTCACTGGTTAAAAATATCTTCATCTAAAAAATCTAATTGTTTCAAACCTGGTAACTTGCCAACTGTCATAACATCCTAGTCGTATCATGGTTTTAATTCAGAAATCATGGTGCCTATTGTCGTTGGTGGCACTTGCTAATAGTCTAGGGATGTCGGTGGAACCCGTCAAGGCAGGCGACTCCAAAAAGTACTCGTCCAAAAACTACCTATTCAACTGCGTCAGTTATCCCACCGTAGCAGACGATGTTGTGATGGTCAGAATCCAGCTGGGCGATCGGATCAAATCCCACTCCCTCAACTTGCATGTCTTTGATGACGACGACAACACACTTCGGTTCCAGAAGGATATCAGCGGAGAAGTCAACTTCATGTTCAACAATCTCAACAACCCAGTGCCCATTTCGCAGGCTCACAAACGGTCAGGGTTGCTCCAGATGCCCCACTTCAAGCAAAGTGAATCCGAAAAGAAAAAGGGGCACGAGCTCTTGAACTCCAACAATGGCAAGTCCTTGGTATATGTGTGCTTTGACAACTTGTACCTGGACAAATCGTGGTCATTCACTCCCAGCACTCGAGACATCGAGCTCGAGGTCACGTTCAAAACATTGCAGACGTTGAAAGAAACAAACTACAACAACTACGCGCATTATTTCAGTCGGTTGAACTACCAAGAGTCCCAAGCATCACAGCTGAAATCTCTCACACACGCTTCCAGCACAGCACAACCATCACAGGCGCCCCAGCCGTCTCAGGTGCCGCGTCCGGACGACGAACACAAAGACTTTACCGAGAAGGACTTTGAAACCAACGTGGAGCACGTCAAGCATGAACTCAACGCCGTGGTGGAATCGCTCCACAACTCGGAACTTATATTGAACACCTTGCTCGAGCAAGAGTCAAAACTAAGAGACACCAACGAGGCCATTTTCACAGGGTACACCCACATCTCCATAGTGTTTCTTGTATCTATATTGGTGTGTGGTTTGATCCAGATGGCCATTGTCATAATATACTTAAAAAAGAAACGGATATTATAATCCATGTCATTTAGTTCTATGCTTATTTAATTTTTAATACATCTTAAAAACACTTTGTGCACCAAGCAAAGAAAAGGGTTGTAAATTCACCAGTATTGACTACCAAACGCCAGTAGTTCAAGTGCGCCCCAAACTTGCAGCCAACAATTTTCAGGGCGCACCGAAAATAGCTACATGGCTGCCGAAAATAGACATGGTTACCAAGCCAACCGAGGCATGCTGAGAAGTATCGACATCCACATTCATGGAATCGACCACATTCTACTTCGCATCCTCGGGAGGTTGACAAATAGTCCTCGAAACTATGAAGCACAATGCTTCTGGGAATTGGCACACCTACTTGAATTTAAAGTGCCGCGAAATCCATGAGTGGAAAAAAAGAGGAAATCCATGAGTGGAAAGAAAGAGTAAAAGAGCTAACCACTGTTTTCACTGAGAGGGCACCTCCAATCGGTACTTCTCGTAGTCTTACATTTATTGTTCAACTCAAGTATTTAGTTTATATACTCTAATTCTATTGTACATTACTTTTCTTTAACCCCTCATTTTCTCGTTATTGATGATATCCTGGCATATACCCTCCATGTTTTCCTTATCAATCATGCTGCCTACGTTGGAATACACGAGCGAAGCTTCGTATCCCATGATTATTCTCTGCTCGTTGATTCCTAGCTCGCCATGCGCCAATGCCTTGATCACATTGTAGTAACGAGATACGTTGGATCTGACAGAATTGGGGATGTTGCGGTCGTTTTTGTCAGAGTAGATTTCCCATGAACTCTCTTCTTCGAGCCTGGTGATAGCCACAGAGCCGGATCCCGGGACGTACGATGGGTCTTTAGACGCCTGGAGTTTGCTGGCATTGGAACTCACACTGGTATTGTTCTGAGTGTTTCTGAGCGGTGTCTTGTAGAGCCACACATATCCGTTGATTCCCAATATCACACTGACATTTCCGGGGAGGTCGTATGAGTGGTTCTTCGACTTGACGATCAAGTTGGACGGAACACGAAGAAATATTCCGTTTCTGAGCTTTCCGTACTTCAACGAACGCGTATGTAACGATGCAATTCCGCTGTTGAATACTGTCTGCACTTCCGCATTGAGCAAGTCTCCCTCCTTGAGGAAATTTCTCATCTGCAACTCGTCGCTTTCCGACTTTCTTCTCAACACTCCTCCCGGCAAATTGACAGACCCCAACATCAAAAGCGCATCTTGCTTACATCCAATATCCACTTTCCATCTCTTGTTGCCTACCTCGGTGATTCTTCCGATAATATGATCACCTGTTTCAGGCTGGTACCGCCCCTTGAGGGGAATGACACTGAGCAAACGGTTGACTCGAGAGATGTTCCCCGCCACAGACGAGTATGTTTTGTCGTTTAAAAAGTATGTGCCGTGTCCTTTCATCCACACTGGGTCATCGGTGACCATTTCACCGGGCGTCACTATCGACTGCTTGAAGCCTCCTTGTTGTGTTTCTTCCTCTGACATATCTGTGTCCGAGTCAATATCATTAAGAAGACTGGACGGTTTGGTTATACTGATGACTTCCGAGCTATTCATTTCTTAGTTATCTATGAATACCACTCTTCTCTACGAGGTCATTTTTCAGTGCCATTGATTTTTTTTGCGATGAGTGCGACGGAAAAGCACTGAAAAATACCAATCCTCAGCGAGATCACCAAGACATCTGTCGTATGTCCCTACGCTTGAATTGTATACGACTGTTCAACACACACCTCAAAATGTCCAAGTTTTCGCCTCCCATCAACAGGTCCATGAGAGTTCTCGACAAAGCTTTCTTCAATAAAGATGTCCCATTACTCGTGGCCAGCTTCCCCGATCCAAAGCACCTCGGCCAGTTTGTCAAATTGTGCAAAGATGATATATTATACAAGCCCTCCATAAAGCATATTGTAGAGATATCGACCCCTACCAACACTTCTGATGTCGTCAGTGCAAATGATACTAATGATGCTGCTGGCACCACTTCTAGCGAGGCTAGCGAGGCTAGCGAGAGCGCGCGCAGCGCGCGCAGCGCTCCCGCTAAATCCACCACACGCACTAGAGGGGTGTTACTTAGAGAAGATGTTGACGATATCACAACCTACAAAGACAAGTTATCGCCCAATACCCTAGCCAAAATAGAAGAGTATGGTGTCAAATTGTTTCCCTACACCATGAAACTCACATATGACTTTTGGAAATCGGACGACATTCTCGGTGCGATTTTACCAGAACACTTACTTCTGGAAATACCTGGTGGGTTTGCCCAGGCAGGCCATATTGCGCATTTGAACTTGAAGGACGAGTTCAAGCCCTATGACGAGTTGATCGGCCAGGTCATCTTGGACAAAAACCCCAAAATCGAAACGGTTGTAGACAAAATAGACTCTATAGGCAACCAGTTCCGTACCTTCCAAATGAAGGTGTTGGCAGGAAGAGATGATTTTTTGGTGGAGCAGAGCGAAAGTGGGTGCAAATTCAAATTTGATTTTAGTAAAGTGTACTGGAACTCGAGATTGAGCACCGAGCACGACCGTCTCATAGAAGTTTTCAAACCCCAGGAAGTGGTTGGGGATGTGTTTGCGGGTGTTGGGCCATTTGCAGTTCCAGCCGGCAAGAAAAATGTGCTTGTCTTAGCCAATGATTTGAACCCTGAGTCCTACAAATACTTGCAAGAAAACATTAGTCTTAATCATGTGAGTGATTTTGTCAGACCTTTCAATTTGGATGGTCGCGAATTCATCAGACAATCGCCCAAATTGTTGCTTGAGTGGAGCCAAAACGCCAAAGTTATCGAAAAGAAAAAGGTGGTGAAAAAGCGCAAGGTTAACCCGGAAACAAAAGAAGTACACGTCTCGCGAGACCAACAGGTGACCTCCATTCCAATTCCATCCTTCTTTTCAAACTATGTCATGAATTTGCCCGATACAGCCCTTACTTTTTTAAATGAATTTGTGGGGCTCTACTCGCGTGATCCTGAGGTTGAGCAGGTGGCCACCTCGAACCCCGACTTCCGTCTCCCGACCATCCATGCGCACTGTTTCGAAAAATATTCTCCACTGGAACAGCCAGAGCCTAGTCTCGAAGTACTTCATGAACGGGTGCTTGGAAGGATCAACGGGTTGTTGGGCTATAAATTGGCCTTGAGTGATTGTCAGTTCCATTTGGTGCGTCGCGTGGCCCCAACCAAGCCCATGTTCTGTGTGTCTTTCGTATTGCCCAGAGAAGTGGCCTTCAGAAAAGTTGACTGAATATTGGGTGCAAAATAAATCCCATGTTGTTTTGTGTAACATTTAGTTCTCGAGCCATGTATAAAAATCTATCATCGCTACTAGCGAAATTTACCCATCTACGAACATGTCAAATCCTTTAAAGATTGTAGATATTAGTGAGATAAATCAGAAGACCGCCGATGAGCTCCTTGGGGCAGCAACCTCGCAAGGGTTTCTTTTTGTCGACGGTCATGATTTCACTCAAAAAGAAGTGGATGAGATTTTCGAGCTTTCTCAAGAGTTTTTCCATCTACCATCTAGCTATAAAGAAAAGTATTCTATTGCATCAAACCATGGCTATGTGTGTAATGGAGGAGAGAACTTGGATCCTGGGTCCGACCAAAAGGGGGGAGATCCAAAAGAAGCACTCAATTTTTCCGGGCTAGACTTCAATACTGGACTCAGCAAGTACGATATCCCATCGTGGTTCCATGAAGACCCTGAGCGCATCAAGTTGGTCACCACCACTATCAAGAAAATGTACCATCTTTCATTGAAAATAATGAGGCTCTTGGCTATTGGGCTACAGATTGAGGATGAAAACCACTCGCTTAACCCGGAGTGGTTCACCTCCAAGTACGATGCCACTGCTCCATCGGGATCGGCATTCCGCTTTCTTCACTATCCGGGCCAAAAAAGCTTGCATCCCGAAGCGGTAATTCGCGCGGGGGCCCATACCGACTATGGCTCGGTAACGCTTTTGTTCCAGCGAGAGAATCAGGAGGGGCTCGAAATTTATTCCCCTATCACCAAGTCATGGGAAGCGGTCCCCTTTGTGCCTAGCAACACATCGAGCGCAATGGCTCCGCCTATTGTAGTCAATATAGGCGACCAGCTAAGCTACTGGTCTGCGGGACTTTTGAAATCTACCATCCATCGTGTCAAGTTTCCTCCTCATGTTCAGGAAACTGGCCAGGATAGGTATTCGATTGTGTTTTTCAGTCACCCCAACGACGAAACCTTGCTCACGCCGTTCCCCAGTCCACTCACTCGTTCCATCGTGGGGCGCGGTGCGAACAAAGATAAGGACGCAATTACTGCGAAGGAGCATTTAGATAAGCGGCTCGCTGCAACCTACAAATAGCCCCAATACCCCCCCCCCCCCCCGCCATACAGTTTAATATATAGAGTCTGGACAGTGTAAGTTCACAAAACAATCTGTAAATACCGCAAAGTGTTTGACTGATATTCCCGCAATTGCGCACTTCACTTTTCGATAGCCACTTAGTGTTATTGCCCGTAGCATGAACTCGGACGATGGCTCGATCGATGAAGCGCAGTCAATCGACTCGTCTGGCTCTAGTGGAACCAATGTTCCCCATCAGTGTGTCAAAATCGCGTCTGATCCCGACAAAGTGATAGAGTTCATCAACAAAAAGGAGCTTCAAAACTACAGGCTTGGAATTGTTTTCATAGTTGTGGCTCTCACCACCTGGATTGTGGGTCTTGAGTTGGTCAACACTGTTCTTAAAGGCGACGACTACAATAAGCCTTGGATGTTTGCCATTATTACGGGCTCGTGCTTTCTGCTCTACTTGCTTCCTGATATATACAGATGGGTGCGAGGAATTGAAGAAAAACCGCAACCAATCGAGTCTGAGCACGTAGTAGTGCCGGAACAGCTCACGGGGTCGGAAATAGCAGTGCTCGCGGTTCAGATCGCGGCAGCCTACTTCTCTTACAACTTATTTGTGATGGAAAGCTTGCAATTTACATCCGCTTCCAACCAGACGGTTTTGAGCAGTACCACCTCAATATTTACCCTAGTTTTGGGGGTGCTTATCAAAGTAGATAAGTTGTCGTGGAGAAAGGTGTTTTGTGTCGGTATTAGTACTGTAGGCGTATTTCTAGTCAACCTAAGTGAGTCTGTAAATGAAGGTGGAGGCGATAGCAAGTTCCAGCCGTCCAACCCGGTGTTGGGTAACCTTCTAGCTATTGGCGGCGCCTTGATGTTCTCTCTTTACTTGCTTGTCATGAAAGTAAAGTGTGGAACTGGCAATAAAACTACGAATGAGCGCAGATTGTTTGGCTACGTGGGACTCATTACATTTGTGCTGGGCATCCCTATATTGGCCATGGCCCATTATTGGGACCTCGAGCGTTTTGAGTTTCCTCCACCATCGAAATCCATTCTTGTGCTGGTATTGGCCAATGGAGTGTTTTCGGTGATATCTGACTACTGTATCATTCTCTCGATGCTCTTGACCAGCCCATTAGTGACCTCGTTGTCGTTGACATCGGCCATTCCAATCACAATCTTCATAGACTTTGTAATATTGTATTTTGAAGAGGGTGAAAATACTACATCCAAAGATATCTTCTATGTTCTAGGCATCACCAGTATATTGGCATCTGTTTTGCTTATCAACCTCAATATCACTACCGAGAACGAACTCATAGGTCAAGTTATAGAGACCAATTTCGAGGACGCCATTAGAAATGACGAAGTCTTGTCGCCTGTGTTTTCTCCCTACTTGGAACCCGAAGCTGGCCTGAACCCTCGCCTTTACAAAGTAGGCACTAGCGGATCGGAAATTATGGCCAGATTATCGCCTAGGCTCTTGCTGCGTCTTCGAAGTCCTCTGCCTCGTCCACTGAGTCCGTTGGGACAGTTGGATAACTTCGATTTGAACTCGTCTAATGAGAACAAACCTTTAAAGAACAACCCTATTTCTAACGACTACACTCTGTCTGAACAGCAACGTTTTCTTGTTCATTCTGGCCCCAACCATACGTACCAAATCAACCTACTGCTGGAACAGGATCTATAAATTATCCTACTGCTAGATCAAGTTCATAGATTACTTTACATAGAAAAATACATAGGTTTATGACTTAGTTGTAGAATTCACAAGTTTTTCCACTGTGAATTTCTTTGTTTATTGCTCGTCGGTGTCTTCTCGGTTCATCGTCGTCGAAAGCTTGTGTTCTTGCATAAGCATCATGGCGATATGGCCCAAGATTACTGTCACCATAGCCAAGCCAAAAGCACCTCTACATCCTGAAGCATACGACTGGGTAATGGCATCTTTGATCACTTCTGGCGCCTTCTGAACGTACTGTGCGTCTTCCAATGCTTTGTTGATATAACTCGATGCCAAATCATAGTCAGGAATAATTTGGTGAATTCTTTGGTACAAGTTGCTTTTCAATAAAGACTGAAAAATGGCCAGCGATACAGTCACACCCAAAGTGGACCCAGTGGATCTAAAGGTGTACTGAATGGCAGTGGTACGAGCCTGGTACTTGAGAGGAACGGCTGCAAGTAAGGCTATCAAGGTACTGATTAACATTGCAGCATAGCCTATCGAGGGCAATACAGAGACGGTGTATTGAGTGAAAGTGGAAGTGTTTTCGGTCAAGAATAAGAATTTGACTGTTCCAATTACCGAAAGGAAACTGCACACCACTCCGTAGTTGTAGTAGCGACCGGTTTTTCTGATATAGAGACCGGATATCAAGGTACCGAACGACATTGTCATAAAGTTTGGGATCAAACGAAACCCGTTTTGAACCGACGACAACTGCAACACAGAAGCATAGAAAAGAGGCATGTAGTAAATAAGGGTATAAGTTGACATGGTGTAGAACCAGTTGGCCATTGAAGAAGCCAAAATTGTTCTGGTTTTCAACAATTCCACGGGAATGATAGGCTCTTCTGAAACATAAGCTTCGACGTACAAGAAAGCTGCAAAGAGGGCAAACGACAATGAGGCCAATCCTACAAATTCCTTGGAAGCAAATGGAATAGAGTGGCCTCCCATAGAAGCACAGATCATAAAGATCATAAGGCCAGCGACAAGAAAAAAAGACCCCAAGAAATCCACTCTCTTTAACTTTGCTTTCATGTTCTCGTTGCTTCCCAAGCCTGCAGAGCCTTCAGGCAACTTAAGATTGAAGTAGATTATGAGAGTAGCCAATGCTGAAAATGGGACTTGGCAAATGAATACATATTTCCAACCCCAGATTTCTGAAATGACACCGCCTATAATACCACCACTGGCAGCTCCCAATCCATAACTGATGTTACTTATACCCTGGTACATTCCACGGTCACGCAACGGAATAAGATCCGATAACGTAATTGTGGAGAGGGCAGTAAATCCAGAGCCTCCGAACCCGGTGATGAACCGGCCTGCAATTAATACACCTAATGAATCAGTCCGACACACGGCGCAGCCTATAGTAAAGCAAGTACCACATATCACCAAAAAGAATTTACGACCAAATATATCGGAAAGTTTACCAAAAAGAGGCTGGAATGCAGCAGATGCCAATAAATATGAAGTGGCTATCCATTGGATGTTTTCAACCTGGTGTAAATCCGATGCGATCACCGTCAAAAGCGTGGTGACAACCGTACCATCGAGGGCTGACAAAAAGGCGGAGAAATTGAGCATTGCCACGATCAAGAGCAATTGTGCCCGCGGCAAGGCATATCCACCGTAGTCTGCGGCCTTTGAAACGCTCGTAGACCCATAATTGGCGTCGTTGCGGCTTTCTTGCAACAAGTCCGCTTGCTCGCCCGCTAATTCGGTAACCACCTCGCTAGCAACTGGGCCAGCCACGCCCGTACTAACATCGTCTATGAGCGTGGGATGGATGTGCTGGTTAGTGTGGGGACTTTCACTGCTCATGTTAGTGCTTTGGTGTAGATATAAAATGGCGTGCTAGGTTATTTATGCCAAGTCGTTCGCCCGCAAATCCGCCGGTGTGGCAATAAGATAAGTTAGTGAAGATCGAATTTTGTCATGAGCGCGGGTCCTACCAGATAAACGGTTTAAGACCGGCCCGGAGCTCGGAAGCAATATTCTACAACGGACTCTGCCATGATTTGTCAACCTAGCGCAAAGCATCTCTTCCGGGCTTCATCATCTTGGTTGCATTGTAGACCTTATCTAGTTGATGGAGTATACTTGCAGTTTTACTTGACAGTAAACGTCGCGCAATTTTCCGCCCCACCTCTTTTCAGTACCAATTAATTTCGACGCGCTATTCTTCTCTAAATACATCAACCATGTCAGACTCCATCCAGATCCCCCAGGACGTGCCTCGCGTCAGAGCCAACTTGGTGCCGATGCTGATCCAACACAGTGGTTCGGCAAACACCCATACCTTTTTTACTCCTTCGCGCACGTGTGAACTCTACGGTGACAAACAAGTGGACGCGGTTTACTTTCGAGGCAACCGACTCTTGGGCAAAGACTCGTCCTTGGGAAACTACACCGGTTACGTGGTGAATACCAGTGAGTCGCTTGCTACTGAAAATGATGGCGAAATCAAAACCGTCCGTACTCTAACCCCAGTTGCCTCATTTGACCACATCTCTATATATGGTCACGATACTCTCCCAGAACTGGATAACCAATGGTCGCTTTTACATGAGTGGTCTGAGATCAGTGGCATTATCCACGACGATCAATGAAATGAATTTTTTAAAAAAATGCGAACTTTTGAGATGACCATTTACTAGTGAGCATGTCTGATCTATTCCTCGCGGAATCAGACTCCGATGATGATGGCCCCGTACATAAGCTAAGCCGAGTGGTCAAGCACGAGCCCCAAGATAGCATAGATATTTCCTCGGGCTCAAGCGATTGGGACGATGTTGAGTTGGATCCACCACCACCATCATCATTCAATATTTCTATAAACACCCATGTAGCTCAAGATCAAGAAAAGCAAAATAAACGGGAGAAGATAAGACAAAAACATGTGCGAACCTCTATACATTACCTAGGTATGGTCATATATATGATCCACCTTATCCGCAGAAACAAACTTCTTTGCGATGCCAAAGTGTTGAAAACCCTCAAGAAATTGTTACCGGATTCTTTTTTACAGGGCCCATACAAAAAGTATAAGAAATTGAGAAAACTGGCGGCCTCAAATCCATCTGAAATCGATACTCTATTCATTTATGTGTTGAAATACTTGATTAAATGGTTCAGGTTCAATTTCAAGTTCGATTCTAATGGCCTACGTGTGTTGGGTTATTTACCCAAAAACAGCAATCCCGATGACTACTATCCCAAACCTGCGCCAAAAATCGATTCAGTCAATGATATGATATCAGTAATCAAAAAATTCAAACACAACAGAGATGTAGCAGCCCAAATATTCACGGCGTTGCTCAGATCGCTAGGTTTTGAAGCGCGACTCGTATTCTCGCTACCATTATTGCCCATCTCGCGCACCGGTTCCACCAAGCCTCAACCCAAGGTTGATCATGACAAACTACGCACGAACAAAGATAATGATTTACTATATCCTTATTACTGGACCGAAGTCGTAAATCCAGTGGATCCGAGTGAGGTTATTATTATTGAAGTTGCATGCTTCCACGATGAAGAAAAAAGATTGACTCGCATTTCTAGATTTTGCACCCAATCTCCATCGATAAAACTGCTTAACAATCATTATTCCAGTATATTTTATCCAGTTTCTAATGAGCTCAATCAAATGTCCATGAATACGGTACTAGCCATTGACCCCAAAAACGTTCTCTTGGACGTGAGCTCCAGGTATATGCCGGACGTTTCTTATAGGTGGTTCAACAAGTTAGATCTCCGTACTGACCATGGCCGGTCTGCTCTTCTATTACAATCACTTCTCCGCATATTCAACAAAAACCTGACGTACTCACACGAGTTGAATTCAGAGTTGGATTGTCTTCGCAAAACTGCAATGGTAAACTACACTATACCTGACACGATTTCAGGCTTGAAAAGAAACCCCAATGTATTATCAGATTTGAATCTTCGATACAACGAAACATTGCCAAAAAATGCCGAGCCAATCAAATCGATAAGGTTGAACGGATCAAGGAAGAAAGTACATATCTATTTTCGAAATTCGGTAATAGTTGCAAAATCAGAAACTCAGTGGAAGTTTCTTGGAAGATCGGTCAAACCTAGTGAGATCAAGAATCCCATAAAAGTGACCGCAGCTATACTAAAAAGAACAATACACAACAAAAGGATACATCAAATGAACATCGCTAACAATGAGCCAGAATTGAACAATACAGCGTTGTACTCTTTCGAGCAAACGTGCCCATATATCAAAATGAAAATATCTAGAGACGGCGATACGGTTACTCTTCCAAGAAACAAATATGGCAATATAGAAATATTTCGGGCTAATATGGTTCCCGATGATTGCTCTTGGTTGAAACTCTCGAATATTGAGCTGATCTTACAAGCCTATAAGACTCGGAAGCTTGCTACTCCGTTCACAGAATCTGTACAATATATTCCTGTGGTAGTTGGTTTCAGTTTCGGTTCAATGCCCGTCCAAGCCATTCCCATTAAAAATGGAATTTTAGTATTGACAGCCCAAGAAAAATTAGTGAAGCAGATTTGGTTGTATGGAAAGCTTGAGGCAGAGAAACGGGCAGCTCGTAAAGCCTTAATCGGTTGGTCAGACATGTTAGCGGGTCTAAGAATAAAGTCCAATTTGAATGAGAGGTACGGTTCAATAAACTGACACACAGCATCTTACTTATAACCTGGCGGAGCGTCCGATACTCTTGTCCTGAAGAACAAATAGGGCCTATTGAAATCCAACGTAGCTCCTTTGATTTTCCCTCCTGGCAAGCAAGGTGCAATTTCCTGAACATACTTAATTTGGCTATCGCTTATGCCCAAAGGATCTTCTGGTAGCCACAAGGGAGGGATCTCGTATTTGAAATCAGGATGAAGATACAATAGCTTTTTATTCAGATAGTGCTCATCTAAGATCTCGTTTTTCTTGTCTTCATCATTGATCTCTCCAACCGAATCAGTGTTGGTCATGCCTGAAGACATATTTTTGTGAGAGTTTCGTGATACATCGGGAATAATTGGAGTATAACGAAAGTGCTTTGAATTACGCTTATAGATATTGATATTCCCACAAATGGTAAGTAAAAGAATCACAAACATTAGGTAACCTTGTATCCGCAAGGGACGATTTCCATCAGCATCTCTCAGTAAAAAGAACATTCCAATCATACAGGCTTCCAAGCAGTAGATTCCCGAATAAAGCTGTAGTAAAGCAACGGGGTACAACATGCCGTGGGTTTCGGAGTCATTGACCTGACTATACACAAACTTCAATGCATATTTGTAGTATAACAATGCCAACGATAAGAGCAAAATAAGGATCACAGAAATCATCGGAGATATGATAGTATAGACCAATCCGATGCTGCAGTAAATTGAGTAGACAGGATAAATTGTTCCCCACTTAATTTTCATGAGATTCGTGAGTCTTTTGAAGGTTTCCCTAGGAGTCTTGTCAAAGATTCTGTGAAAAGTCAAATTCAATATCAATTGGTCGAATCGCAAGAAGTTGTTGCCGCAAACGGCAAGAGCCCTAATTGAAAGATATTCCAAAAAAAATGTACCGGCTTTGGGTAAGTGTAGAGCCAATAATACTGGAATGGACGTTGGCTGGTCCACGATTTGCTTGAAGATAAACGTTAAGCTAGACAGAATAGTTATGACTAAAAACTGTTGGATAAATAAAAAAGCAAAATACCAATTTTGTAGGTCAGCTTCTCTTTGTGCTCCGGTCTGTTTTCCTTTGAAATACGATAAAAATCTGAAAGTAACCATGACTACTCCAGTCAAGACTGCCAACAATATGGAAGGAAATAGCTTTGAGAATGTATTTCTAATATCCTCGGGAAAACTATTTATCCACTTCAAAAATGGTAGCAAGTGGATTATCAAAGGAATCTGAGATATCAACCCAATAAATGATACGGGTATAATATAAAGAATAGTTATGCAAATAAATATTATGCATGCAATGTAGTTTTCAAGAAAAGCAAAAATTGAATTCCTCCTGGCAATATTATCCCAGAGTATGTCATTGGGATTCACTTCTATCGCACACTGGTTCATTGTTCCTTGTTTTTTACTCAATAAGCACTGGAGTGCGATTGAAGCACTCTCTTGGCAGTGGAATTCAACAAATACTTTGTCGTGAGTTTTCAAGGCAGAATTATTCAATAGAAATTTCTCTTGCTCTATTCTTGAGTGAATCTCCAGAAGTTTTACAATTGCCCATTCTGCCATATACTGTTTCAGCTCAAACCTAAAAGCCCGGAGAAATCCAGGAAGTTTGAAGAGAAAAGTTCGATCTAAACATGGTACCCTAAATGGCTTGAGGTATATAGGAGGGTGAAATTTGGGAGACACTTTAATATCGTAATTAAGTTTTTCTTCACTTTGATCACTCATAAGCTGGGCAAGCTTATTAGTTCTGGGAGAGAAAAAGACTGATATTTGGGTGTCAAATAATTGCTTTCGAATAGACTTTTTCAAATAGTTGATATGTGATGTCTCCAAAAATTTTAATGCGTCCTCTGCTTGAGAGACTAAAAGCCTCATCTGATCAAATTTGTATGAGAGCCACACGGACTTTACACCTCCTCCGGGGAGAGAAGAAAAAACTTCGATGAAGGCGTCAACATTTCTCAAGTCTGGGGGGACATTAGAGATTAAAATGGTTCTCGCGACGATCGAATTTTTATGAATTGGTGACATTAAATATGACTGTCTTATTTTGACGAAATTGTCAAGCTCATAAATCAATAGCAAATGGAAGCAGCCGATAGTTATGAGGCTCATGATAAAATGAGCATTAAGCCGCCACGCCTTTGTATTGGCTATGTTAGATACACTCAACTTATCTATTCCCAATGCTGAATACTTTGAGCTACTTCCAGACCAATTGATAGGCAAGAGTATAAGCATGTTCAAAAGTCCAACACTAAAGAAATAGAAAAGCTGGATGCTTAAAAATCTTACAAAGAAATATGTGTCTAGTCCCATTGTAAGATAAAACTTGGTGCTGGTATTTATAGTTGGAAAGATCCAGGATAGGTGTCCTTGAGGTAAGGGTTCTATTCTTTCACAAAGTGGAACAAAATGACATCGAGGCTGGTACAATTCTTTCAAAATGGGTCTGAACAAGCAAAATAAGGTGAGCTGAAACGTACAAAGACACAATGCAGTGAATAATGCTTTGAATAATATCGACACTTCTGTTCCGGATGACTCCTGAGCAAATCCCGAATAAGTTGTATTAAGAAATTGATCGAACTTGGCAGAAAATACACCACTTACATACAAACCTGAAGCTTTGGTTAAAGCTTGCTCATCTATAGTCAGCATGGTCAAAGTTCAGTCAAGAGCCGCCCTATATAAAAAATCAAGATTTAGGTGCAAAAATAGAATATAAAATTTCGCAGCCAAATAAAAAAAATGACAGGTCGCAACATACTTTGAGCAAAGATTTATTTGAAGAATAATTGAACATATGGCGAGCAACAGCTACATCTGAATAAAGCAGAACGGATACGCCTCTCTTTATCTGTGGATATGTTGAAGGTTGTTGGGCTCAAAAAACATATACGACATGTAGTCGTGTCACTTTAGAATGAAGACTTCAACAAAGAGCGCAAATGGTTTAGTGGTAAAATCCAACGTTGCCATCGTTGGGCCCCCGGTTCGATTCCGGGTTTGCGCATTTTTTTTGTAGAGTTACTGAAATGCATAGTTTCGGAAGAATTGTCTAACTACCAATAATCTAGTACGTTGCCTAGCAACGCCATTTCCCAAAAATTTTTTTGCGCGAAGAGCTTGATTTTTTGCACCCAAATATTCGAACCTGAGTATTTCTGAGAATCTCTTTGAGGTGGTCTTGTACTTAAGCTATAATGTTATATACGGTTCTTATCATTCACGAAGGATTGTTACTATTATTTGTAAGAATAATTAAAATCCGTAGACTGCCTTAACTTGTTTTTGACAAGCTTGTATTTCCTAAAAAAATTGCAAATATTTACAAAAAAGTACCCTCAATTTAAAAGATGAGAGCAGTGAGTTCTTTTATGGGAGACAATGAAACTAGACTTTATCATTCACTCTTATCGATAAGCCATGGAAGAGCTTTGTAAATTATCAAATAGTAGGCAAATAACGTAAAATCCTTATAGTATTTATGGAGCAAAACTCTTCAACAAAAATCCGAGATAGTTTAGTGGCTAGAATCCCCGCTTGTCGCGCGGGGGACCGGGGTTCAATTCCCCGTCTCGGAGCTCATTTCCTGCGCAAATGGTTTAGTGGTAAAATCCAACGTTGCCATCGTTGGGCCCCCGGTTCGATTCCGGGTTTGCGCATTGTTTTTGAACCATTTCATTTTTTGCACCCAATGCACCCTCCAGTTGCTTCCTGCTAGATATTATTAGTTCATGAAGGTAACAGAAAACTAGAGGTGAAATCAAGAACTACTCTCCTCCTTCACAGTCCGGCCGATTATAATTAAATTTCAAAACCAATGCGAGGTACCAGAGGTACTGGGAATGCTTGAGACCCTATTCTAAAAAAGCCATCAACACTATCCTTATCTCTTAGTTGCAATCAATGACCTTTATCAAGGTTGAGTGATTTTTTGCGACCAATGAACTTGTCGAAGCAATAAAGCTTATTGACATCAATGACCTTCGTAGTCAGATTGAATGACGTTTTACAACCAACTAGGTAATCAGCAACTAATGAGAGTCATTGGTATCAATAACCCCGCTAGCAATCACAAGACTTATCGCAATAACCTATTTGGAACCCTTTTACAATCATTGCTCTTTCACGGTTCCACAGCGAATACAAATATGCCTACATTTCTCCTCTAGCTAGATTTTTCTTGAAGCAGTTTTAGCTAACCAATTTGTTTTAAATAAAGAGTATAAAACCCAACAACCAACCGAATATCATGTTCACACTCTGTTAGCAGAAGTACCTTTCACACTCTATTGTATATCTATATGTTCAATTCGCTACTTTAGGACTCCATGAAATAAAATTAAGTGACACAGATCCGATTACTTGTCCTCTAGATTTCAGTCTTGCCTTACTCTTGTTATGTGTCTTTTGAGACGTCTTATCTTTCGATTCAATCTTCTGAGGTGGTTCGCTATTGGACATACCATCAGTTTCTGTAGTTCTTTTAACGTTACTTTAAAATTCCAATGATTGATAAAATACTTACTAGGGTACGAGAAACGTAATCTTTATTATTTTTTCTCTAAAGGTAATGTTCAGTATTTTCGTTTGATCAACCAAGATTTGGGAAACCTCTCTTACAATACAATGATCGGTAATCCTGTTCATTTAAATCATCTCCATAAGGAAAAACAGTCCATCTTCTTGTGTCATTTCATCACCTTTTTTATATAGATTTACTAAACCTAAAAAACTGAGCATTCGATCGAAATACTCATTCCGTGCTCTGATAGTAGGAATATTCAGGAAATCGAATGGTTCTAAAGTTGAAAATTTTGTCATTTTAATGACAAAAAATAACCTCTTTATCTCTTTTAGGATCATCACTACGCAAATCAGCGTATTTTACCTTCTTAACAATGTTAGACAATGGTTGGCCCTCGTTTAGCAAGTAATCAACGTTTGCATTGGTCATTTTGCCATTCCAAAAATCAGGCTTTTCACTATTGAATCTATTGACAATGTCTTCAGGCTCCGGCGTTTCAATAGTCTCTATAGTTTCAGCAGATATAGACATTTTCAAGTAAGTAAGCTGATTTATGGCACTTCGCCTCTTTTGACCTCAATCTGATTAGCAGCTCCAACGGGTATGTTTGTGCTGACTAATTGTAAAAAGTTTCGCATTCTCTCCGTAGTACCAACACGTTAGTTCGTCGTCTATATTGGAGAAATTGTATAGCGTAACTATTGAATCAGTGATTGCCTAAATATTACTTCTTACCCCAATTGCTTTATAAACCAGATGACGAGGGAATTTTGAGCTCTCTTTAGATGAACTGGATCATATGGTGCGTGAGAATTGCAACAGGTATTATGTTGCTTGTTAAATCAATTATGTTTTACACCTCCATGTGTTCACTTTGAATGAAGATTTTCACAATGGCTATCCCTTGTCTGTTTCAGGCATTTTGGCGAGCCCTCGTGTGTCTACTATTTCTTTTGAAACTGAGTGACATCTTAAGTACAGTTCGACCAGAGTCCCAACAGTTGATCTCCTGTTCCAGCGGTATCACCTAAGAAGGAAAAATTGCCTAATAAGTGTATCCAAGTCCGTTTAAATGAAGCGTATGAGACTCAATGCGAAAAGGAGCTATGTAATATAACCAATGGTCACTGAAACCACGTTTATCAGCATAGGCACCTGTTCATTTAAACCATTCCCATGTATCTATACCACCGTAAGCACCTAAACCAGCAGCAGCAGCTGACGCCACACACGCAAATATATACGAAAGCCATGGGTATGGTGTAATAACGAGAGGGCCCGACGAAAAGCCGTATGCTAGCATTGCAAAACCCACCAGACTACCGACAGCAGCAGAGTGTTTAACATCTAAACCACGCCCACTAATCACGTTAATTGCAAAATCATGATCTGCCATGGCATTAATATAAGAGTCTTGTGTGAATTTATAAATGAAACATGAAATCGCGATTGCAATAATCAATGTAAATGTGATAAATTTCAATTTACCTTTTTTTCTCCCACTTTGGGTTGAAACTTTCTCTTCCATTTTACTCTTTTGAATTGTGCTTTGTTCAAGTTGCTGGTATTTTCACAAAAGCAAGGTCTTATTCAAAATCTTTTTCTTTAAGAAAAATTGTTCGACTTAAATCAGAGTGATATGACAAAATCTCTCGAATTGAAGTTATCATCATATTAGATCAAAGAGAGGGTTGAGATTCCAGTCACATGACATGCCACGATTCTGAATCACATGATGACATTTGGATGCAAAAGTTATTATCAATTCCTCGATTTATCAGATAAGAAGAGGAATGATGTGGAGAAGACACACGATACTTCAAGTAACCCACCGTGACAATCCAGGAGTATTACTGATAACGACCTAGTCCTTGCTGTAGAATCTGATCCTGATAATTTTCAATATTCTAGCTTCTCCAATCATGAAGTTATCCACCTCAATATAATCTGGATCATTACAAGTAGATCTGATTGTTTCCACCAAGTTCCTTACTCGACAACTCATTGGGGGCAAGATAATTTCCTACTTCAATTTCAGTGTTCCAGATATGTAATTGGCAGTTTCCACTCACTGATCCCAGCAGTTCACATTACAACTTCACAAAACAACAAATATCTTTATAATGTAACATAGACAGGACGGCTTTGATAATACTACCGATGGGGTAAGTAAAATAGTATCTGATATTCTTCCTGACGACTGAATTTCCAGTAGTGGCTAGACTTCAACACTTAGGTGAACAGCCATCAAAATTGACATAGAAAAGTCCGAGATAGTTTAGTGGCTAGAATCCCCGCTTGTCGCGCGGGGGACCGGGGTTCAATTCCCCGTCTCGGAGCTTCTTTCCTGCGCAAATGGTTTAGTGGTAAAATCCAACGTTGCCATCGTTGGGCCCCCGGTTCGATTCCGGGTTTGCGCATATGTTTTTTTTGATGGATTTTTTGCACCCACCCTGTTCATGCCTATGAGGGATACAATCACTCGATTTGTCGTAAAATGCACCCTTTTTTCTATTTATCCGTATGAGCAAACGGCCCCAGGTACAGTTATTTGTCAATTCAATGTCGTAGTAATGTCTACGGTATTATGACATGCAATTTTTCCACTCTCCGGACCCTTTTTTTTGTGAATTTTCTTTTCCATCCAATGTGAACTCGATGCCGCTAACTTTCAAGCCGTTGTGTGGTAAATTTTAATCCAGAATGGATTATTTGTTTGGTCAACAATTGGATAGTCAATTATGTTCATGGTTGGGTTTCGCAGAATCATTCTCAAAATTGACTTTATTGCACCCAAACAGAATATGACTACAGTTTGTACATTAACTCGTAATAAAAGTAAAATTACTTCTGATCTTAAGACCTTGATGTGACTTTGGAAAAACAGTTGATTCTTTGATGTGTCTTTCGGCGATACTTGGGTATCAAATCAAGTTAGCAACATACTAGAGACATTGTAAGCAATGGGGATATCATAATTTTGCTGAAGGTTTTCTAGCCTAATCCAGCAACTTCGACTATTCTCATACTAGTATCGTTAGCAGCTTCACAGGAACATAACAAGCTTTTTGCATAGCTAAATTGAGTCACATAATACAAATGTGATTGTAGCACCACTGTCAAGATAATCACCACTAATCACAGAATTTAAATATTATGAGAATTCGGATCAGAATCTTCTTCGACAGTCTAAGATCTATTTTCTCCGAAAGGTGAGGCCTTTTAAATTACAGATTACCTGGTTTTCTTTATATTTCAGTCTCCGAGGATTCACCGCCCTCTTCTCGTCCACGCTATAAATAGAATGATACAAAAAATCCTCCAAAACTAGAAGCAAAATCAAAACTTTTTGACTCTTAGTATATTCAACGAGAATGTAGTTTTGGATACTTGATAGTAAAAAGGGCTAAAAACTTATCCGTAGTGTTGGCTCGCTAGGGTTCGGTCTGCGCTACAAAGATTAACTAATCCGATCAATAGTTTGATTCAATAGTTTGATAAAATAATTGTATCAGGACCACTGATATTGAAGTAAGAATATTATCTTGCTCCAATTGCTTCAAAGTAAAGGAGAGAAGCAGCCATATTTCCAGTAAATCTAGCGTACGCTGTGCCACTTCCTTTTTTTTCGCAGCCATTTAAATCAGGGTTGCATTCAGGAAACTGTACCAATATCATTTGCAAAGTTGTGGGAGTTTAGTAATATTATACGCACAGCTCGTTTAGCTCTTTTAGCTCATTTATGAACTTCCCCCTGCGTTCTATGTCTCCATACCAAATCTTTGGTGAGATCTCATAACTCCTATCCTACGGTTGCCAAGATAGCTCGACAATGTTTCGGCCAAAATCTCAGCATGTAACTTGTCATATGAAGAATATACTAGACTAGATATAAGACAGCTGAGCTAATCTGCGAATGATAAACCTTTTCCCATCAACTAGCATATGTCTCCCTTGCTGGAGCTCAACATGTGAACGGCTCAAATTACGTGGTGTTCAACAAACAGGTTGTATAGTGTAGTGGTTATCACTTTCGGTTTTGATCCGGACAACCCCGGTTCGAATCCGGGTACGACCTACCTTTGACGGTTGCATAGTGTAGTGGTTATCACTTTTGGTTCTGATCCAAACAACCCCGGTTCGAATCCGGGTGTGACCTCTCTTTTTTGCTCCTTGGTGCTTCATTATTACCTGTTCTTAATGATGCCGCCACAAGTGTTGCCCTAAACTTGTACAGCTCCGGTGTTAAGATATCGCAGGTGGGGCGCTTTTTTCGTGCGCCGCCCAATTTCCCCAGCTTTAAGATCTAAACTTTGGGCCGTCGAATGGCAAGCTATCAGGCGACTTAGAGCTAGGATGAGTGATAAAGTATACGACATGGAGGCGGATACGGGGCCAGCTGTGTCGCCCGAAGAAGAAATCGCTGAAAATACACCGGAAATCGAAGTGGCGTATGACGACTCCCAAACCATACGTGACTATTCAACCTCATTCAATATAGTAGAGCAGAACGACAAGCCAGATATCCGGAACACAAAGTACCGAAGTTCCACCGAGAGTGTGAACTGTGCAGTATGTCAACAACCGTTTGTGGAACCGTTGACTACATTGTGTGGGCACACGTTCTGCAAAGCATGCATTTACGAGTGCCTAAAGATGAGCAATCGGTACGAGACTGATGGAAACGGCGAAGGAGAACTTAGCGGGGTTTGTCCGTTAGACAGAACGCCCATAGATAGCACGAATATCCATGATTTGTTTCCTACGCCTCTAGTAATAGCCAATCTCATTGACGACCTCAAGGTGTATTGTTTGAATTATGAGAGAGGATGCGAGTGGGAGGGGTGTAGGTGGGAATTGGAGCACCATGTTGTATCAGATTGTGGCTATACAGGGGTTAGGTGCGGGGGTACAAGAAAAAATGGTAAGTGCGCGTTGCTTGTAGAAAGACGGCATCTTGAATCGCAAGATGGCGAGTGTGTTCATAGAATTATCGAGTGCGACTATTGCCACCAAAAGATCACCATATTGCACCAGAGCGAGCATCTAGAAAAAGAGTGCGAGTTGAATTACCAGACGTGCGAAATATGCGCCAACGACGTGATCCCCAAAAAAAACTTGGGCAAGCACGAGGAAAATTGTTCCAAAATCGGGCACCTCAAGTGCCCCGCGCACAGCATTGGCTGCAAATGGATCGGGACCAACGAAACCAGCTTGGAGATCCACACACAGTCGAATTGCCAGCTCCACCGGTTGTTGCCGGCGTTCGAGAAACTAGAGAAGAAGGTAGACAAGCTCAGTGAAGAAAACGAGCACTTGCAGCGGCAGTTGCACAAGATCCTCAACTCTGTGGTCCAAGGTAAAATCACCAATTTGGGGTACCACGAAGCCGTTGAGGAGATCGGCAAGTACAGCACCAAAGACCACGACAGTCTCGCTTCGTTGAACTACGAGGTGAACCGTCTCAAGTACGATGTAGACGAAAAGCTCGTGCCGTTCATGAACAGTGCGCGCGACCTCGAGCACGAGAACATGATGAACAGTCTTATCAACGACAACTTTATGATGCGCGAGGAGATGAATCTACAGCGGGTGCTTATCAACAGTCTACGGAAACAGACGCAGTTTTTGTTGTTTACGCGGCGCAACGGTCCAATGAACGGGGGCGCCACTATGGGAGTGATGGGAGGCGTGGGTGCGCCTGTCCACGACGACATGGGGGGATTGTTGGACGTGCTGAGTCGCAGCAGTTCCGAAGAGCGCTTGAACTTGAAGCTATAACTTAAAACCAAAGTAATTTACGAAACAAATACAAATACAAACTAGTACAAACTTCTATGTATAGATCGAAAATTTATCCCAATACCTTTGCAGAACATGCCCGGAGTGGAACTGACCAACCTCCATTTAGTGGTGGCTACTTCTTGAGCGTGCGCGTGGAGAATGAGGCGAAGCTATCTGGTTCTCCACTGTCTGATATTGTTCGTTACGCCAACAAAATCCACCCTAACTTGCTACTCTACTCCGTGCCTACCCTAAAACTCTATACAGCGTACCAAGAAGTCACTATTTCTATTACTATTTTACGAGGTATTTCCACGGATTTACCGCCCCCTCAACCCGGTGTCGTCTCTCTTTCATGTGCACAGGCTTGTGATTATCGCGGCGTGCACCACGGCCGTTCGCCTAACTGGTCTGTCTCGACGCTCCCACGTGATCGTGATCCCACAATATGCTGGCATACTACAACTATGCTATATAAAATACCAGCGGGGAATTCGACATTTCGACGTATCTGATTGCAGTAAACCACCAATATGGAAACACTCGAGGTCCACTCCAAAAACTTTCTAGTAAAGTGGGTCCATGCTCCCGATAATTGTGCCATTGACTGGCAGGTTAAGCCGCTCAAGAAATCCATCAATTTCGCTATCTATCGCAAGAAAGATGAGCCCAGGTCCGGAGCCAATTCGGCAACCACTACTTCTGATGACAGTACCGAGCCTACAACCGACAAAACACCAACCTACGGCGAAGAAAACGAAGCCCCTGCCTCCAACTCGCTGGGTTCCAGCCCCACCTCGTATAGGAACGGCTCCAACTCTATTTCGTCAGTCAACAATTTCACCGACCCCAAAATGTTTAGAACCAAGCTGAGATCGTCCTCCTTCTCGTCAAACATCAGCAGCTCGGACCTCACTTTGCTAAAGGACTACAACAAGCTTTTGTCCAACGAATTGGTGCATGGAACATTTGAGGTCACTACAGGCGGAATGTTTGCGTTTATATTCGATAACTCGTTTCTGAAAACGACCGGAAAAAAGGTGTTTTTCAGCTCCAAGATCACCAAGCTGGTTACGGAACCTTCGTTGGCGCGCAGAAAATCGTCTGTCGCCGGGAGAAGACCGCCACCATCTGCCTCGTCACTCACAGTAGGCGGCGATCACAAGAAAAAAGGCGACATTAGCGAAGACTATGCGGGCTCAGGGTCCACTGACACTAGCGGAACACATACTCTTGCCAATGGAACGGTCTTGAGGCCCAAGAACGGCGAGCTTTTGCTGTCGGTGTTGTCGAAAAGAAGAAGGAAAAAGCTCCAGGGGTTTGTCAAGCGTTTCTTTGTGCTCAATTTCAAGTATGGAACCTTATCGTACTTTAGAGTCAACGATAATAAGCTCAGAGGACAAATGCCTATAAAGCAATCTATTGTGAGCGCCAACCCCAAAACGCGCCAGATCATTATCGACTCAGGAATGGAGATCTGGGACCTCAAAGCCTTGAATAATAAGGACTTCGACGTCTGGGTGGAGGCTTTCAACCAGATCAAAAAGGGCAAGATCGCTGTAAGTGCTTTCAAGAGCGAAGAGGACGAAGAAGAGGACGTCGATACTTCTGTGGTTGAAGAACTCGAGTCTGTATCTTTAAAACTCGACCGTTTAAAGCTCGATACCTCATTTTGTTCTCCTGACGTTTTGGCAGATAATATTTCTGCAATTTCCAAAGATGTCCATAGAATATTGGCGAGATTGAAGGACCAGAGCGGCGACAGATCGGCCCACCACGACTTGGTTTCTGTAGTTTCCACCAATGAATTCTACGATGCAAATGACCTGGTGGACGCCTTGAGTTCCGGAGTGGTTTTAATGGACTTGCCAAACGATAATTTCCGGGCCAAGCACGAGGAGTTTGAAGAGGACGACGACGACCACTTCGATTCTATCTCGTCCTCGTCGTCTTCTTCTGAAGAGTCTGGTGCAAAATATTCCAAGGAAATAGGTACTGGAGAAGATTCCAAGGGTACAGAAGACTCTGAAGACGACTTATATCCTTTGCCTCATGGCCCTGTCAAGAGAACATCTGATATTCCAGTATGCAACCATACACCTACTAGTATCATATCATTCATTAGAAAGAATGTCGGTAAGGATTTGTCTACCATTGCCATGCCTGTTGATACCAACGAGCCTATTAGTGCCTTGCAAAAATACTCCGAGATGTTTGAATATAGCGACTTGATCACCAACGCGCTAGACCCCAGCTTTTCTGAGTCTTCGGGTGAAAAGATCTTGAGAATTGCTGCTTTTGCAGTCAGCTACTTTTCATCTGTCAGAGCCAAAATTCGGAATGTTCGTAAACCTTTCAATCCCTTATTGGGGGAAACGTTTGAGTTAGTGCGTGAAGATTTCGGGATCAGAGTGATTAGTGAAAAAGTTTGTCACAGACCAGGAATCTTTGCTTTCCATGCCGAATCTGCTCAATGGACGTTTGATTTTAGTCCGTTACCAAGTCAAAAGATCTGGGGCCACAGTGCTGAAATCATTACTAAAGGAACTGCCAAATTGACCATCAAAAACACAGGAGAAATCTTTACCTGGACCCACCCTTCTACATTAGTCAAAAACATTCTTGCTGGTGAACAATATAGTGAGCCCTCTTCGACCATGACCATCAAATCAACCAGTGGATATAAAGCAGTGGTTGAGTTTGCTAAAAGCGGAATGTTCAGCGGAAGATCCGAAGACTTGACCATCACTGCTTATGATGCCAACAAAAAGAAATTGGCTTATAGTGTGAGTGGTAAATGGACCGAATCTTTGACGCTTAAGACAAATACCACTGAAAAATTGATCTGGGAAGTTGGCAAGTTGTTGCCCAACTACAAAAAGAAGTTCGGGTTTACTGAGTTCACCGGCACATTGAACAAGATCACCGAGATTGAAGATGGGAAGTTAGCACCTACCGATTCCAGATTGAGGCCAGATATCAAGCTTTACGAGGATGGGAAAGTGCAAGACGCCGAATCCAAGAAGATTGAATTGGAAGAAGACCAAAGAACGAGAAGAAAGGAATTAGAAACCTCAGGAAGGGAGCATGTTCCTAGTTTTTTCAAGCAAGTTGGAAGAGAGGGTGCAGAAGGCGAGTGGGTGTACATTAAGGGAGACGAGAGTTACTGGAGTAGAAGAAAGAGGGGTGACTGGAGTGGTGTTTTGAAGTTGTGGTGAAACCCGACTACTTTTAAAAGTATTAAATAGTTGCAATAAAAGATTAGATCGATTAAAACACCAACAACTATAGACACTTGGATGTTTTCCATAAAATCCATGTATCCTTGAGTATAATCGATGCTCGATAAATATGTTTCGTATACTTCAGGCATTGTAGAAAAAGACTATATTTTTCGCAGCCATTTGAACAACTTATGGATGTGAAGAAATAGAATACAGAGGAGCTTGCCAGAGAGCTTCCACTATCTGAATCAATTCTAGTATTTCAAAATGTTTGGGACTTTGTTGAAACTAATCAAAACATTCCAGCTCTCGCTAAAGTCTCTTGCTAAAGTCTCTCGCTAATCTCGCACTATATAATTAACTCAATGTAAGAGAAGAGATTTGCAGCCGTTCCAGTCGCGATACTGATAAAATCCTAGTAATAGCCTATAGTCATAGCGCACAGTCCCTCAATAGTTAGGCCATGGCCTAGCTCATGAATCTAGGTCATGGTCGTGACCAATAGTCCGTGACTATCTAATGGGCTGCGGTTAGTTTGAAGTACTGTACCCTCAAGCCTCAAGCCCTGCGCGACGTTTCGTGCACCGCCGCAGGTGCCAGGGATGACACTGAAGGTCAGAATTCGCTACACAAACATACATGATACCGGCCAACACTACATTAGACCAGGATCACTTCCACTCCACTTCGCCTCTACTCTACTCCACCCACTCTACTCCACCCACTCTACTCCACACCCACCAATCTTTTCTTCCTCACTTTCTCGGTTTCTTCTCGCTTCGTTCTTCCTCGCCCTATTTTTTCCCGATCCGGCAAATTGTACACAAACCTCGTTTGGCACAGATTGATCCAAATCATATATCCTTATCCATCGCAAACATAAACAAGCCAGCACGCTAACATACAGGTCACAGGTACATATAGATATAGACACCACTGAAACAAAATTAAACAAACTAAAACACTCGAAAACTCACATACATTTTAGTGGAGTTTTGACCGATCATGACCTCGAAAATGGCCAGTTTCTTCAATAGATCGCCCAAAAGCAACCACCCTTCGTGTGTTGACGTGGCCGACATATCGCAGTCGATGGAAAACGTCTCGATTTCCAGCAATATGATGGATATCGACACCAGTTTCAGGAGTGACCAGCCCCCACGTACTCCCCAACGCCAGCAGGAGCCTCCATCGTACTTGAACAAGGAGAATATCACCCCTTTTGCATCGCCCACCAAGTCCATTTTGCACAATTCGCCTCAGCAGTACGGAAACCACGCTCGTTTTCCGTATGGCCAGCAGTTGGGTGCCGGCCAGGTGATGCCCCCAAATGAAAACGAAAAAAATCAAGCCATCAATATGCACCAGAACATCACCCAGCTTCAGCCTAGCAACCAAAAAAAGCTCTCAAAAGACGAGTTCTACAAGAAAGCCAATTCGCCCAAAACAAAGAGACTTGCGCTGGTGGCGCAGCTCTACTTTCTCGACTACTACTGTGATATGTTTGACTACGTGATCAGCAGAAGAGAAAGAACTAGATTGGTAGAATCCAAACTACTACAAGACCCAGCTTTCAACTCACAACCTCAAAGACAACAGTTGGAATGGAAAAACTATATTGGGCGTGAGCGTGCGCTCTTACGTAAACGAAGACTCAAGCCAAAGCACAAGGACTTTGAAATGATCACCCAGGTGGGCCAGGGTGGGTATGGTCAGGTATTTTTGGCACGTAAGAAAGACACCAAGGAAATCTGCGCGTTGAAGGTGCTTAACAAAAAGCTCTTGGTAAAATTGGACGAGACCAGGCATGTGTTGACCGAAAGAGACATCTTGACCAATACGCGTAGCGAATGGTTGGTCAAGTTGTTGTATGCGTTCCAGGACCCCGAAAAGGTGTTCTTGGCCATGGAGTTTGTGCCTGGGGGAGATTTCAGAACCCTTCTAAACAACACCGGCTACCTCATTCCGCCGCATGCCAGGTTCTATATTGGCGAAATGTTTAGTGCTGTAAATTCTCTACACGAATTGGGATATACCCACCGAGACCTCAAGCCCGAAAACTTCTTGATCGACTCAAAGGGCCATATCAAATTGACCGATTTTGGGTTGGCTGCAGGAACCGTATCCACCGATCGGATTGAGCTGATGAGGCTCAAATTAAAGAGCTTGGAAGACTTGGACAACTATGAGGTTCCTTCTCATCTTATGATGGAAAGACAGAAGTTGTTCAAGCAGAGCCAGGGGCACCACAACTTGGCCAACTCCATTGTTGGATCGCCTGATTACATGGCATTGGAGGTGTTGGAAGGCAAGAACTACGACTACACCATCGATTACTGGTCGTTGGGATGCATGTTGTTCGAAGCGTTGTGTGGATATCCACCGTTCTCTGGATCCAAACAGGACGAAACATACTATAACTTGAAGCACTGGAAATCGTGTCTCAGAAGACCCCAGACAAAAGACGGCAGGTTTGTGTTTAGTGACAGAACTTGGAGCTTGATTGTCAAGCTTATAGCGTCGCCCTCGTCCAGATTGCGTAACTTCAAGCAGATCCAGCAAATGGCCTACTTCAAAGATATAGACGACTGGGACAACTTGAGACAAAAAACGCCCCCATTCACCCCTCAATTAGATAACGAAGAAGATGCTGGGTACTTTGACGACTTTGAAGACGAAGAAATGATGATGAAGTACAAGGACGTGTTTGCCAGACAAGAACACAACGAACAGTTGTTGGACAAGGCCACCAGTAAGGGCAAGGCTTTGGGCCAGAACAACTTCATTGGGTTCACCTTCAAACACAAGTTGAATCCAAACAACAAGTTTGCCAATGGTGAGCTCAACTTGTTGAACGTTGGTGCCGGTAACAACCGGTTGGACCCGTTGGCCACGTTGTACTAGTCGTTATACCAGGTATTCAGTTCTTTAGTTTGTTTTTGGGGGAGTTTGTGTATAGCTAGTAATATTACAGTAGATCAAGTAGATGGGTATTTAGGTGGTTCTGCTTATGGTAATTTGGTTGCATGGCTGCGAAAATAGTGCGCATGGATGTTTCGATAGTAGTGGTGTTGGAACGTGCTGAAACCGAACAGACACCTCAACAGACTTAAGACATTGTGTCTCGTCAGCTAGATATGGCTCTAGGGATGGCGAAAGTGCTACTGCAGCGAGACCTTTTCTCGATAATTTACCAGGCTAATACAATATTCTAGTACTTATTAGGCCAGAATAAACTATCAAACTGATGAAATATACCGCACTCATCACAGTAGTGTGCTCTTAGCATACTGGTAGATTCTACAAATTAGTATTGAAAATACTCAAGTACGCAATCGACTATCTTGTGACTATCTTGTAGGTCCTTTTGTAACTTATATTGTACTATTTCGTGTCTATCTTGTATATCTAATTGATTGTTATCTGACTATTTACCAGATTAGTGAGATTAAAGAAATCAATGCTTTCTTGTGAAACTTCAAAGTTTTTCATCTATTCTTTCCATATGAAATCTCTATCTACCTTTTCTGCTATGTACTTCCTCTGAAGCTTGTGTATCTCCTTACACTCAGAAACCGAAGTAGAAATGAGCTCAAATACCTGTTCTTCAGTAAAGTCTCCCATACTTTCAAGCAACAACAATTTCAGGGCTTGTTCATCGACAATGTCAAAGCACACTACATGGTTGGAATCGCTGCTCTTTAACTGGTCCAAAGTGGGGTTCGTTATGGAGACTCCGTCGGTTATACATGCCGATATCGATGCAAAAGAATGGTACAATGCCACGTTGGCATCTATTAACGCATAATACGCACAGTTTATCGCCGCACTGAGCTCGTTATTGGTATATTCATTGGACTGGCTGACTCCGTCAGAAGTAAGAAATTGCACTACAACTTGGATAAGTTGTCTTGGATACTTGTACCTGACAATCACGCTTTGCAATAACGACCGGAGTTTGTCTTCCAAAAGCTTTTCTCGGGTGGTGGCCAAGCCGGTCGACGGCCTTATGACTATTTCAAGACTGGCGAGATTGGCCAACTCCTGGCGCGCCTTGGGCTCTATGGGACCAGAAACTGAAGTAATGACCTTGGTACCTCCCACAGCTAGCTCCGCTGAACCATCTGAGTTTTTGAGCACGTTGGTCTGTACGGTAACTGTCATTGTTGTGCTAGGATGAACTGTTAAGATGGCACCGGTGAAATTTCGATGAGCACTTTTGGTGAGAGAGGTGGTGCGTCACGTGACACGCATCTCATCTCAGCTCAACCCGGCTTAACTAGACATCATCATGGACTACGAACAGGATTTGCTAGACGATTTGGGAAGCTCTTCGGAGTCTGAAATTGAAGAGACGAATGAGACCCACCAAGAAAACAATGGTGCGAATCTGGCCAGCTTCGAAGAAAAGCTCGCCCACATACTCGACTCCAGTGAGACGAGAATAGATACAGTTTTGAATGACCACACCGGGGTATCTGCTCAAGAATTGTATGGATTATCGAAGGTTTATCAGTTGATACCTGAACTAGAAGCCAGGATTGAACGATTTTCCAGCGAAGAAGAGTCGGACTACTCTGATTTGATGTCGTTTGTCAATGAAGATAACCAGAGCGAAGAGTACAGATTCATTCTTGCGGTGAATGAGATATCCACACTAATAAATCAAGATATCGAAAGCTTCCATTCACTTCTCAAGATCCTTTATAAGCCAGTTTTTTCTGAATTGGAATCTCTAGTGCCCAATCCGGTCGACTATGCCAGAACTGTTAATATTATAGGGCAGGATCTTGCCAATATCAAAGACCACGAAGAGGATCTTAAGAAATTGTTGCTGAATGAAAAGGTGTTGGTGATTATTATGGGTGCTGTCTACCAGTCACAGTCCTCCCAGGCTGATGCTAGCAGTTCTCTTGAGGCTTTTGAGATGGATAAAGTGCTTACTAGTTGTAAAATTCTCATGGAACTCGACGATATTCTCGCCAAATTATCACGGTTTATTACTCGGAAATTGGCCAAAATTGCTCCTAATGTTAGTGCTATTATCGGACCCATCACCACTTCCCAACTTCTAATTGCCACAGGCTCATTGCGCCAGCTTTCTCTCACTCCAGCATGTAACTTGGCCAGTTTGGGAGTACGAGACTTGTCGTCCAATGCCCGAGCTGCCAATTCTCGAACAATTATACGTCAGCCAGGGTATTTGTACCATTCAGATCTTGTTAAGTACTTGCCCGGAGGAATTACACGGTCTGTGATGAGAATTGTTAGTGGAAAGATTATCTTGGCTGCACGTATAGATCTTTCCAAGTCGAGACCTGATGGAGAACAAGGCCAGAAATGGGCAGAGGAGATACAGAATAAAATAGAGAAGCTTTTGACTCCACCAGAACAGCTGGCTGACAAGGCATTGCCTGTTCCGGTGGACCAAAAGTCCAAGAAGAGAGGAGGAAGACGGTTCAGGAAAATGAAGGAAAGAACGCAGATGTCGGAGATTCGCAAGGCCCAGAACAAAATGGAGTTTGGCAAGGAGGAAAGTACGTTTGTAGATGCATTTGGGGAAGAGGTAGGGCTTGGAATGAGTCGGTCCAGTGGCATTGGCCAGATCAAGGTGAATACCAACACCAGTGCCCGAATGTCCAAGGCCATGATAAACAGACTTCAGAAACAACAGCACGAGCAGACTAGAGTTGACGATTTTGAATCTATACTATTAGCTGCTCCAAAGCAAGCAGAACCTAGTGCGAGGGCAGAAAGTGCTATAAATAATCCAAAACATAGATGGTTTACAGGAATGAGAAAAAGGAGGATTGAGGAGGATTTGCCGGAGGCAAAGCGACTAAAAGGAGAGGAATAACGAGAGGTTTGCACTAAAGAGTTTGTGTTATCAATGGTCCTCAAGTTAGAATTGATTATATGGCCAACACCTGATTTGATTCAAAAGTATTTTGGTGGTTATCTTTTTGAGTTATTGCCTATAGAATGAGCACTAAAATGTCGGAATTTTAGCAGGTACTACAGACTCAACTCCATGAGTCAATAAAAATAAAGAATTAAAGTATTGTGATTATCAACAAGTCTATTTTCTCACTTTCAATGTCTTTTCCACATTGCATCATTAAAATTCCACGGCTCACGACTCCATAAAAAATACTGAGTAATGCTTTGACAGACAATTATACCTACAATACGAGCATAAAAGAATATGTTTGAAAGAAGGTCAGTATTCTCTATAAATATTATGACTCGAGGTACTAATTAAGTAGCTGACGAAGTCTATTCTACACATTATAGCATTAGTTATTTCGCGACTGGCAATTCTGAAAATGGAGTTACATGTCCAGAAATCGCTATCTAGAAAAGCAACTTTAAATATCTGAATAATGAGTGTCCTATAGTTTGTGATAGCTTAGACTGGCAAAATACTGTTTGAGGTAATGGAACATAATTGCTACCTACAAAATGCGGCTGAAGCATGTCAAGAAATAGCTATCTGGTCAAATTTTAAATAGAAATACTATCTAAGTCGGTCAGAATAATCTCTGCCTCATGAGGCTTAAGACAGATAGAGTAGTTTAGTGTACTGTAGGTTTGGTAGTTGGTTGAGAAGGCACAACACGTGACTTGGAGATCACGTGTCTCTTGACTCATCAAAAATTTCAATACTTTTCAATAAACCCAATGAAACTATCTAGGTATATACTACAAACAGTTGCCACTAATTTCAGTCCCCGTATACAGATTAGGCCATTCAACATGAGTAGTACAGAAGCTGATGCTAGCAAGCCTGTCAACCCAGACCCTAATGCCATTGCCGGTGTAGGTGCTGACGGTAAGCCCAAGACAGCCAAAGAGCTTGAAAAAGAACGTAAAAAGGCTGAAAAGCTTGCCAAATTCAATGCCAAAAAAGCTGCCCAAGCGCTGAAGAGTGCTGTTGTTGGAGAAGCCAAGAAACCCAAGAAAGAAAAGAAAGAGGTCGAGCCAGTGCCTGAATTTATCGATGCCACCAAGCCAGGTGAAAAGAAGATTTTGGTGTCTTTAGAAGACCCAGCTTTCAAGGCGTACAACCCCAAGAACGTCGAAAGCTCTTGGTATAACTGGTGGGACTCGCAAGGGTTCTTCAAGCCTGAATTGACTGCAGACGGCAAGATCAAGCCGGAAGGTGTTTTCTCCATCCCTGCTCCTCCTCCCAATGTGACCGGAGCGTTGCATATTGGACACGCCTTGACTGTGTCTATTCAAGATGCGATGATTCGTTACAACAGAATGAAAGGTAAGACCACGTTGTTTTTGCCAGGGTTCGACCACGCCGGTATTGCTACCCAGTCAGTTGTGGAAAAGCAGATCTGGGCCAACGAAAAGAAGACCAGACACGACTACGGCAGAGAAAAGTTCATTGAAAAGGTGTGGGAATGGAAGGAAGAGTACCACGACCGTATCAAGAGCCAGATCAAGAAATTGGGTGCTTCGTACGACTGGAGCAGAGAAAAGTTCACCTTGAACGACGACTACAACAAGGCCGTTATTGAGAACTTTGTCAAGTTGCACGAAGACGGCACTATCTACAGAGCCTCTAGATTGGTCAACTGGTCCGTCAAGTTGAACACTGCCATTTCCAACTTGGAAGTCGACAACAAGCAAGTCAATGGCAGAACATTGATGAGTGTTCCAGGCTACGATAACAAGATCGAGTTTGGTGTTTTGACGTCATTTTCTTACCAAGTCGAAGGATCTGACGAGAAACTCACTGTAGCCACCACCAGACCCGAGACTATCTTTGGTG
Organism: Suhomyces kilbournensis; assembly: GCA_030563685.1. NCBI lineage: Eukaryota > Fungi > Ascomycota > Pichiomycetes > Serinales > Debaryomycetaceae > Suhomyces > Suhomyces kilbournensis. Next base: position 748,839 of record JAJMJN010000003.1, read on the forward strand.
ATACCGGTGTGGCTGTGCATCCTAAGGATGAAAGATACAAGCACTTGCACGGCAAGTACGTGTTGCATCCATTCTTAGACCGTAAGTTGCCTATTGTCACCGACGCCGAAGCTGTAGACATGGAATTCGGTACTGGTGCCGTCAAGATCACCCCTGGCCACGACCAGAACGATGCCTTGACCGGTAAGAGAAACAACTTGGAAGTGATCAATATCTACACTGACGACGGTCTTTTGAACGATTCGTGCGGTCCTGAGTGGGCTGGCATGAAGCGTTTCGATGCCAGAAGCAAGGTCATTGAGCAGTTGAAGGAAAAGGGCTTGTTTGTTGAACAGAAGGATAACGAAATGACCATTCCTGTGTGTTCCAGATCCGGAGACGTCATCGAGCCGCTCTTGAAGCCTCAATGGTGGGTTAAGCAGTCTGATATGGCCAAGCAAGCCATTGAAGTTGTCAAGAGAGGCGATATCAAGATCACGCCTAAAACGTCCGAGTCCGAATACTACTCCTGGTTGGAAAACATCCAGGACTGGTGTATTTCCAGACAGTTGTGGTGGGGCCACAGATGTCCAGTGTACTTTGTCGTGTTAGAAGGCGAAGAAGGCGACCGTTTAGACAACAACTTGTGGGTTGCAGGGCGTGATTTGGCCGAAGCTCAGGCCAAGGCCGAAGCCAAGTTCCCAGGAAAGAAGTTCTCTTTGCAACAGGACGAAGACGTCTTGGACACCTGGTTCTCTTCTGCCTTGTGGCCTATTGCTACCTTGGGCTGGCCAGACAAGAACTCGCAGGATTTGCAGAACTTCGGGCCATTTTCCATCTTGGAAACCGGGTGGGACATTTTGTTCTTCTGGGTCACCAGAATGATCTTGTTGTCGTTAAAGCACACTGGAGAAATTCCTTTCAAAGAGGTTTTCTGCCACTCGTTGGTTCGTGATGCCCAGGGCCGTAAGATGTCCAAGTCTTTGGGTAACGTCGTGGATCCTCTTGATGTTATTTCCGGTATTCCTTTGCAGGGATTGCACGATAAGTTGAGAGTCGGTAACTTGGACCAGAGAGAATTGGCCAAGGCCGAAGAGGGCCAAAAGGCTTCGTACCCTAACGGTATTCCTGAGTGTGGTTCCGATGCCTTGAGATTTGCTCTTTGTGCCTACTCCACCGGTGGAAGAGATATCAACTTGGATATCTTGCGTGTGGAAGGCTACAGAAAGTTCTGTAACAAGATCTACCAAGCCACCAAGTTTGCCTTGGGCCGTTTGGGCGAAGACTACAAGCCTCCTGCCAACGTGATTTTGACCGGCAACGAGTCTTTGGTCGAAAAATGGATCTTGCACAAGATGGTCCACGCCGCCAAGAACGCCGGGGATGCTATTGACAGAAGAGAGTTTGGTGAGTCCACCAACTATATCTACAACTTCTGGTACGAATTGTGTGATGTCTACATCGAAAACTCCAAGTCTTTGATCCAAGACGGCACTCCTGCTCAACAGCAGTCTGCTAAGGATACGTTGTACACTTGTATCGACTCTGCCTTGAGAATGATCCACCCTTACATGCCGTTCGTCACCGAAGAAATGTGGCAGAGATTGCCTAGACGTCAAGGCGAATCCACACCCTCGATTGTGGTGGCCAAGTACCCTGAATTCTTGCCTCAATTCGACGACGTCAAGGCTTTGGAAGCTTACGATTTGGTTTTGGATATCACTAAGGGTGCCCGTTCGTTGTTGGCTCAATACAACATCTTAAAGAACGGCCTGGTATACGTTGAATCTGCTGATTCCGACATCTTCTCCATTGCCGAACAACAACAAGACTCCATCGTGTCGTTGATCAAGGGTGTTGAAAAGATCACCGTTGTCAAGGATGCCAAAGACGTTCCTTCTGGTTGTGCTTTACAAGCCATTGGCTCCCACTGCACCGTCCACGTATTGGTCAAGGGCCAAATTGACTTGGACGCCGAAATCGCCAAGGTCTCCAAGAAGTTGTCTGCTTCCAAGGAATTTGCCGAAAAGACCAAGGAAGGTATCAGCAAGTTCACTGAAAAGACCAAGGAAAGCGCCAAGGAAAGCGCCTACAAGAGATTGGAGAAGTTCAATGCTGAGATCGAAGGTTACGAACAAACCATTGGTATCTTGGAGAAGTTGAAGCTTTAGGGTGTATAAATCAACAGCAGCTACAGTAAATAGTAAATATAAAAATACGAAAGAGTGCGTACCAGCTAGTATTAATAGAGCTTTTAGTTGAGTTAGCTGATGATTATAGGAACAATTTCTTTGTCATCTTTGTCTTTCCAATTACAGAGACATGGGTCAACTAACCTGAAGATTCTGGCACTAAGGAATGGACAATAAGCAATATCAACAAGACAGAGGAGAGAATACCAAAATCAAGTATTATCTAAACAATTGAAAGTAAAAAGTGAATGGTCTCCAGTGATTCTATTCATTAGTCAGTATATACATAAAAGATTATTGGATTCAATGTGAACTACACAAGATATTATCAACCATCAGTGCTAGACCAGAAGGGATTAATCTGATATCGATAAAGGCTTGACATATTGTTGCATAGCGCCAAGATTCCATTGAGTGACTCGTCAGGACACAAGATCGACAGAGTCGGGAAAGTGCGCCTGGATTGCCGCGAATTAGCCTGAACGCGTTACACACATTTATGCATTCATGCATGTATCGGAATCGATTGAGCTAAATAATAGCATGATGCAGGCCAATATTTTGGTCCTCAACTTATGCATTATGCACACGCCAGTAAAGTCCACGCCAGTAAAGGTCGTCAGAATTAAGTGTGCTCAACAGAGTGCCAAGTTCAAGTTTTTCCAATATAGGCTTATCGAGTCGGACAAATGATGACATGTCAGAGCAATAGATGCTTAAGTCGATGACGCAGCTCTGCTATCTAAGCCTAGTCGAGTTTTAGCCTAGTGGGCTCGCGCGGGCGAGTGGTGGCGTTGCACCGGCATGGTTATGTCACACGGATCCTTCACTCCGGACATACGCCCCGTCCCTTATGCATGCCCGGTGTTCTTTCGTTTACTGTTACGTAATTGCATATAGAGATACATTTCAGGTGGACGACCGTCTGGCATCCCAGGTATAAAAGCCATTGGATCTCCCTCAATTGCACACCTATCACATTATTGATAACACTACAATGGGTTTCGACGATTTATTGAAAAAAGGACAAGAGTTGGCCGCTGGTAAGGACGGTAAGGTCGACTACAAGGCTTACCAAGAAGATGCCCAGGACGCCTACAATGAATTCAGCAAGAAGGACGGTTCTTTCTTGGACAAGGCCAAGGCTGCTTACGGAGAAGTCCAAAAGAACCACGCTGGTGACTCCAAGACCGAGTCCACCGACTCTAAGACCGATTCTAAGACCGAATCCAAGACTGAATCTAAATAGATCTTCAGAAATATACAATACTGATTAGCTATATAAATAATTACGTTGTAGCTAGTTCACTCATGACCTCTTTGTACTCCCGTGGGTACCATTTCGCAGCCACATCTTGGTGAGACTTGATTCTGTTCCGGAACACAGAATAGCCTACCGGATGCTTCTCTACATCAGGCTCATACTGGAACCCCACATCTACGGCCCAATCTTTGATTTGCAAGTCTCGCTTTGTCTTCAAGTCAATAATCTCACTAGGAATATTTTGTATAGTAGATTTACGAGAGTCCAAATCAATGGTTTGAAAGAAAGGCACCGAGATTCTGGTTCCAGAACCTGGTTTGGGAGTAAGTACTCTATGAATAGTAGCCTTGCACACACCCTGAGTGATGGCCTCGAGCGTTTGGCCCGCATTAACAACCAATGTATTTGGGACGTTGGGAACCGTGACCCAATGGCCTTGGAAGTTCTGGACCTGGAGCGAATCAGTATGATCTGTAACCTGGTAGATATACGTTAGCAAGTCGGAATCACGATGAGGACCAACACCTTGGTTGGTAGAAGGATCATCCGAAAGCGCGTGGGACTTTTTCCCCTGCAAGTCGGATGAGTCTGGGTATGCAATGAGCTTCATTTTACACTGTTGGTTAGGTTTGAAGTAAATGTCCAAGTTGGATTTCTCGAGGCCTATGGACTCAAGAACCAAGCCTCTAAAAACGGTGCTCAATGCAGTCATCCTCGCAATATAATCGGTGATGGTGGCACGAAAGCCGGGTATTTTACTCTCGTCTGGCCATAAGTTGGGCCCTTCTATGTTCCTATAGATTGGATCGTCGGGGCCCGGAGCCGGTAATTCCGTAGCCAAGTCGATTTGTTCTCTCCAGTCGGTATGAGAAGCGGTGACTTCGTTCGCAAGCCTGGTATACCCCAAAAAATGGGGAGATTTGATCATCTCGACGTCCAACTTGACTTGTTCTGGCAATGCAAAGAAGTCGAGTGCTGCCTTTTTGATGCTCTCGAGGGTCTGAGCATTGGGGCCGACCTCTTCGTAGTTCTTGAGAAGTAGGAACCCAACATTGATTACAGCATGGCGGAGATCAAGGAGAAACTGCGGCTTTGTGTTTGGATCAAACGCAAGCTTGAGGTCTATAACCGGGATCTGAGTAAATGACATTGAATACTTAACTATAATATTAGCAAAGTGTTTGGTAATACCAATTACCAAGTATTACAATTACTAAGCTAGTTGTGAATCATCCCATAAGGTGATTTCAGGTGGCGAGCCACAGTTATATATGATCTCGTGAGCCACTAAATGAGATACCCTTGGTCGCACCAAAAAATACTAGACTTTCGAATAGATTTTCTAAACCGTTTTCGTAGGTTTAGTTTTTCTGCATCTTTTGAGTATGATCTCAAGTAGCCTACTAGTATTGGTTTACTTGATACTTTGTAGATAGTATGCGTTTTAGGGAATGTGGTGAAATGGTTGATAATTACGAGTATGCAATTGGTATCGCATCAGCATCATCCACCACAGCACAACGCAGATGCATTTAGACTAGTGATGCATGTACTTGACACAGTAGTAAGCTCTAGAGGTGATTCGATCAATCAGTTGATAAGCATCAAATGCACTGGTGAGAAAAAAATGCACCGAAGTAAAGACCACATCAGAGGAAACATTTAAAGAACAATAGCACCGCAAATCATCACCATCTCCGTATTATAATCAAACGATGTATATAGGATTCAAATCTGTACTACTCTTGTGTGTACTCCCTCTCTTACTCTCTGGTGTGTCTCTGCAACGTGTCGCCAATGTGCGGCCTCGTGATCTAATTTACTGATAAGCTCGCCAAGCCTGCACCACCACGCGTTCGTCGACCATATCAGACTCCGTCAAAAGGCTCCGTATCAAGTAGACTAGCCAGTACAGGACCCACAGGGACTTGCAAGATACACAGACGACCCATTTCTAGAGAAACCCGATACAGAAAAGCCCCTATACACTTGCCCCTGACCTCAGTTCTCGGCTATTCCCTCTCTACCTTCCTCTTTTTCACCGCCGCGCACTTCACGCTCGGCGAGCGTTCAGTGCTTTCTTCGCGCCACCAAATTTTCATCTTTTTCCTACTCTTTATTGGCAACGATGTCTGATATCGTCAACAATGCCGCTGTGTTATCAGCAGACTTGTTGGTACCCAAGTCGTACCTTCTAAGACCATACGTGTGGCCTTTTACCATTGTATATCCCGTCTTTTTGGAGGTCTACTTCAATCGCTACGACCAGTACATTGGCGGCTCCGAATGGACTTTTGTCTACTTGATGGCCATTATCTCGGTCAACTTGTTGTTTTGGTTGATGCCGCATTGGAACTTCGACATCGACGCCAAGTTCAACTACTCCAAGGTCGGATCCATTGCTGAAGCCTCCCATATCAAGATCATCCCAGCACCCAACTGTGGTGTTGGCCTGATCTGTAAGATCAACCGCGAAAAGTTCGAAGACGGCGAGTTCCAAGTTAGTTTCTTGTATCAGAAAAGAAGACACTTGTTTGATGAAAAAACTCAAAAGTTCAGCCCTCCTGAGTTTCTCTTTGACCAGTCTCCTCTTCTTAGTGCTTTCCAGAACTCTAAAGGGTTGTCTGGAGACTTGGAGAAAGATAAGAGAAATTATGGCCAGAACAAATTCGATATTCCTATCCCTACGTTCATGGAACTCTTTAAGGAACACGCTGTCGCTCCATTCTTTGTATTCCAGATCTTTTCCGTGGCTTTATGGTTGATGGACGAACAATGGTACTTTTCGTTATTCTCGCTTTTCTCGTCGGTTTCCTTTGAAATGATGACAGTTATTCAGAGAAGAGGCACCATGACTGAGTTCCAGTCCATGGGTATCAAGCCTTATCCTATTTGGGTCCATAGAGACGGAAAATGGCAGGAATTGCAGACCACTGACTTGTTGCCTGGCGACTTGGTTTCTATCACTAGAACCCAAGATGGATTTGCTATTCCTTGTGATTTGTTGTTGGTTGACGGTTCTGCTATTGTTAACGAAGCCATGTTATCTGGAGAATCCACTCCTTTGTTGAAAGAGTCTATCAAATTGAGACCTGGAAATGAACATTTGCAGCCTGAGGGTTTGGACAAAAACGCCTTGTTACATGGTGGTACTATGGCTTTGCAAGTGACCAAGCCAGAAAACCCAAATGTTCCTATTGCTCCAGATTCAGGTGCTCTTGCCATTGTAGCCAAAACCGGGTTTGAAACCAGTCAAGGTTCGTTAGTCCGTATGATGATCTTTTCTAGTGAAAGAGTCGATGTGGGCAATAAAGAAGCTTTCTTCTTTATCTTGTTTTTGTTGGTCTTCGCTATTGCTGCCTCGTGGTACGTTTGGGTGGAAGGTACTAAGATGGGCAGAATCCAGTCGAAATTGATCTTGGACTGTATTATTGTCATTACCTCTGTGGTTCCTCCTGAATTGCCTATGGAATTGACCATGGCCGTCAACGCCTCCATCTCCAGCTTGTCCAAATACTACATCTTCTGCACAGAGCCATTCAGAATTCCGTTGGCCGGTAGAATCGATGTATGTTGTTTCGACAAAACGGGAACTTTGACCGCCGAAGACTTGGTTTTCGAAGGTTTGGCTGGTTTCAAGAACGACGATATCCACCACTTGTACTCCTGTGATGAAGCTCCGGCCACCACTTCGTACGTTTTGGGTTCTGCCCATGCTTTGGTCAAGTTGGATGACGGTGAAATCGTGGGTGATCCAATGGAACAGGCCACTTTAAAGGCTGCCAAATGGACTGTAGGTGCTAAGGATACTGTAGAAAAGGAACTTGAAAAGGGATCCAAGGCTAAGGCTGATAAGATCAAGATCTTGCGTCGTTTCCAGTTTTCATCTGCTTTAAAGAGATCTTCTGCAATTTCTTCTGTTTCTGCTATTCCAGGTAAGAACCTTGTATCTGTCAAGGGTGCTCCAGAAACTATCCGTAAGATGGTCATTGATGCTCCCGAAAACTACGAGGAAATCTACAAGTCTTTTACCAGATCGGGTTCTCGTGTTTTAGCTTTGGGCTACAAGCACTTGGACACTGGCGTAAACGTTACCAAGATCGCCAGAGAAGATGTTGAGTCGAAGTTGCACTTTGCTGGTTTTATTGTGTTCCACTGTCCTTTGAAGGAAGATGCCGTAGACACCATCAAGATGTTGAACGAATCGTCCCACCGTAGTATCATGATTACTGGTGACAATCCGTTAACTGCCTGTCATGTTGCTAAAGAAGTTGCTATTACCACCAAAGATGTTTTGATTTTGGATGCTCCTGAAGACCACCACGGAGCTTCTGCCGATGAAAACTTGGTCTGGAGAAACGTCGATGAGTCGATCATTATTCCTTACAAATCTTCCGATAACTTGGACTTTAAGACGCTTAAGAAGTACGATCTTTGTATCACTGGCTATGCTTTGAATTATTTGGCTGAACATCATCAAATCATCGATTTGTTGAAACGCACTTGGATTTATGCAAGAGTGTCTCCTAGCCAGAAGGAATTCATTTTAACCTCTCTTAAAGATGCTGGCTACAACACTTTGATGTGTGGTGACGGTACCAACGACGTGGGTGCTTTGAAACAAGCCCATATTGGTGTAGCTTTGTTGAACGGTACTGAAGAAGGGATGAAGAAAATGGCTGAAAATAAGAAGATCGAAGCTCACAAGGCGATTTACGAGAAACAGGTGCAATTGTTTACCAACTGGAACAGACCTCCACCTCCAGTTCCTCCTATTATCGCCCATCTCTATCCTCCAGGACCTTTGAACCCTAAGTACTTGGAAGCCATGGAAAAGAAGGGTATTGAAATCACTCCTGAAATGAAAACTGCTGTCGAAATCGCCAACAAAACCCAACCCACCGTCGCTGAATCTAACAAAAAGACTCAAGTTCAAATCGCAGACACCATTTTGGGCGCTTTGAACGACGCTGAGGGCGAAGACGAAGTTCCTGCCTTGAAGCTTGGTGACGCCTCGGTCGCCGCTCCCTTCACCTCCAAATTAGCTTCTGTATCTACTGTTACTCACATTATTCGTCAAGGTCGTTGTGCTTTGGTTTCCACCATTCAAATGTACAAGATCTTGGCTTTGAACTGTTTGATTTCCGCCTACTCTCTTTCGGTGTTGTACTTGGCCGGTATCAAGTTTGGTGACGGTCAAGCGACTGTCTCTGGTTTGCTTTTGTCTGTTTGTTTCTTGTCTATTTCTCGTGGTAAGCCATTGGAGAAATTGTCCAAAGAAAGACCCCAAGACGGTATCTTCAACAAGTATATCATGGGGTCTATTTTGGGACAATTTGCTGTCCATATCATTACCTTGATTTACATCACTAGAGAAATCTACATCTTGGAACCAAGAGAAGCTCAGGTCGATTTGGAAAAGAAATTCGAACCCTCCTTGTTAAACACCGGTATGTTCTTGTTACAGTTGGCTCAGCAGGTTTCCACCTTTGCTGTCAACTACCAAGGATTGCCATTTAGAGAAAGTATCAAGGACAACAAGGGTATGTTCTACGGATTGTTGGGAGTTGCTGGATTGGCACTTGCCGGCTCCACTGAGTTCATGCCAGAATTAAACGAGGCCATGAAGTTTGTTCCTATGGACACTGTGTTCAAGACCAAGTTGACTGCTTGTATTATTCTTGACTTGGGTGTCACCTGGATCATCGAAATCACCTTGAAGTATTTCTTCATGAACTCAGCCCCTGCTGACATTGCTCTTAGAGATGATTAATCGTTATAGAAGTGTATATAATAAAAGGTTTATAAACAAAGCTGTAGCGATAACCATACATTACAGTAGTCGTGCGACTTTTGGATTCACAGATTCTTGAAGCAAAGCTATTACAATCAGGTTAATGAACTAGTTTAAATAGAATATGAAGCATTACATACTCTTATATTTTCATATTCTATGGAATTTCAATCCAATACCATTCGGAAACATACTCAGTACAAATTCTGTCATATTTTGCACATATTCTGTATTTATTCAGAACAAATTTTTATACTTTTTGTTGTCCTTTATACTCTATAAACCCTTCATTAGCTCCAAGTCCACTTTTCTGTCTAGTTCGCCTACCTTCACCACCTTAACCTTGTTTCTCTCTAGTATCTGTACCTTATCTGCACCAAGCCGTGCCTGCACCAACAGCAAAACATCTGCAACTTCTTGAGCTTCAATGGGGTAGTCCAAGCTGTCTACAACCGTTTGGGTGAGCTTGGCATGCGAAAAGGTTATTGTGTTTTCATTGCTTCTATTCTGAACGCTTTCTTGGTATAGTATGTCATACACAGACTTGATCTTTCCTACCAAATACTTGTTGTACTGCACCTCCGGCAGATTTGCACCCAAATCCAGTTCTTGTTTGCGGAGTTTCTCCTTGAGTTTTATCCGTTCGAGCAATGTAAGACCTTTGCTTTTCTGCTGCTCCACCAATTCACTACGTTCCTGATATGTGAATTTCGAAGTATCGTTCTTGAGTGTTTCCAAAAGCGATGGCTTTCTTTTCAAGCCCGGCTTCGTTATCTTTGTTGGCAGCGCGCGCAGGCTGTCAGTTTTGTGCTTTCGCGCTATTTGTTCTATAGACTGGCAAGAAATCTCTTTGGTTTCTTGGTTCTGTCGTATCCATTGATTGATATCTTTAGCAAAATGAGCTTTACGTGTATGTATCATGGCTTGAGTGAAGTCATCTGGAAGCTTGAGCCATACGCCGTTTTCTCTACTAGTGTCTTTGTATACAGTATATATACTAGGGCTGATGGCCAAAATGTGTTCAAGATCACCATTGGTGATTCTGCAGCGTGCTAGATCAGACGCTGCTTCCAACATCTTGTACAATACGGCATCGGTGGTGTGGTTGGCGTAGTGGAGCGTTAGGGTGCTATCCAAAGCACAGAACTTGCGAAAGAGTTGCACAAACAAGCTCCGATGAATATGTGGGTGCGTTTCAATCGAATCTACCGACATTACCATGTGTGTGTGTTAACGTGGTCAGCTCCGTTTCCTACTCATCTCTCGTCGCGTGCTTTCTCCAAATTTCAGACGCGCGAACTCCGAGATGAGCACAGCGTTCTGTGCAGTACCGTGCGGCAGCATGCAGGCCGTATATTATGTCAAGCAAAGGGCCCCGGAGGCCTCACGAAGTCCTAGAGCAACACCATGTCGTCTAGCGGTCGACAAGATTACCTCAAGAAAGGCTCGGATGTGAGCGTGTACGAGGCACTTGTGGCCGGAATGGTTTCCGGCGCAGTAGCACGGTAAGTAGCCCTCCTCCAATGCACCTCCCGATAGGAAATACTAACGAGGTAGAGCAGTGACTGCCCCGTTGGACACGGTCAAAATACGATTGCAGCTTCAGGAACGCACTTTTGCGAACCGCGAGACGGTCATGTCGGTTCTCAAAACACTTTTAAGGCAAGAGGGCGTGGTGGCTCTATGGAAAGGCAATGTTCCTGCTGAAATAATGTACATTCTCTACGGAGGGATCCAATTCACCAGTTATTCTGTATTGAGCAAAAGCTTGAATAACCTCGAAAACCAATACAGTTACTCGCTAGGAAACGCCACCCACTCCTTGCTAGTAGGAATAGGAACCGGAATAATTAGCACTGCCGGCTCGTATCCTTTTGATCTCTTGCGAACACGACTTGCCGCAAACTCCAATGCGAAACTACTTTCCATGACCAAAACTATTGGTGGCATATACCAGAACCAGGGAATACTAGGCTTTTTTGTAGGAATACGACCGGCCATGCTTCTGGTGGCCTCGTCACTGGGAGTGATGTTCTGGGCCTACGAGTATGCTCGTCAGCTTTCGAGTAGATATCAGGACGTACCGTTTATAGAGGGGTTCTGTGGATTTGCTGCTGGTGCTACGTCCAAAGGGGTCAACTTTCCTCTTGATACCATAAGAAAAAGAAGTCAGATGTACTCAGCCAACGAATCTGCTCCGGTGATTTCGGCATGGCGTTTGGCTCTCAATATAGTTGCCAAAGAGGGAATCTATGGCCTCTACAAGGGCTTTGGAATCAGTATATTGAAGACTGCGCCCACCAGTGCTGTGTCGTTGTATGTGTATGAAAGGACTCTAAGGAGAATAAAAACCAATTAAACTAATCAAAATTGAGAGATGATTGAAATTAAATGAGAGGCAATTAGAAAAGTCCGCTGAGTGACATCCTATTTATTATTACCAGACCTAGCTAACTTTTTCAAAGCTTGTCATATTATTGACATCAGCTATCCAGTACCACAAAAGTAATCAAACTTATAGGAAAATAACAAGAGTGACTTAAAGAATTTTTGTATTTCTATCATAAGTCAAGTCAATACTGTGAAAAATTAGTAAATTGGCTGTTTTATTTAAATAATGTATATAATTGGTACTTGAGTTTTCATATCTTAAAAAGGTAATCGTCATCTCTGTCGTCATCTTCTTGAATTGCTCGTAATTCGTCCTCTGACTCGTGGAGATTGACAAAATCCACGTCGTCATCGTCCAACGCCCTCAAAACCTCATGGCTACTATCAGAATCGTCATTGTAAAACCGAGTCAACAGATTGGGCAGAATATACTCCTTGTCTTGTGCGTCGACCTCCGAATCTGCAAATGGATCTGGCGATTGAGCTCCGTCGCTCGATCTTAGGTAGAGAGACTGCGAATTAGAGAGGAGGTTTTGAAGTCGGGTCAGCTTTTTGCGCAGTACTTCAGGCTCTTGTACTACACCTTCTTTAGTCAGTGGCTTTTTAGACTCACTGGTGCTTCTTGAATGACCAGGTACGGTGTCAGGCTCGACCAAAGCCGAGGATTGTGCCTCCAGCTCTTTTTGGTGTGACTCGGCTTCTTCCTGAAGCTGTCGTCTTATGTATAGAGGAAGGTTCATGCCGACCACAGACAGCCTTCTTCGTTGCCGCTCCATGGTGGAGATCGGCTCAGAAACGTCTAGTTTAGAATTGGACCGCTTCTTTACAAGGTGCTTGAACCGGTTCAGTACTTGTTGAATCAGACTGAGGATCTGGGGTTTTTTGGGCACTTCCCGAGGAGCTCTGAATCCTATTTCTGATCGGGTTATTACATTTACGTTGGTGGTACTGGTTTCTGCCGTCGTCAAAAGAGCTTTGGACTCGCTATGCTTATATGTCGGCCCGTTTTTGAACCCTAACGGTCTCTCGATAAGATTCAAGCTGCCTCTACGTGCTCGTAATTCACTAGCTACGGGGGGTTTACTAGGCCGTTTTGGGGGACCAGGAGCCATGGTTGGCTCAGAAACAGACTCAGATACAAATTGAGCTGGTTCATTATTAGTTTCAAGCCTAAGTCCTGCTACGGCTTCTTCGGCTTCTACCCATACCGAATTGTGGGGTCCCTGCCAAGACACAGGAGTATTTCCTTGGATTTGGATAAGATACTCGTCGTATAACTCGTCGATTTTGAATAGTGCGGTGTCGTTATCGGGCTCCAATCCTGTTAATGTGGCGATTTTCTTCCAGTTCAAGCCTTCATAGAGCTTGGTGGGGTCCGGGAGGGTGCTAAGATAGCTCCGTATATAGCTCTCTAGGGCCCGCTGCTTGGAGTCTGTCCAGTCCATAAAGGCACGCTTTAACAATTAGATTAGCTGGACACGCTTGGTCAATATCTCTCTTAGCTCTGGGTTGTCCTGTTACTCGTAGTCTTCAATCATTGCATGTTCTTCCAAAAAAAAACGTTTGGACGAGTCCGGAGTCGAACCGGAGACCTTTCGCATGCTAAGCGAACGCGCTACCAACTACGCCACACGCCCCGTGAAAATATGGTCCCTAGCAGGATCGAACTGCTGATCTCGGCGTTATTAGCACCGCGCCTTAACCAACTGGGCCAAGGGACCTTATGTTGTATTAATGTGTCGCTACCAAATTTATAATGGAGTCTTGGTCGTGTCCATACTGAAAAATTAATATATTCGATGCTCATCGCCAGAAGTTTAGTATAGTATAGTATACTAGCAGCAGAGGTAATGAAGTTTCTAGTTACGGCAGATGATACCGGTTCTGTCAAGGAAGTGATATGTAACCGAGGAACTGACACATCCAAAAAGGATGGTCAACAACCCAAGTCAATCACCAATTACTGTGGTGATCCATCCTCTTCGTACAAGAACAAAATCACCCATTTACTCGATTTTCATTCCGTTTATTTGATAGGTGCCCGAGTAGGAGGCTCGGTGTCTGTTTGGGAGTTCACACCCGAAGTTGCTTCTGAAGAAGAGCCCAAGTACGCCTCCCTCCACACATACAAACTAGACGTGGCCGCAACAGACAGGCCCATTGCATTACTCCAGATAGATACTTTAGACAGTATTATTGTAGCTTACGAAAGCAGCAAGGTGTTTTTGATCCATTTCAAAGGTGAAGGGTTCGAATACGCCCCTATTCCAATTACTCTTCCATCTACAAAGCCACTCAATGCCTTTATACAGCACCCAAATGAAGCCGGAATCTTTGCATTTGGAGGTCAGGAAAACGACTTACAAGTTGTGCGTTTATTTGAAGACAATGCAGACAGTAGTGTCTTCGAAGATGAAAAGGTGAGTTTCACTCCAAAACCAGTTTTCACAGCCAAAAACGTCAAGAACGACCATTTGGATTTGAGAGTGCCTGTGTGGATTAGCCAGATTCTCTTTATGGATGCAAAGCCAGCTTCTGGCACGGGCTACAAGATTGTTACTGCAACCAGATACGGACAGCTACGTATATACGACACCACTCACGGTAGAAGACCCGTCAGTGACTATAAGGTGACTGAAAAAGCCATTGTATCCATGGTATATGGGGACCAAAAACAAGAGACCGTCATAATTACCGACATTCACAGTCTTATTGCCAAGTACCTGTTGGTGCAAATCGACGAAAAAGCCCAGAAAATACACTCTGCATCTGCTGGAGATGTCATTAAGCCGGTAGCGAAGTTGTTAGGTAAGTTTTCCCAGGGTGGAAACACCGGTGCTACTCATGCTTTACAGAACTGCGAAGATGAGGTGTTGGTGACAGGAGGATTGGACAGGTATCTTCGGGTATTTGACATCGAAACAAGAGATATTTTGGCCAAGGTTTATTTGGGAGTGGAGATTTCATCAGTGATAGTGCTTGATATGGAGGATGAAGAGGAAGAGGGAGAGGAAAGCAAGCCGGTGATTCAGAAGAAGAGAAGAAGGGATATTGAAAAGGCAGAGGAGAGTGACGATGAGGAGTTGTGGAGTCAATTGGATAAGAAGAGAAAAGAAGACTAGACGACTAGACGACTAGACGAGCAGGAACTGCGAGGCAGTCTTTCATACATAGTTACGAATAGAATGGCTAGTAGACCTATTGTAGCAAAATAGAAAAAATGACTTAAAGATTCAAAAAGACTAGACGAGCCAGTAGTACTAGACTAGCATTAGTATCTTTAAATAAAAATGGATAAGATAGATGGTATTCAGTAGTTATTGAATAAATAGGAAGTAGTGGAGACTTGCATAATGTGTATAGTTACGAATGGAAGAGAATGGTCATTATTCATTGGCTAAGCAAAATCAGTATGGCCAGAATAGTTACGAAATTTACAAATTACTACTACGTTTCAGTTACGAGATTAAGATACAAACGGGTAGTCTACAAGTTTCTGATAACAGAGGCCAGCAATTCTATAGAATAAAAAAATTTTATCAAATCCGTTCTCATAGTATCTTTTGTGAAAATATCAAATCGAGATTGTCGAGATAGGTTCTCAGCTTTTTAAGACGTAGACTTGAAGCTTTATAATTAATAACTTCACTGATATCGTAGCATAATAGCTTCATGGCCTTCTATCATTCATGTTCATATACAATGTGTGTCTTTACTCCAAACTTTTACTACTATACATTAGTTACAAACAGTAAGAGTAGCCATTAGTTAATACAATAAATTTGTGAATTATGACAAGTAAACTAACTACACTCTTTTATAATTGGTTAGAGTGCATGAAAGGCTGGAAGATTATTGTACAATAAAGTATATGACACGGACGTGAACATAATCGGAAATATCCTCATTATTTTTGATTTTTCGAGTATATCTTTGATGTCAATGACTTTTGTTTGAGTCATTCTTGTCGGTAAGTCCTATGTATATATTAACTTTTTGGCTTCAACAAGTCCTCGAACTTACAAATATAATACAACTCCTGTTCATCAGTCTATTACTGAATATTAGTTCAAAAGATAACACTTTATCACTATCAAGCTAACTTTTCACTCGATTCTTGATCGACTCATTGCTTTCCTGTGTTCTTGTAGCTATTTTTCTGTTTAACTATTATGCGCCTTTTCTGCTGTCAATGCTCCGCTTCTGGTATCAGTGTTAATCACACTCATACACTTCCACTCATTCAAGTAATTGCACTTCCAAAACCGCACTTTTCCGTCGTCTCCCGCAGAAGAAAGTAGCGTTCCTGTTTTGTTCCAAGAAACTCTCCAAACTTCCAGCTTATGATCATTGAGCTTTGCCAAAAGATCTATTTTGATTTCACCCAGTGGCCCCTCCACTCCTTTAAATATCCGTACGTATCCGTCCTTGCACCCAGTGGCTATTAAATGGTAGCTTCGTCCCATCAGAGGAGCCCAGCTTACAGACCGAATAAGCCCGTTGTGTTCGGGCAAATTGCCCAATTTGACATATGATGCAGACTCTTCTTCGTTCATCTCGAATTGTTCTGAAGGGCCTTTTTCGGGTACTGTGCCATAGATAAAGCCCTGGTCCAAGGCTATAACTATGAACTTTTCGGTTTTACTGAACTTTGCAGGACACCACTCTATGGCGAAACTGCTTTGGAGCGACTTGGCCGGTAATTGCAGGTACAATATAGGCAATTCTGTGGTAAGAGCCCAGTTGGTAAGGTCGTTGGGCTCCAAGGACTCATAGATACGAAACAAGCCGTCGGAGCCCACACAGCCTAGCTTGAGCCCCAAGTGGTTAGGCGCAAACACTACGTCATAGATAGGTCCGTACAGTTCAATTGCAAGCGTGGCA
Organism: Suhomyces kilbournensis; assembly: GCA_030563685.1. Lineage (NCBI taxonomy): Eukaryota > Fungi > Ascomycota > Pichiomycetes > Serinales > Debaryomycetaceae > Suhomyces > Suhomyces kilbournensis. Next base: position 765,343 of record JAJMJN010000003.1, read on the forward strand.
AGTTTAATCCAGCGTCTTCCAGATCCGTGAAGCTCGTCAGGCTGCTCCTGCCAGATCTTGACTGTGCGGTCAAATGAGCAGCTAGCGAGGATTTTGGAGCTCGAGAACTCGGGATGCGCCCACAGTACCTTGGTAATGGACGAATCGTGTGCTTTCCACAGGTCATTTAGCACCCATGTTGAAGTCAGCGAGTCGAGGTCGAACACTTTGATGTGCTGGTCCGACGAGGCGGTGGCGATGTGTTTGCCGTAGAAGTCGTACTTGATGTCGTGGATGAGCTCCTCGTGGCCTGTGATGAAGGGTTTCATTGAAAAAAAAGCAAAAAAGCAAGACAATCGTAAGATTGTCTTGATTATGATGGTGAAGTCCAGATTGGTGGAGAGCGCACGTGATGTGCTGCTATCAATGATACCTAGAGACAAGAAAACTATAGAGACTATTTACAACACATTCTTAGTTGAAAAGGGATTGTCATGGCTCTTACATATCTCGTACATATCATTTGGCAATTATTATATTCAATTACGAAAATTATCTTCTTTGAAGTATTCTATGCCATTGCTGCAAAAAGCCGAGAGCAGCAAGTGCAGGGCGGAGAGAGAACTTAAGCTAAATTGTGACCGCAGCATCCTGAACCTTTTGCTTTTAGCTAGAAGTTCAGAATAGATGTCTTAAGTCATGAATACGTAAAATTGTGTAGGTCGCTATTGATTAGTATAAGATGTAAACTATACAGATCAAACTTCAGATCAAACTGTTCAGAGAAAGTATAAAAGAATTTGTTGAGATTATATGAATTGTTGGTTGAGGTTTGGAGTCAATTGACTAGTCAGCGTCTAGTTAGGTGGCAGCTGACTAGTAGTTAATTAGCAGCTTCCATTTGACTGGTTGACTAGTAGTGGTTGATGCTGAAAAATCGCGCTTAATTATTTCAGAGTTAAGCGAGGTATGTGAAAATTGACCTCTCTACCACGTCAACACTAGCGTATGTTGCATATGGGCGTGTATACTTGGAAATATCTTCAGCCTGCCAAACCTACTGTTCTATCAATCTACAATCTACTGCATTACATCATACTCCTCTTCAGCCTAGTGGTTTTCTCTAGTTTTCCCAGTGTATGTCTCGCTTCGCAGGTTTCTATGTAGGACTTTTGTTTGTTTGGTGGCATCTACTTTGTGCAGGACACAAGCTGTCAACTTCTTTATCACTACACCATGAAATACCTCCGTATAGCAGCGGCCGTGGCCGCGGTGTCGCTCATAGCGCCCAATAGCCCCATCCAGACCGTGGTGTGCTTCTCAGTTTTGGGATACCTCGCCACACTGGGCCTCATTCCTCGCTTAATGGCCGCGTTCATCAAGGTGGGTCTTTCGGGCAAAGACTTGTCGAAACCACCGCCCGTGAGCCCCATTGCAGAATCAATGGGTGTGGTAAGTGCTGTCACGTACTTGTTCATCATGTTCAGTCTCATTCCGTTTATATTTTTCAAGTACTTGGTGCTGTTTTCAGCCTTGTCTAACGACCGGCAAATGCTGAACACTTATACGTCGCAGTACCAATCAGGAAGCCATTTGTTTCCTCACAACAAGTTGGCTGAGTACTTGAGTGCGGTCTTGTGCCTCCAAAGTACCACATTGCTAGGTTTGTTTGACGATTTGTTTGATATTCGCTGGAGACACAAGTTCTTCTTGCCAGCCATTGCGTCTTTACCATTGTTAATCGTGTATTATGTCGACTTTAGTGTGACTTCGGTGGTGATCCCGACGTTTTTGACCGATGTTCGTGGTGCTGCGGCGGTGTTGGAAGCAGGAGCTTTTGTAATCAGAACCAGTAATCACTTGGTGACAAAGATCACTGGGCTCAGTTTCCTGTCGTTGCCTTCAGACTACGTTGTTTTGGCTGATCTGCCCAAACTTCTTGATCTCGGGATCTTTTACTATGCTTATATGGCATCGGTGGCTATATTTGCACCCAATTCGATCAATATATTGGCCGGAGTAAATGGTCTAGAAGTGGGCCAGTCGGTGGTATTGGCCATCATCTTTTTGACCAACGATATCTGCTACTTGGTGTCGTCTTCTGTATCGCAAGCTGCTTACGATAGTCATCTACTTTCTGTGATATTCATCGTGCCGTTTGTGGGAGTGTCGCTTGGCTTGTTGCAGTACAATTGGTTTCCTGCACGAGTGTTTGTAGGAGATACTTACTGCTACTTTAGTGGCATGGTGTTTGCAATAGTGGGTATTTTGGGCCACTTTTCCAAGACGTTGCTTATTTTCTTGTTGCCGCAAATCGTTAACTTCGTCTACTCTGCCCCACAGATCTTTGGAATAGTGCCTTGTCCTAGACACAGAATGCCCAAGTTTAACGTCAAAGACGGTCTCATGTACCCTAGCTTTGGTGAGGTAAAAACAAATGGTGTTTTGAGCAAGGTATTGTTGGAAACATTGTCGTTCTTTGGGCTCATCAAGACCGAAAGAGACGAAAACAACCAGATCGTAAAGTTCTCCAACATGACCATTATCAATCTTGTATTGGTCAAGTTGGGGCCTTTGAGAGAAGACACCTTGTGCTTGGTTATTTTGGGAGTGCAGTTATTGACAGGCTTGTTGATGATAGTGGTGAGGCACACTGTAGGGCCTTGGTTATTTGGGTATGACAATTTAACTTGGGGTGTAAAGTAACTTTATACACAATACAATCTACACTAAGTGCAAGATGTGATCACGATATCCTGAATTGGCCAATAATTATAGAATAGATAAGAAAATTGTGATGCTATGTAGTATTCTTGTAGAGTTGTTTAAGATTGAAGGGGCTCAGTCCTAGTGGAGGTAACAAGCAGAGCAATAATATATTATGGTATTCGAATGAATAGTACTAATTCTGGAAAATGTTCGAATTCGACTTCAACTATAGTCACAAAGCACCTGTTTGTTTCAGTAATGCTGTATGATGTGTCGGAAAGGTGCCAAGAGCTAGACCAGTTACGGTTGAGATAGTATGAAATTAAATAGTCCTAGAGAGTATCACGAAGCAGCAGAGCATGGGAGTTGTCTCAAAAGCTAGTCAGATAAGGGCTAATTGTAAAGACAAGCTAATTATTCTTTCCTACGTATTCTTCTTACTGGGCTCGCGAGTATTTTAGCATGTTCGACCGAACAGCAGAGATCTGGTAGCCTAGTTATTAGCCTAGTTATTACCCAATAGACTGTTTGGTAGTCTTCGGTTGCTACAATAAGCAGGTTTATACCTGTTGCCTATATAGGTCTCGTTATTAGCTTTCGGCAATTCCACTCGCTTTACTACTCGCTATTTTAGCTCTCGCTATTTTAGTTCTCGCTATTGCTATTTTAGTTCTCGCTATTCTTCGCTGTTTGCGGTCTCGCGCTCTCACCACTGTCACCAGGGCTGTACCAGAGCACAGCCCACACTCACATCTACATCTCTATACTACACTTCCATTATACATCTAAACTAAAGATATTTTACCACACCCATCTTTCGAATGGTTGACTTATAATTGTCTTTGAAATGATTTCTCTACCGCCATCTCCCGCTACCTCTATGTCTCTTGGCCTCCCCACAATCACTTTTCCGCTCCCACTATTTTTCGCCTTTCGCACTGATTGCTAACTATTTCAATTCATTCTATTCTTATCCTAGAACTTCATCATGGCTGGCCCTCCTCCTCCCCCACCACCACCTCCTCCGGCTCTCTCGTCAGGGCCCCCTATAAAGCCTCCTCCAGGCAGAGATGCTTTGCTTCTGGATATAAGAAAGGGCTCGACGTTGAAGAAAGCCGTCACGGTCGATAAATCCAAGCCGATGATCGACTCCAAGTCGTCGGTATCTCACACCCCGCTGGCCCCAATGGCTTCCGGAGGCCACTCAGCACCTTCGGCACCGCCTATTCCTTCTGCTCCTCAGTTGGGGGACATTTTCGCCGGCGGAATGCCAAAACTTCGAAGCACTTCCAATTCCAGTCGTCCTCCTGCACCACCTCCAGCACCTCCAGCACCTCCAACGAGCAACTCTTTGCCAAAACCTCCAAGTTTAAGGCCACAAAGAAACTCATGGGGCTCAACCACCTCCAATGCTCCCCCAGTTCCATCAACAGCTCCTCCAGTTCCATCAGCAGCTCCTCCAGTTCCATCAGCAGCTCCACCAATTCCATCAGCAGCCCCACCAATTCCTACGTCAACACCGCCAATTCCTTCCTCAACCTCTCCAGCACCCTCAGCACCGCTGCTTTCCCACGCTGCTTCCCAAAAAGCCCCAAAATTGCCACCCAGCAGACCAAAAAAATCTTCCCACTTGAAAACTCTGTCAATCTCATCCACCCCTTCTGCTCCGACAACTCCTCCACCTCCTACATCTGCTCCTCCTCCTCCAGGTCCCCCTCCTCCTCCAACTCCTTCAGCAGCAGCTCCACAAGCTCCTTCACGGCCTGTTCCAAAATCTCCTGGAGTTCCTGCTCCTCCACCTGCTCCACCTGCTCCTCCTGCTCCTCCTGGAGGACTTCCCTTCTTGGCCCAGATCAATGCCAAAAGAGACGATTCCAACGTAGTGGACTCAAGCCCCAAACCCACTTCGTCCACTTCCTCCAGTGCTCCACCACCACCACCTCCTCCTCCTCCTCCTGGTCCTCCTCCTGCAATTTCTTCCCCCCCTCCACCCCCTCCTCTTCCGTCAATGGCATCTCCAAAACCACCAGGTCCACCACCACCACCGGGCCCTCCTCCTCCTCCTTCAAGCACATCCTCCTCCTCCAAGCCTAAGACCCCTGCTGCTCCCGCTCCTGCTGCTGGTGGAGCACTACCATTTCTTGCTGAAATCAACTCAAAGCGTAACGATACGTTTGTGGTAGATGGCTCCAATAAATATTCCACAAAAACTTCTACGGAGACTTCTTCGACACCCAAAAGTTCTTCTAGAGCTCCTCCTTCTGCTCCCAAAATTCCTGGCTCAACTCCTAAACCCCCTTCAGCTCCGAATCGTGCTCCTCAGAAGAACACTTCCCATCCAGCTATTCCCGGTCTTCCTTCTACTGGGTTGCCTGCAAAAAGCCGTCTTGTCAATGGTCTTCCTGCTGGTCTTTCTCCTGCTCCAAATAGTTCTCTGAAACCAGATCCACCATCTCATGGCCTTCCATCTAGTGGTCGCTTGGTAAATGGCCTTCCAGCCCATATTTCAAAACCCACACACTCAAGAAGTAGCTCGCTGCTGGCTCCACCTGTTCCTCCAACTCCTCCAGCTCCACCGGCTCCTCCCACTTCTGTTCCTTCTGCTCCCCCACCTCCACCGGCTCCTCCCACTTCTGTTCCTTCTGCTCCCCCACCTCCACCTTCTTCCGTCCCCTCCTCCGTTCCTCACTCTATTCCTCCTCCACCTCCTTCATCTGCCCCTCCCCCTTCTGCTCCACCAGCTCCAGCAGCCCATTCACACTCCAAAGCACCTCCTCCTCCACCTCCTTCCCAGCTCAACCAACAACAGGCTGCTGGCTCGAATTTGCGTAAAATATCGGCCCTGGCCTATACCATTAATACTTCGCTGAAGAGAAACGGCGACTCGGCTAAAAAACTTGTCATTGACGATAACAGGTTCAAGTTTGTCAATGCCAATGCATTGCCAAACCCAAGAAGATTTGGCGAGAAGAAAGAAAAGTTGTATCCTAGTGGAAGAGGCTCTTCTGTGCCCTTGGATCTCAGTCTATATTAAGTATGTAGACCATTACAACCTTAAATGAAATGATATGAATAAACACAATCATCTGTAAGAACACTACGATATGAACTTATAAATTGAATTATTCATGATATAATTGTACATCTCAGAGATCTTGAATTAGTCCTATTACAAACATATGTAGACCAGTTGAATAGATATAACTCATATTAAATTAAACTCAAATATCAAGACAAGATCTAGTATAGAAGAGCCGGTAAAGGAATTGGAACATCCTAGCACTTATATAGAAACTACTCAGTGCAAAGAGACCTCTGGTAATAAAAAATCACTAGAGGAAAATTGGTCTAAGAGATCAACAATATACTATAAAACTATGGAAACTTCTACTGAAGACGAGAGATATATTTCAAGCGTCACGACATTTTGTGCTCTCAATTCCAACATTACGAACCCCTTAAACAAGAATACCGATCTTCTTTACTATTTGTCAATATTGTTGAATAATTTGCAGTTTCCTCAGGCAAAAACTTCCCCTTGTCCGAAAGGTTATCACCTGGTTCTGATAACCAAAGATAATTTGTAATCAGTGGTTGAATGACACCCAAATAATAACCGTTTATAGAATTTAACACATATGAAACGAATATATACATGTGTAATTTACTAAAATGTCCAATGTATATTCTTAATGCTGTCAATACACTCTTATAAAATTTCGCATTTGACCAAACATTTTATAAAATTATTAGCCGGAATTGAAATAGCATTGTAGCTCTATACCAGCTCGTTACTCTATTGGTCGCCTCAATTGAGATGTCGCGACACGAAATGTTGGCTTGTAACTGAACGGTGCTAATTTTAAGTTTAATTTACACCCGGCAGTAAGGAATACTGCTTGGTAGAACTTCAAAGTGTGCTAGTGATATCTTCCGGTCAAAGACATCCAGAAGCTAGTCAAAAGACTACTAGCTTGAATCTGAGGGCTTACTCATATTGAACATCATATGTCATAAGATGAAGGTAAGTAACTGTGAGTAGATAACTTCGATCATGGCAGTGATCAAGTGATTTATATTACCAATATATCGGTCGAAACCCAAATTGGCACGCACGATCAGTCCGAAATCTTTCACCAGCCTTAATAGAAAAGGATCAAATAAATTCTTGTGCTTTCTGTAAAATGTGTTGGATCTTTGCCTGCTGGGATTGTTGGAATTCACAATTAAGCGTCCGGTGTGCTAGATCGTCATAGCTCTCCCTTCTCAAATCAGTCAATTTGCAGCCTAATCTGGCGCGGGCTCGTAACGCTGTGCATATCCAGATTTTGCACCCAAAAGTTGAGCTATTAACGTACACGTAGAAGCATAAATAAACGCACCTTCGCATTTCCAGCCAAATAGCCAATTTAGATGAGTCTTCTTGCCGAGAGGGTATCGTTTATAACATCCATTTAATTTCTATAAAGTCTTATTTTATGTACTTTTACTGTGCTTCTACTTCGTTTGGCGACCAGACTTGCACAACATTGTCATAAAAGGAGCAAGTGACCACCTTATCTCCTGAGCTGCTCCAGTCTCCACCGTAACAGATGCTGCTGTGGTCCTTTTTGAAGTAACGAAGCACCTCCAAATTGTCGTCTCCTTTTGTGTCCAAGATCCGAGCTCCATCATACATACAACACGTAAGAACTCGATTATCACCTGGAATAGGACTGGGAATAAGTCGCCAAACACCGCCGCCAAGATTTTCTTGCTGGACGGTACGAGGTGGCATTCCTGGAATTAACTGGGAGTCTACTACTCTTATATCAAATATACGCACGTTATCGTCATAAGACCCGGTCCAGAGATGGTTGGGGTTTGCTGAGTTCCAGTTCGAACCTGATGAGAGTACAGAGACCACGCCAGCATCGTGCTGACGACGTGTAGTGGCCCATATCTTCCCTTGGCTTCTGGTGTCATGGGCAATGAGCTTACCATCGTCTCCCCCGGAATACACCACGTGACTGTCGGCGCCTGACTCCCCAAAGGTGCCTGTCCAGCACTCTAGATCGTGCTGTTCGTCGAACACAGTAGCTGTGAATGTCTGGAGGTTGACGAGCGCCAGCTCTCCCGTGGTTAAGCTCACAAAGACTGTGTCCTGATCGTGGGGCGAGAAAAAAACCGAAGTTATGAGAACATCGGTGTCGAAAACTGGGGCATCGTGGACCTCTCTTAATCCGGATTCACCCTCGTATCTCCACACCTTTATATTTCCCGTAGAGTGCCCCGTCACAAGCAATGAAGGGTTAAATGGGCTTATCTTGATGTCTAGAACCGCCAGGGCAGTTGGGTGCCGAGAAATAACCTCAAGCTTGTCGTTCAGGTCCAACCTCATCACGTCTACGGACCCGTGACGTTTTCCGGAATCTTCGAGTTTATACGTCCCAAGAAAGAGAACCGAGTTGTCGAGCGGGTGTATCCGCACACAGCAAGGAGGAAGCTCCGTTTTGGACACAGAGATACGTTTGCTTTCCATCCTAGGGTTGGATCTTCTTCCTCTGCTTCTTCCTCTGCTTCTTCCTCTGCTTCGAGATGTCCTCTTATAGTCTCGTCACGTGAGGCGTCCTGAAAAATGTCCATTTTCAACCTTCTATTTTGGAAGACAACTGACACCACAAGATGGGCTTGTTTGCGAAGTGGAACGCTTTACCTGTCAAAGCACGCTACTACATCGGAGCTTCAACATTTGTGTTTGCCTTAGTGGGAGATTATGTCACCGGTCGTGTTAACGAAGAAGTTGTAGCTCGGAAAGAAGTCATTAAGGAATTGGAAAAGTCATAAGATTACAGAGTAGAGAGATCACAAAGACTCCCTATGTATAGTGTCAATAAACTCGAGTATACATGCCGACCTTGTGTAGATATACAAAAACCCACACGACTTAACAGTAATTATCGAAAAAAGTTGGCATGGGAATGTAATAATATGACCTCAATTCTCATGACTTTAACTTAAATTGTACCGTTCATGGGTTGGTTCTGCGATCAATATGTCTATTTTCTCACAAACCAAAATGGCCAAAGAAGCCCAAAACGTCTACCAAATGATTTGTATGTCTACTGACTTCGAATCATGGAACGAGAATGGAGAACCTGTCAACGAAGACTGCGGTTGGCAATTTAAGGGCCAACTCTGCCAATTCAATTGACGTAATCAGCGAAATAGGCAGGACTTGGGCTAAGAATTGATAGGCTCCATAAAAAACTCTCATAGCACTGATCCTGCTGGTCTCAAGAAGGATGTCTTAGAAATGAATCATCTCTTGTTTCCGGGCTACTGGCCAATTATATAGACTTAAGATGGTAAATATAGATTAGTTTTTTATGGGTGTTCAAATGACTGATTATCAAAGCAACTTTAGCTGTACTGCAAATTTTAAGTCCTACAATGTAAAAACAGAATCTTTGTTAAAGTACACCTAGACTAGATTGCGGATGTCTTAGCATATGTGCATTTTTAGATCCATCGTTTCTGCGCCTGTTGAGATCTCTGGCCCAGAGTGAAAATTGATTACCCCAGCACTCATACATCATCCTAGTTTAGTCCTGAAAGTGGATGGTACCAGACTCGGGCTAAGACATGAGCACTACAGGTAGACGAAGCTTCGTCACACCGTACAGAAACGCTGCTGAAGTCCAACACTTCACTCACAAATGACTGGCTAAGAACAGAAAAGTTCATAACCGCGTTGACATAATTTTCAACCGAAAAATACTGGACAATTTTTGCACCCAAATGCAGAACTCAAGAAACATCATGTATTGGCATATGTATATGTAAAAATTATATCTCCTCAATAGAATCTGCAGGAAATTTGCTCAAAGTATGTTCCGGTACAGTACTTTAAGAGAAAAAATTGGACAAAGCTAGCTATTTTGGGCCAGCTGGTCAGCCATTGAGACTTTCTCTAATTCAGAAATTATCTCAGTAGTTGTTTTCGATTCTTCTTTCTTTTCAGTGGGTGGGGGTGCTTGAGTACAGACAGTGGTAGGTCGTGGGGGCACTTTTGCTGTGCCTGTCCTAATATCTTCTAGATGAGTCCAAAATGAGCTGCCTTGTCTATCCTTTGCATATGTCGTGAACTCATAAATATTGATATCATTATGATCATATATATCACCTAATGGTACAATATTCCAGTCTTTTGCGTATCTTATCGCAACATCAAACTGTCCAAAATTATTTTTTTCGATAAATCTCTTGCTGAACTCACCCAAAACAGCTAACGAGCCTTTAGTCTTAGACATGAGGGTAGCTATAAACCGATCATCCGAGATTTTAATGCCACATGATCTTGTGATCAAGTATGTTAGCTCATCGTATGATCGAATTCTTCCTTCGATTCGCAGGAAGTTAAAGTACACCTCTTTTTTCTCTCCAAACGTATATGACTTTCTATTGAAGACACAAACGTTGGGATACACATTGACCTCATCAATGGAGCGCAATGTCAAGGCGCCCATCCACGACGCACCAACTCGATCTTCCTCGGCATTTATAGTAGTGTATTTGTGGTTCGCTGGTAAGGGTTCTTCTGGCACTTTTGCCTTTTCTAAATTTTTTTCGGTTGTATCCGACTCGTCTTTGCTATCATCTGGTGTAGGCAACTCTGTAACTGCCTCTGATGGGTCAGGACCCACGTATTGTAAACTGGGCGAGCCCACTCTTATGTATTCAAGAAAACGTTGGAGGCGTGGCTGGGTGCTAAATCTTTTCACCATTTGGCCAAAAAAGTGCTCACGATCAATGTTATCATGGTCATATACTTCACGTAATGGCACAATGTTCCAGTCTTCAGGCTTTCTTATTTCATAGTCACCATTTTTCAAACCAGCCTTTTCAATGTACCTCTTGCTTAACTCGCCTAATACAGCTACTGAACCTTCAACCTTCGAATGAACGACGCTAATAAACTTATCTTCGGAAATTCTGAAGATACTCGAATCAGTATCCAAGTATGTTAACTCGTCATATGATTGAAGCGAATCGTCAATCTTCAGAAACTTGATATAAACCTCTCCCTCTTTCTCTCCGCCGACATACAAGTTTATATTGTAGACAAAAACGTTGGGATATATATTGACATCGTCGATAGAACGCAATGTCAAAGCAGTAAACCAAGGGTCGCCAATTGGATCTTCTATGTTTGTCATATTGTAATTATCCTTAAACACAAGTACCCACTTTATCAAATCTTTCTTTGATTAGGATCAGCAAAACCAATTGTCCGTCGCAGTCGTCAGTTACTAATCTAATTCTGCCACGCAACTGATTAAACCTAAAGCTATTGCCTATAATAAGATAAGCTTCGAATACATTAGTGTTTAGAATGTATAAAGTCCGGTATATTTTGGAGGAATAATGTACCCTTTACATAGCTCTCGATAGAGTGCAATGTCCAGTCCTCGTACGGAGTCAGTTTACTCTTTCGTGTAATCTCTATCTTATCATGTCTATGTAACCACCCTGGTTCCTTATTACTTAATTCACTATGGCTTTCCAGTTCGTACCGGTTCAAAGTGATGAGCTTGTGATTGGTCCTCTCTCAAGTTTACTTCTCCCTTATCTGTTGTATTCGCCTTCTCCATACACTATTAAACTTTACTGTTGGCTATGGAGCCACTTTTAATAGATCTCAAATATTTATTCGGTATGAGGATCTATAAAAAATATTTAAACTTTTTAAGTTTTCTCTATCCCTATGGGCTCCAGATATACTTTTGCGCAATCGCAACAAAAGCGCAAAAAAAGTGGCGTGCTTGTGCATGTTAATCCATGAATCCCACGGATACGTTCGACTATCGGCTACTAGCGTATAAATGAGGCTTAGTCGTAGATCAATAAGCGAGGATTGGTATTTGGGCAATAAAAAATGAGAAGTGATCAGAACGGCTTCAAATTTAGCTCCTCCTTTGATAATGGTAGATAGCCGAGCCTACAACTAAATTTGGACAATACAGTTTTTATAAACATTGTATTACTTAGTCTACATGCAAGTGATGAATATATCAAAATGTCTTATGAAACTCTTGAGCTTTTCTAGTCATGAAAAGTGGAAATTGAGTCGAGCCAGGTGATCCGCTGATGTATCGTATTTGAAGCTCAGAAGAAAGCTACGCAAATACGGTGCTGAATCTATGTTCGAACCAAAAGCTGTAATCCACGCAGTACGGGAGTAAGTGCTACTTCAAAGTTAGGGTCTTCAACTTATGTCTCTGAAGTCCATTGATGTGATTTTGCACCCAGTCACGTGATCGGATGGACCCCTTGCAGCTCACAGATTTAGTACCGAGTATGTGGGATCTACCCAAATGTCAATTGATGAATTCAATTCATATATGTTAATGATTGTGAAAGGAAATTGGTCCTTTAACGATAATTTTCCTCGCATGTGCTTTCATTGTAAGTATTCTGATTCAATTTACCCAGGTTCTCGCGTAGCGTAAAAAGAGGTACAGTTTCTATAGATGGGTGCCAATGATTTGAAAACTTCAATGCTGAAAAATGTCTAGAATCGGCCTCGGCGGTGACAGATTTGGTTGCGGTACCATTTCATAATTGTCAAGCATGTGTTTTCCATATAGGTGCGTATTTATATGGTAAGTTTGTACAAATAAGGCTCTATTCTGACTATCAAGCATTGTCAAGCTTCGATGGCACGAACTTGTAACCTTTTGCTGATAAAATTAGTGAATTTTACATATTCGATGAGTTTATTATATATTAAGAATCTTTTATCTATAGTAAGTTTATTAGGCTTTGAGTAAACCATTTTGGATGTACTCCTTTCTGATGGAAGAGATAAACTCCAAGAATTTGGCGGGGTTCGAGTCGATACCTCTGGAGTAAACAAAACGAGATGCTAAACGGGTAGCAAACAAGGCTCTCAAGTAGGCCACAGGAACTCTACTCAAGACATTTTCAATACCGATAACCTTCAATAACAATGGAGGCAACGAGTCAAATAATACAGCGTTTCTGAAAGCTACGTCGTCGTCCCACAATTCCTTCGAGTTGGCCAATTCGTCACCCAACTTGTTGATGGCAATGGACAACTTGTCGGACAATTCGGTGTATGTGATACCGGTTTCGGCATGCAACTTCCACAAGGCTTCGAATTCAGCTTCAGCATTGGCTACAATCACACGCTGCACTTCCTTGACGTAGTCCTGGTAGAATTGGGGCTTTTCGCCGGTTTCTGAGTCAACACACATGTTGGCCAAGAATCCCTTGTCGTCGAAAGCCAAAGCAGCCAACACTTCCAAAGAGGACGAGGTGACACCTCCCTTGTTGGTGGAAGCGTCTTTGAAGATGATAATGCCGGCCTTTTCCAAGACAAGTTTGGCGGACTGGGTGATGAACAAGTTGGCACCTTCTACAAAGTAGGGAACCAAGGATTTGCCTGTCTTTTGGTCAATCAAGGCTTCTACGTTGTTGGTATCGATAGCAGCTGGTCTTCCTCCACATGGCACAAACAAGTCTACACCGTCAGTGCCGAATTGTTCTTGTAATCTCAAGTGGAAGGTGTTTCTGAAAGTGACACCGTTAGGAACGACCTGGCCGTGAGGCAAAGTCACATCTACATCATCGACCAATACGATGTAACCGTCCTTGGACAAGAGCGACCTGTCGTAGTGTTCGATCATCTTTCTTTCCTTGGCCAATCTTAACAATTCTTGCTTGTTAAGTCCGTTAGGATCGGCAATTACTCCCGAACCGTCTACAAGTCCCACATAGTTTTCGTTACGCGATAACAAGATCTCATTACTGCCTAAATCACCATCTGGCCCACCGGTTTGGAACTTTCTGATCTTGGAATCGTCGATATCCAATTTCTGGTAGATCTTGTTAACATATGCTCTGACAGATAAGGTGGTCATACCGTATTCGTCGTGAGGAATACCTCCAATTTGAGGACTCTTACCGGTCAAGAAAGATCTCCACCATGGAGCACCTCTGGATCTGGCGTGCAAGGTGGCCCAATCGGTGTATCCAGCGGTACCTTCGTCAGGGCCCAAAAACAAGATTTCAGGTTTGTTATACAAGTCCACGTACGATTCTTTTACGCCTGGAATGTGCTGTTTCAACAAGAGATCGATGAGCGAGTCGATATACTTCTCGAAACAAGCCTTTGGTCTATCTTGGGCAGTTGGATCCAATAAAATGACACCCTTGGAGCCACCTTCTGGAATATCCTTGTTTTTTCTCTGCTGGGTGTTGGCCAAATTGTAGTTTTCGTCAAACAAGTTACGCAAATTGACGTTATAGGCATCTACAGACCGAGATTTCACGATTCTGATACCCCCTCTGGCAATATCTCTGAATCTGATATGGAAACCTCTAAAGTCACTTCCTACTACAAAGAACATACCATAAGGTTTTTCTGGGTACTCAGTATCGGGCAAGAAGGATGGGTCCAATCTGAAAGAAAGGGCCACTTTGGTGGAAGTGTAGAAGTTGGTCTTTAAAATCGACTTGTTAAACACATACAATGCTCTCAACACAATGGCGTGGTGCTCGTTTTGCGAACATTCACGGTTCAACAAGGTTTCAAACTCCTCTTCAGTGCCCACAGGCGTAATTTGGGATAATCTCTGGTACGACAACGTCTTTTCCATAGACGAACGGATGTAGTGGACATCGGCAAATTGACGGTACAATTTTCTGATGATATCTCTTCTGGTGTCGAAGACCTCCTGGATGTAGCTTTGGGTGTAAGTTTCGTTCCTCAATCTCTTTTTCAACGAATTCAATACTTCGGCGTGCTGGATCAGCTTGTTAGCATCAAGTAAAGACTGCAACTGGGTGTATTCCGGGCCCAATCTGTTCAAGAAATGGGTGACGAAAATGACACCTGATTGGGCATAAATACTTTCCTGTAACGACAATTCTCCCTTGGTGAATCTGTCGTGGAAGAAGTTGTGAGGAATGCAGTACAAAAGAGAAGCTTCTTTAATAACCTGGTAAATAGACAAATCCACTGGGTTTTTCTTTTGCTTGGACGTCACGTACATGGAAATAATTGTGACACCATTGGCAAATTGCTCCACGTACTTTCTGGTGATCTGGAGCTTGTAGTAGTTGGCCAAATCACTCAAGGCAGAGTTGTATCTAGCCGAGGTTTTCTGTCTGAAACCGATCACCACTCTGTACTCTTCAGAGTCTTCGATTGGGTAGTGTTTTATGACCGGCCCGGTGGTTTTAATGACATTTTCGATGATGTCAGAGTATACCTTTTTGGTCTTTTCCGAGGCTATCTTCAAGAACGTGGAGTCTCCGATCTTGTTGATATCGGTTTCGTTGGCACTTATCGACTCAACAGGGTGCAAATACTGGTTTTTGTATACGAAGAAACATTTCACCACTTGGTTTGGCAAAGTCTTGTTGATCTGGTAAACACCCGACAAAATGGGGTCTGATTTGTAGTTCAATGGCGCCGAGAAATGCTCGACTCTGTAGGAATCAGTGACTGGCAGAGAAGGATCGACATACTTATCGTCAATTCTCTCCTCATACGAGTTTCTGGCGGTGGTTTCGTGGTTCGACACCGACGAAACAAAGAAAACCCCGTGATCTTCGGCCTCTCTCTTGTACTGAATGAGTGGACTGTCTGTTTCAGAAACTCCTGCAGAGTATGCTTGAACTTTAGACGAGTAGAGTGCATGAATATGACCGGCAATACCCTCTGCAGATTCTCTAGCAAAGAAAACATCGTCAATGCCCAAGCATTCGTAGAACCATCTGGTTTCGGACTCGATAAGCGCTTCAGGAATGAATCCTGTTGAATCCAAGATGTCTAAAACGTTGTCGTACTGATCTTTTTTACCACTGAATGGATTGTCAATGTAGCCATGTTTTATGCTAGGAGCTGAAGAGGACCCGTTCGAAACAGTCTTAGATAAACTAAGGTTCTGGATATCTGGTTCGCTTACCGACATATTATTTAGATTTTATTCTTATTGAGGAACTGTTTAGTTGATTAGTTGTTGAATGAAGATTGGTTTGAAATCTGGGGGGAAATCTCTTCTATTTATACTTTTAGTTTTACAGCAATTTGTTGCAATTTATTTTGGTAGCCTATTTTTCAAATCCGGGGTGAGGGGCAGAAGAATGATAGATTCAAGCTACATTTAATGCAGGTTTCGGTGCAATTGAGAGGAGTAGGAGAGGTGTCATAGATTAGTCTTTGTTTAGTTGTTGGGATATATGTCTACGTGTCAAGTGTGGCCTTGGTCTCGGAGCCTTGACTGTGAATGTGGATTGTTCGGGGTTTTACCCCCCCTATTGCCGTACACTGTTAAAAGAGGTGCGGATAGTGAGGACGGGTGTCAACAACGTCGAGTAGCACGAGTCACGTGCTCGCGCAAAAAGGGTGATTGTTAGCGAGAAGAGGGGAGAGCGATCTGAGGAGGGGACCCGTAAATCCGGACACTTTCGGGGAATTGTTTTGTTTTTTTCGAGAATCCCGAAAAAAGAGAGGTGTGTCCTCCTGGTATGAGGAGTCCATCAAACTGAGGCAGTCACCACCGTACACCGCAAGGCATTACCATGGAAGTTTCTACGCCTTAAGAACTCTGCGCCCAAGCTACAAGATGAATTTTATAAAGTGAACAAATCTTTTGAGCCACGCCTCGGCCGCCTCGTCATTTCTCGTATAGTCCATTATTTACCGATTGATGACACCTTTGTAGGTCATTTTTCAGTCACCGTGAGTGACTTGATTCCGCAGTTTTGCCCGGCCATTATGGGGAACATCATTCTCTTTTCGAGTCGTCTCGCGCCTTGACCCCTCACTTCCCCGGGGTTTACTTCTATCACTCCAACAACCTCAAACAAGTGCTGAATTCTGCTCTGCTAGCGGTTCTATCGCCCTACGGTTCGGCACTCGTATTATTATTTGTGACCCCTCCCCCGCCCCTCTCGGTGCGAGTTCTATTCTGGGTAGGAGAATTCGACTTTTCCAGGATCCAACGGTTGCTTTTTTCCATACCCAACAATGGTGAATAAAATCTCTGCTGGTTAGTTACTTTTCGATCCAATTCTTTCCTTTCCAGCTGGCGTCTTTACCCCACGTTTCATTTGGGCCCATCGACCATCCATACCCCGCGATTTTTTCACTCGCTGTAGACATCTCTGAGTGCGCACTCTCGCTACCTCCTACCTAACTCTTTCTAGATTCTTCTAACCACGCTACAATGTGCTCCATACTAATTACTTCTATAATTGTCGTGCTAATTGCTACGTCATTTAGAAAAATGCGAAATATGCCAAGCAAGCTCTGGTGTTTGCAGGGTCCTTGACTATACAAATTAAACAGTGGAGGTCTGGACCCGACATCGCGGGGCAGTCTTGCCAACGTGGTTATGTCAAAAACTCGGTACAAATCCAGTACAACACCCAGCCAGAAATTACTTTCAAAAAATCAGCCAACAACATAAAGTGCATAGCTCTTATCATGGTTCTTCCTACCTCCTAAATACCTCTTGTACGACATTGAATGGCATCGGTTTAATATTTAAGTGAGGCGCATTCTTTCGTCAAGCAGGCGTTTACTATAACCTCTGCGTTTTACCAATTAGTCTACCTGTATATATTTTCCTTGAATATGTCTCGGATAATAGTCACAATTGCCATACTTGCAAGCAGCTGTTGTCATTCACTGTCTCACTCCAATTCTGTCCATCTGCATTAAGTGTGCTCATTACGCATGCATTTTTCGCAGCCATTAAGATTCATGCCATGAACTTCTTCCAATACACTATTTAGTAATTCTACTAAATTTACTTTGTCCTTTAGCTCTACTAGACTTTTCCAATAAATACGTTTATTTTTATTTGCTCTTTATTTCTACCAACCGTGGTCAAACAACATCGACACAGACTCTCCGTTATGTATTCTACGAATGGACTCGGCGAATATTCTAGACACATCCAACACCTCAAGTTTACTGCCTAGTCCAGCAAGGTTTTCGGTTTGTGGCACCGAATTGGTGGTAATGACCTTATCTATAGCCGACTTGTTGACTCTGTTGATGGCGTCTCCACTGAACACACCGTGGGTGACCAATGCGTACACGTATTTGGCACCCTGGTCTTTCAAAAGCTTGGCTGCACGAGTAATGGTGTACGAAGTGTCGACCAAATCGTCAATCAACACACAAGTCTTGTCTTTGACATCACCCACGAGCATGGAAACCGTGATATGTGTGCCGTTGGAGGTTCCAGCAAAGGTTCCAGGTGCAGCAGCAACGTCAGAAGTGACTCCGATGGCCGAAGACTTGATGGTGGCACCAGCAGAAGCCCCTTTAGAAGCCGCAAAAAGGTCGGTGCTCGAGCTGGCTGGGGCTCTGATACGTCTTTCCTTGTGAATCAACGCAAAAGAACATCCCAAAGCATCGGCCAACGACGTGGCACGCTTGGCTCCTCCACTATCTGGCGAAACAATTACGCATTCTTGGTAATTAGGCACATAATCCATGAGGTAGTGCTTCAATAACGGCTTCAGGTACAAATTATCTACGGGAATATTAAAGAAGCCTTGGAATTGCGGGTCGTGAAGGTCCATGGTGATCATCCGATCGGCACCAGCAGTCGTCAACAAGTTGGCAATTAGGGTTCCGTTCTGGGCGATCCACTGCTTGTATCCGCTTTCGGTTTTACCATGCATATCTACAGGTGTTCCCACTGGCTTCACCAGCGACGAACGGGCTTCGCGAGACTCTCTGAACGGATCATTGGCCGTCAAAGGATTCAGTCTTAAGGACTCGCTACGTGACATGGAAGGCGCTCTGCCTCGCGATACAGAAGGTTCCCGCTCTGATGCCCCGCCTCTTCCGACCGAGAGGGGTCTGGGGGTACTAGGTCTACTCTCAAATGTGTACTGTTCCTTCTTGGTACTGATAGAAGGGGCCCCTGTCAAAGATGCCAAGTGCGGCACGTCAGGCTGTCTCGAGTAGGGAAAAAGTGGCAACACCGCGGTGACTCTTCTCGCACTCGCGGTTTTGCAGGCAGCAATCATAATTAAAAGTTCGATGAAGTTATCGTTGACATCACCACAACCACTCTGAACAATGAAAACGTCCTTTTCTCTGACGGAGTCCTTGACCTCGATGCTGGTTTCTCCGTTGCAGAACTTGACTGAAGAAACCTGACCTTGCTCAATAGTCAAGTTTCTGCAGATCATTTTGGTCAAGGCCGGATGCGACGATCCTCCTAGCACTATCAAGTCTCTCATACTGGTGGTTCAACTTCTTGGTGGTGAAGTTGCGTGGTGATCTTTACTGTTATCTCATCGAAAAATTGCACGTGGGCAGTGTGCAGGATTTTTTGATAAGAGTAGATCCTACTGGTTAGTCAAGACACTTGATTACTCGATTATAGAGAAGAAGTATTACTGTGGACTATGTAGGAGCTGTTTCGAGTATTTCAATGAATTACTTTATTGATTGCATTGGTGTGTTGATTAAAAAAAGTGGGGTACTAGCATGCTGCAAAAAGCACGTATTACGCACGTCATGCACCTAAAATACACACACATAATATACACACATAATATACACACATAATATACACACATAATACACACACATAATATACACATCCCAGGCATTTGCTAGTAATGGTAATAATGTACGTAAACATATGTACTGGTACATGTAGTTTTTTCAATCTGTTCAGGTGATGCTCAGAAAATATGTGCTTCACCAACCTTCCAAATTGGTCAACTATAATTACGCAAGGTGTAAAGTCTTATCTTTGGTTGCCAAGCACTGTGCTCATTACAATATTGAGTTTGTGTGGTCTGTTTCAAGTGGGATAATTACCGTGATACACATTTTAACATAGATGCCGCTCAAAACGGAAATGCGGTTGCAACAAAATTTATGCGAACACTCGAATGAAATACTATATAAAGAAATAACTCTTCTAATGAATGGTACAACACTATCCAACACTCAGTAATACAACGGCCGCTCAAAACACTTCTTCTGCTAACAAGTCTCAATCCGCTAACAAGGACAACTGGGGCGCCAAGGTGAAACACGGCATGATTCCTGCATTATGCACTATTGTTTGAACAATTTTTGGACTTTGTATTTAACTACTCTTTAAGTATACAATACATGTTTCGATACTCATTAATTTTTTAATGCCAGCCTTTTTTACCTGTAGTTCTTCAAGAGCCAGCTTAGAGTTTTTTCCAGAAACTCTCATACCATCATTTCCCATCAATTGTCATCCACCCAAGATTCTCAAGCCACTTTCTGAGTCCATATCTAAGTCTTGTGTGACTCTTGAAACTAGATCATATATCCAAACTTCTGCTTTCGGCCTATTTTCACCTACATACTTAACTTCAATTTTGCAGCCATTCTTTTGGCTATTTTGCACAAGTATAAATACTTTCCTCCCTATGTCTGATGCAATTGCTTTCCAGCCTGTCGTCACAACATCCAAACTTAGCAAACCCTAGCACAATTGAACCAATTAGAGCCTATGGCACAGATAAATTTGGACATTATACTAAGTAGACTAGTAGACTAGCGGATATTACAGAGTAGACTGGAGCGCTCGTGCATTGTTTTTCTTTATGTGTCATGTGTCTATTATGCTATTAGTATCGTATTTCATATGAGCCTGCACTAACAGAATACTTGACCCATTTCACTGTACGATAATTGGCTTTTTCTTGTACTCTTAAGTACTTTACAGACAAGCCGCTCGAAGAAAACATTTCCAAATCAAAATCCAACTTCAAACTTGGACGGTTCCAATTAACTCCCCGTCTTTCATCGTTATGTGGGGTCAAATCCACTTCTGCAGTCACCGTGTGGTCTTGCTCGCCAAAGAGCTTGACAAACTTCCACAAGAACATGTTTTCTTCAGGGTGGTACTTGCATTTTCCCAGAGTAGAGTCATGGTACGACTTGATCACTCCCATAGGGGTGGGAATCCTAAGCTGCACGTTGGTCGCAGCCACCTTGGCGGGATACAACGACTTGAGCCGGATCTTGTACTGCACCCTAGATGAACCTATTTCGTTCACAGAAGCATATACTTTGAAAGGAAGGTTGATGTTGTGTAAGCACCGATACGTCATCAACAGAAAGTCTCCGTCGGGCGGTATAAAATGAATAGACCGTTCGATGTCAAACCGCTTGAGCTCTACACACTGATGGAATTTACAATCTTCCAAAGTGACCCCACTCTGCAAGCCTGGCGACCTGAGGTTGTCAAAATCGCCATGAGAAGTGTTGTGGTCAGTGAAAAATACCGAGTCTTCACTCAATCCAAAATGGCATTCGGGCATTCCGGAGAGATGCGACTTCATTTCAATGGCACCATCTACTTGTGCTCTCAAAACTTGCGCCTCTTCATTCATAAGCACATTGATCTTCTCCTCTACTCTTAAAAAGATCTCGTTTCTCCGGTACTTTATTCCGGGGTCACGCCAGGTGACGTTCTGTGCTACTAAACCCGAGCCCGAGTTGGCCGAGTTAGACTTGTTACTACTACTACTACCTGAGCTACCCAATTTTGAGGCCTTGACATCTTTAAATACACTTCCGCCAGTCAGTATGCTGGTAATCTGGTTTTTGAGGTTGCTCAACTCAAGACTGGTGGGGTACCCAAACTCAACGACCTCATCCAAGACCTCATGGATCAAAACAAAGTTGTTGGTGATCAATTCTTCGTTCAACGGCACCTTCAACGATGTGGTAGTGTCGACCCCCTCACGCCCAACAACCCGCAAAAGACTGTCGAGCTTGTACAAAAACTCCAAAATTACCGAGCAATCCTGATTGGAGCGCGTCACCGCGCAAATCCAGATCATACCTGATTTGATATACACAAATGACGTGGATCCGAGCGTAAGCACTGGGGACCGTACCTCTTTCCCGTTGCCAGTCCCGCTGGTGTTCTGGTTGGATGTGATGACTTGGATGCGGAAGATGTCGGATATGTTTCTCCGGACACCTTCCTTGTACATTTTCGACATGATCACATCGCCTTTGTTGTCGTACATGAATAGTGCGGTGATCATGGTAAGTGCTGAAGATAAGTTTCAATCAAGTTGGAGCTTCAGCTTTAGACTCTGTTGATCCGAGGGTCACGTGATTCAGCGTGCCCTGGAAGGTTGCAAAATACAACCTAGCTCGGCCTATAGGTGTTCTTTGTTGTATATATTTATACTATACAAGTATATTGTAGTATACGTACAATCATGTATAACTCATCTCTGTGAGGAGGTGGACAATCTGTTCCTTTAGTATATCTTTGGGTTGTGCAGAATTAAGTCATAGTATAAATCTAACCACCCTCTTAGAGGGGGGAGTGGGTCATATACTTATATTGCATATATTTCTATTATAAATACATATATGTATAATTACATACATCGATACTTTTTGCTTTATTGCTGGAAGTAAATGAGAGACAGTATACTCCCAGGCTGTTTACCAAGCTCGAAGTAAGTTGTGTGCTTGTAGTGTAAATTGTCAGTCAGAAAGAGTTACGGACGAGAAATGTCTCACATTCTAAAAATGAGTTTCCATTCCATTTGGCACGAATTAGCAAGAGATACTGAGATGTTCTGTTATAGTTGTATATACCTAATTAACCGGCAGTAACGTGCTGCACAATACATCCCCCCTATTAACTGGCGGTATCGTGCTGTTTAGACCTCGCAGGGAAAATGGGTGCAAAAAAAAAAAGCTCACAAGCAACATTTAATTTTAGTGATACACTGATGCCATGGGCCAATTACCTATAGTCTATAATATTCCTTATCTTTGAATTGTGATGGTATGTTTTCTTACAGTCCTCACCGATTAAGCAAATGAAATTATTACTTCAAAAGAGGACAAAGGTTGTTTCCATATGAGTGCTAGGATGTTTGTGCTGAAGTAGATAAATTAGATATTTCTCTAGCTCTTTCAATCATTGATAAGATCTCACTTTTGGAAAACCAGACCTTATTCTATTCTGTTGGGTGCATTTGAAACATCTTTCAGCTCACCTTACAACTATGAAAATTCTGCTTCATAGAATTATTTCAACTTTCTCATACTTGTATGAATTTAAAACAAGTATTCACGCTCTTCGTTAGCATAACACCGTATAACTCCTACATTAAGCAAACCAATTGAGGCACTACCATAGGAATACTATATACTTCATTGTAACCCTATAAGATCACCTTTTGTCTTCTTGCCATGTCCAGACTTTCTATTATGATTAGCCCTCGACGCTTTGTTCTTTTCTTTGCGAGCAGCAGCATTTTTCAGG
Source organism: Suhomyces kilbournensis (assembly GCA_030563685.1). Taxonomy (NCBI): domain Eukaryota; kingdom Fungi; phylum Ascomycota; class Pichiomycetes; order Serinales; family Debaryomycetaceae; genus Suhomyces; species Suhomyces kilbournensis. The sequence goes on from JAJMJN010000003.1 coordinate 788,364, forward strand.
ACTGGAGTATTCAGCGATTTGTCTGATTGCTGTACTTCACCTTTCTTTTCTTTCTTTTCTTGCTGCTTTTCTTTCTTTTCCTCGTTCTTTTTGGGCTTGTTGGGATTGCCGGAGTAGAAGTAATCCTCTTCCAAGATCTTGAACCGTCTAGGCGACTTTAGCAACATACGAAGCCAGCCTTCGACCTGCTCGTCGGACCAGCCAGTAGCTTTCTTAAGTGCTTGCCGGTCGGTGCTCTTTCTTGCTGTCTTGCCAAACACATCCGAGCCTTTGGTCTTGAACACTGAGAAAAGGTACCGTTCGTTGTCGTCCACGCCGGGAATTCTACGCTCTCTGACCTCTCCAGTCTCTTCTTCGTCATCTACAACAGCTATACGGCTCTTACCACTCTTCTTCGTAGTTTCTTCCATTGCTTCTCCCGATGTTTGTTCGTGGTCATCATACGTATTGTCCGGCTCATCTTCGTCACTTTCGTATATAAGCCGAAGTGCTGCCGTCAAAGTCTTTTGCTTCATATCTTGACTTACATCTTTGAGCTTTTCCCGGTTTTTCTTGCCGTAAGTGACGGTTGCCTTAGAAAAGTCGAGTCTGGAGATCTCGTCATCGTCATAAACCGATCTCTTACCAGAAGACTTCGTTTGTTTATTTGTGTTACTCACACGAACATTAGGTGTGGTTTTGAGGGTCTTTTTGGGCGCTTTCGAAGTTACAGGTTGAGCCTCCTCAATAAACTCGATCATATTGGGGCTTTCCAAAAGCATATTGGTGACTCCCTCTACATCGCCATGGTGGTCGTGTAACACTTTAGTGGCTTTTCCTTTAGTTAAGCCAGGAATAAGGTCGAGAAGTAACGCAATACTCTCTTCACTTACTTCTTCACTACCTTCTTCGTCAGCTTCTGGGACCCCGATTTGTCTCAAAAACGGTAATCTTTCCTCCAAATTAGGGACCAATTCTTTGTAACTATCCGACAAAATTACAGTGCTGAATAGTGGAAACAATTTCATGGTAACGGGGTCTTTTATGCCGAGTTCCATAGCCAACTTGGAGATCTTTGCTACGCTCATAGCCAACATTGACACGATCATGACGTTGCGAACAGTGTGCTCATGTACACTCTTCCCATTGGCATATAACCGCTCCAACATCTCGATCCACGGTACAGTGACAAAGTTTTCTACAAACCCAGAGCTGCTTGCTCCTGGTTTCTTACTGATATTCTTCACACTGGGACCGCCTCCTAGCGAAACTGTGGTCTGTTTCACACTAATTTGTTGGCCCAAAAGGTAAGATAACGATACCAAATCTTGGTCAGCGAACTTTCCCTGGACAATTAGGGTCTCAAGCCACTTTTGGACCGACGAAATCGAGCTGATCGAGCCGGATTTCTTGTTATCGTTGAACTTCGATTTGTAGCTTCCATCCACCAATCCTCTCACAATTGTCGCATTGTTCTTAACATACACCTGAATAAAGTTCCACACCGATTCTCCCGTCAAATTCGACCGCACTATACTGAAATTTCTGATGTAGAGAAACACATATGTTCTTAAAATGGCAGTATTGGTCTTGATATCGGGATTGATGGCTCCTAGCGAGAATATCTTGGAGGTCTCTTCGGCCGTTTCGGCCAAAAACACCTTCAAAAATAACTGGAGTTGCTGCTGTGACTTCACATTGAGCTTCAAATTGGCTGTTGGCTCATTCAAGTACTTGAAAAGTTTGATGTACGCCTCCAAAAGATGCACCCAGATGACGGGATCTTTGTCTATAAGTGAAGACCTGAGCTTGAATGGTGGGTAATGCGGTATCGGGACATAAACAGAGCCTTCTTCTTCGTGAACCATTGTAAAGAGTGTGAAAAGTTATAAAGTTATACAGTTATGACTGATTCTATATTTCGCATTTGGTGCGCACAAATTGCAAAAAAAAAAAAGCCTAGATAAAGTATAAGCAACAAATTAGACAAGAAGTGGAACTCTAAAAGTTTAGGGAGCCACTTAATATGTCAACTATGTCACCGTATGTTAAAGTTGACTTCAATGTACCTGTTTCGAATTTATATAGCTGTTGCCTCTATTATTGTAACTAGTCGTATCATCCGAAATAGACTATATTGGTGACATTTGAACGTTAAATCGCATAATTGCTATCCGATTTGGTAGGGTGCAATCTCTTCCGCTGTGTAGCTGGATTGAAACATTTTACTTATAGTAAATTTTTCATTGGTTAGCACATGTTACATTTCTCTTGCAACTCAGTAATATTTTAACAAATTTGCAATTATCATCAAAAATTGTCTAGACAAATATGGTGGCTGGATTACCAACCAACACAACTTAGAAATTACTAGTTATGCGGTGCAATAACTCCTTTCAATTCAATACATAGGCTCTTATTTCTTAGCTCATATTATTTTAGAGAAAGAGAATTTTCTGGTACAAAAAAGTATGGTTTTCCTCCGGTGCAAAATGTTCAAGAAAAAGCGCCGTAGCGAAGTGGAAACGCGCAGGGCTCATAACCCTGAGATCCCTGGATCGAAACCAGGCGGCGCTATTCTTTTCAAAACTCCCAAGCGCCGTAGCGAAGTGGAAACGCGCAGGGCTCATAACCCTGAGATCCCTGGATCGAAACCAGGCGGCGCTAGAATTACTTTTTTGCCCTTTCCAACGCTGAATTTGCAGCCATTACTCTTTTTTGATTACGGTTGTATCTATTCTTTTCATATTCTTGTAATATTAGAAATCGTCCCATATACTGGCTAATCTTCTTGCAGCTCCTACATACTTTTCCAAATCTTCGGGCGTAAATGTTGGAAATGGTCTTCCTTCATGCTTTGAGCTTTCTATCTGTCCTAACTTTGCCAACCCAAGAGAATACTCCAACGCATCTGCAGGTCCGATAGTATGATACGCTCTCGTAACACCTTTCGAATTGAATCTATCAATTGTCCACTGTTTTTGTTCTGCGCTTGAAGGCAACTTAATCTTACCTGCCAAGTATCTGGCTACTAAAACCGCCTGAAACTCAAATACTCTAAAGGAAATCCCATCAATAGGAATACCGACAAAAGTGATCAACGGTTCGTTAATCAAAAACGTATGCTGGTACAAATCAGGACATATTTTTCCCTCCAAAGTTATCTTAGAGTCAGTAAGCCTATTGAGAAATGGATACGAGAAATCGTAGCCTGTGCCATAAATGATCTTGTCGGGGTTTTCTATTTCGGTCCCGTCATCAAAATGGACTTTGAATCCCTTGTCTAAAACAGTATACTTTTTAATCACCGGCTTGCGTACCACATTTTCGTACTTTGACTCCTTCATAGACGCAGTACGTATTGACTGGTATACGGTGGTTGCAAATTTGGCAATTTGTTTTGTCAAATCTGCACCCGAGGCTCTGGAGCCCACAACCACTACTTTTTTGTCTGCATAATTACTAGGCTCCCTGTAGAATTTGGCATGCTCCACAACCAGAGGAAACTTTTGCTGCACCAATTCCAAACCCTCCACTTCAGGAATAAACGGTACGTGGTAATGGCCAACGGCTACCACCACAGAATCAAAGTCTTGTTGGTACCAGATGTCACGAGTTTCATCATAGTACTTTCTGATAGTGAGTCTGAACCTGTAGGCTATTTCGCCAGGGTTATGAGTCTCGCGGGGAATCCTCTCGACGTCTTCCACGGTGGCTCTCGTAACCAAGTCGAGTCGTGGATCTTCGATATTTTTATGGATATACAGTTCTATGTACTTTTGCACAACCAACCCATCAACGTATATTCTTTCGTCGTCACTAGCTCCTGGCACATCCCACTGAGGAACATCGCTGTAGGTCATCATTCTCTCTAAAATATTGGTTTTGATCCCTTTGTAACTGGGGGTCTGCTCAAACCGTTCCTGAGTAGCGCGAGGCACCAAAATCTGTGAAGACTTGTTATCTAAATCGTGAAAAGGATTCGATAACTGAGGGTCTGTTTTGAGCGATGAGTACCCAGGCTTAACTATGTGGTTTGGAGTTTTGATGGTATCTTCGTCCAACGCCCAAACCCCGCCTAATTTGCCTCTTCTTTCAAACACCACGATTTTCTCAAGGGCAGACTTTTCTTTCAAGAGAGAGTCGGTCACAACGGCACCCGAAGCACCGCCGCCAATGACTGCGATGGTCTTGATTTGACTGGGTGCCAAGAAGACGGGTTCGCGTAATGTTTCGTTGCTAGGCATGCTTGATCTAATGTGCTACATTTGTTCCTACTCCGCTGAGCCTTATATACCCGGCGACTCTGCAATCGAAGCCACATATCTACAATCCTTAAATTATGGTTGCAATTCATGCGACTCTGCGTTATCGCGACAACCTCAATTTATATTGGCAATAGAGGAAGTATACCAAGAAATCGGTCAAAATCCACCGAAACTACCGCTATCGACGACTACTCATACTCTTGCTTACGGCAAACTGGATCTACTCTACTTCCCCAATTTGTTCTTGCCCTGCTGAGCCTCTGACTCTGGGGAATTGTGCAATATATATGGAGCCACATTTTCTGCCAAAAGTGCGGTCGCAGATTACGGCCGATTTCGCCCCAATTTGACTCCACATAAGCCGAGATCTATACCAGATTATCACACCATTCGGCCGATTACTAAACAGCCGTGAACACAAAGATATCAGCCTATTCTTCATACTCCTGGCCCAAGTACTACTAAATGGCCGTTTTTATCACTATGCCGTATCGAGGCGTGACGAGTCACATGACGCATTTACCAGAAATCACGAAATTAAATTAGGCAAGACCCCACGTGCAGCATCGGCCAGATGAGATCACCTATATAGAGTCCATCTCCACCGCGTTCGTACTTATTGAGTGTTGAACTCGCTGTCTCCACAATACTATAATAAGCTAATCTGTTAGTGTACCACCTATACTACCCCTAATCAGTATGGCTGTTCAGAAAAAAGTGGACTTGAATACTCCTTTGGATGCTCTGGCTCGTCCACAGTTGAGCAAGACTACATTGACCCCAGAACTCACTCAAGCATCGGCTATTCTTCACGGAGATTTGTATCGCCAGTTGCAGTCCAAGCTCAACAGGCACATTTTTTGGCATCCATACTCCAAAGCCTTTTTGTTCATCTCTTTAACTACTGCTGTCGTATATAGGTTGTGGGACTACATCACCATTTCGGACTCAATCGGCGAATTTTTTGGTTTTTTCTTGAGATCCAACGACTTTAAGTTCCAGATAGTTGCGGTGTTCCCTGTTTTGGTCGCAGTGGTCGGATCCTTGGCCCTATTGTGTTATCTTATTAGTGACGACCTCAGAATTGTGTCAGATAAGTTATTGGACCCATCCTACGTAGACCAGTTGTATGGTTTCGACATCAAGGAGTTTGCTAGAATTAAGCCAGAAGACCAAGAAAATGGGTTGTCCAAAGAAAACGTCGAGTTGTTGAGCCACGGGTTGAATTCTCAGATCATGGTGTACCGTGACTCGCCCATTGCTATTTTGACATTGAATCCAGACTACGCAGCTTCCACTCCAGAAAGATTTGTGGTTCGTATCAGTGGATGCCATGTTAGAAAAGTCTTTGCCAAGATTGATTTCGACAGTTTATTGGTCGACTGGGCCATTTTGAGATCCAGACAAATATACCAAGATTATGTCAATTCGCGGAAAATCAAGAAAGTAGACGGGAATCAGATCAGAATTTTGGCCAACAGTTATACCTTTGACCCTGAATTTTCCAAGCTATTGACATTCAAGAACTTTGCCAAGATTGAATCCACCTACGAACTCAATCCATTTGACAAGGTCGGCTCCAATAAAGTGCAATCTTTGATTCATAAGGTGTTTGATATTCAAAGAGAGGTGTATGCTTTGAATGTGATTACTAGGAATGAAGACAAGGACATACTTTTGAGTGCAGCCAGGGACTCTGCTTTTGTTGCCAGCGCCGAAAAGCCTCAAGAGAAGAAACAAGAAAACACTGTCAGACGTAGAAAGCATTGAGATTTGCAACCTGAAACCAAAAGTAAATAATTAACTAATAAAATCACACGAAAACTCAACATAATCCAGATCTTGCATGTCTAGTAATGTAGTGGCAGTCCTAACCTAGCGGAAGCGTAACGTTACTTCCTCATCTATATCAAGTCTTTTTCTGACGCATTTTTTCGCAGCCATTCTTAATTTTCTGTCATAAAATACGATAATCATCTTTGATTGAAGATCCCCATGGACTCAATTTTAGTAGTTATTTTAGTAGTTGTTAGAGTGAAACTAACAGAATGATCAGTTTATGTATTTGCATCATAGACGCTCTAATCTAAAAATTGTCTCTAATCTATTAAATCTCTAATCTTCGTCCTCGGTTGGAACCTCAAAGGCTCCAGCCAATACAAGAGCAGGCTCTTCAATATTGTTGTGCTGATAACTCAACACTCCCACTCCTCCTGCATCCAACATCAATTGAGGGTTACAATTGATGTCTCTTCCGAGCCAGCGGGCAGCCAAACATCTCAAGATATGGCCATGGGCAATGATCAAGATATCGCTAGATTCACCAGTCTCAAATGCCTTGCGATGAATGCTTTTGACCTTGGCAATCACAGCATCCACTCTTTCGGTTACTTGGAGGTAATTTTCTCCGTTTTCGCACCCATCTCTCCAAATATTCCATTTTTCGCCCGCAGGCAAATTCGCATCCAATCCTCTGGAGGCTCTGAGTTCTTGGATTTGAGACGTTAATAAGCCCTCGTAGTCTCCGTACTCCCATTCACGAATATCTTGGTCGGTTTCAATAGGAATCTTTTCCTTTTGTTCGGGACTCAAAGACTCAAGCAACAATTGGGCTGTTCTCTGAGCTCTTAAACGCGGAGACGTGATAATCAACTTCAAGTTTTCGGGCTTGATGAATTGGTGCCTGTCAGATCCAATTAAGTCCTTACCAGTGTTGAGCATTTGCTTGACACCGTATGGAGTCAAATCTAGGTCGGTAACTGAGGTATACTGGCCGGACTTGGACCATTCGGTCTGTCCATGACGTACGAATATGAGTCGAGGGGTAGGTTTAGCGGATCCCATTGTGCGGCCTTTTCTTCTCCGTCAAGTGAAGCACTGAAAAGTTGGAGATTGCGTGGTCACGTGATACGAATACTCCCGCTGACTTTAGAAGTGAAAAAATCCCCATTATGACGAAGACGTAATCAACCATGAGTAAAGCACACACAGAAATAGCCGAGAAATTGGTCTCGTTACTCAGAACGTTACCGAAAGACCGTATTTCCCACTATGCATCTTTCAAAGAAACCCAACTCACCAGATTCCAGAACAAGGATACCTTAGCTGCCATCTCTGAAAATGACTTAAAGTTACAATATGTATCGTTGAGAGATTTGGTGAATGACAAGTACAAGAACTATTACAAGTTGGATGACAAAATGATGAGACCCAAGGGCAACCCTGATTATTACGAACGTCTTTTGAGAGAGTTACGAGGTGAAAGCAAGGAGTCATTTTTCACTGCATTGAAGACCATTTTGAGGCGTAAATAGTATTTAATTCTGTATAATAAAGGTAAATTGGTGACCAATAAAAGAACTCAGCACCACCATATAACCAGTATTTCACGCTATTGTGTTGTCGAGCGAGATCGGGGCTTCTCACGTGACCCGATCTACTTAATACGTGGAACTAACTAAATTAACCACCACCATGAGTATTCTTCGTTCCAGACCAGCCCAGGCCATTGCGGTCGTGGTGCTCTTTATTGTGACCTTCTACCTCTTCTTTACTGGAGAGAAAGAGTTCAGTCCCGAGGAATTAAACTCCATATTGCAGAATAAAGAGTCCAGCATAGTCAACATCGACAAAGTCGAGCTCACCTCGCAAGGCTTGAAAGCTCCATTTTTGGACAGTGGGGCTTACAAGGTGAAACACTGGGAAATGGCCGGTAACATATTAGTTAAGACCAATGACTATATCAGATTAACGTCGGATCTCCCTAAGCAAGTAGGGAACATGTTTTCCCAGCTTCCCATTCAGGCCGAATCGTTCGAAATGGAATTGACCTTTGAAATCAAGAGCAAAAATTCCAAAAACTTGTTTGGAGACGGCATGGGCGTGTGGTTCATCGACCAAAAGTCTCCTATCGGCGATGTTTTTGGTGCCCAGAACAATTTCAGAGGGTTGGGTGTGTTTATAGATACCTATAAGAATGGGAAGAGGGGCCACTTTCCTTTTGTCAACGTGATGTTGGGAGATGGACATACGTCGTACCGTAAAGAAAGCGATGGTTTTGAGTCGCGGTTGGCAGGATGTTCGGCCCATCTGTTGGTGAATGCCGCTGCCCCCACCAAGATGAGGTTGGTATACATCAAAGACGGCTACTTGTCGATAGACTTCAACTACAATGGGATCCATGAAGACTGGACCAACTGTGTCACTCTCAACGAGGTGATTTTGCCTAGAATCAAGTACTTTGGCTTGACGGCCGAAACCGGCGACTTGTCCCAATCGGTGGATATCATCGAAAACAAGATGTACGGATTATATAAGGATGACGGAAGCTTTGTTGGGCTGGTTCACGAGCTCCAAAACATGATTGAAGAGCAGAGCAATGCAGAGGAAACCAAGAAGTCTGGAGGCAGAAATAGGGCCTTCAAAAAGGACCCACCCAAGCAAACCAGAAAGACATTGAATCGGTTGAAAATGGCCGAAAAGAGAATCAAGGAGAGAGAAAGAAAGTTGAGGTTGGAGAAGTACGGCGACGCGGACGCCACCTTTGTAACAAGAACGGTGGCCAGAATCTGGAAGCTTGTGAAGTATACCTTATGGCTTGCAGTGGCAGGCTTGGCTGTTTGGGTTGGGTTTATTATTTACCGCGTGCAAAAGCAAAAGAAAAAGAAGACTTCTGGATTGATAGCATAACATGACGCGAACAAACAAAGTCTTGCAATGAGCAACAAGTCTTGGACTTGTATAATTTAAAGTAGATGAGCAACGAGTCTTAGACTGTATAATTCAGAGTAATACCAGAAGAGCCTGGATCATCCTGTAGCGTCAATCAATGACTAGACTTAGCTACATAGCACCAACACGTGTATAGGAGTGGTTTACTTTTGGGTGCGAAAAATTGCAGCTGATTGCGACCTTTTTCAACCTCATTAAACAGGCGAGCGTAGAGAATAGATGATCAGAACGTTAATGTAACGGGCAAAGTCCTTTAGTTGACTGCAAGTTTCGCAATGTGACCAATCTTCTAAGATAAGGCACCAGTGTTACCGTATTTGTATTGCCACGGATACTGTAATGCTGACAAAATAGTCCCGAAAAAAGGAGATAAAGAGATAAAGATACACGGCTGAAAAAATTCGGCTGGGAGCGAGCCACCACACTGCCACTGGTCGCTTCATCGAACATTTGTCAGTCGACTGAATCGTACAAATGACCTATATCGATCAATTCGACAATTATGATGATTTGTAACCGGTGTATTGTTTCAATGCGACAAAACTAAAAATCCAATGCTGATTAGTCTGGTTGGAGAGCTTGCTGATTAATGTGCTTAGCTGACGTTGACATCGCGTAGTTTATTTTTTCACGAATACCTCGAATTTCAGGGCAATTAACGTACGTTCGTGCGAATATAAACGCCAGCCACGGTTGGGAGTCTGTTACTTACCCATCACAACTGGTGGCGCAACCCCGATATAGCCGGAGTGGGGCTATTTCACCAATACTGGACACCTATAAATAGTTGTACATATTCCGGATAATTTAGTTCAGTTCCATAGACATTCAAATATGACGTCAACAAAAGCTTTAAAAGACACTATCGCATTTAAGAAAATCAAGGTTGGGAAAAACGAGCTCGCTCACAGAATCGTGCTTGCACCTACCACCCGATTCAGAGGCCAAGCCGACCACACTCCGTCGGACTTGAACCTTAAATTCTATGATGACAGAAGTAAAGTTCGTGGTTCTCTTTTGATCACCGAAGCTACGTTTGTTTCTCAAGGCGGTGGTGGTTATGATAACGTGCCTGGTATTTGGAGCGACAAGCACGTCAAAGCGTGGAAAAAAATTACCGACAAGGTGCACGCCAACGGATCATTTATCAGTGTTCAAGGTTGGCACTTGGGTAGAGTGGCTACTGCGAAGGTCTTGAAAAGAGAAGGACTTCCATTGGTAGGACCTTCCGAGATTTACGAAAGTGAAGACTCTAAAAAGGCCGCTCTTGAGGCTGGTCTCCCCATCCACGCACTCACTGAGCAAGAAGTCCACAGCCTTGTGGTGGATACTTACACAAAGGCAGCAAAGAATGCGATTGCTGCCGGTTTTGACTATTTCGAAATTCATGGGGCCAACGGATACCTCGTAGATCAATTTTTGCACCCATGTTCAAACACCAGAAACGACAAGTACGGAGGCTCAGTTGAGAACAGAGCTAGATTTTTGCTTGAGTTGATTGACCGTTTGACAGAGGAGATCGGAGCAGAAAGACTCGCAGTAAGATTATCTCCTTGGTCGACTTTCCAAGGTATTTTGTCTCATAACGACGTTGTTTCTCCTTACACTACCTTCAGTTACATTTTGCGTCAATTGCAGATAAGAGCTGACAGGGGTAAGGAAATTGCCTACGTCTCTACAGTTGAGCCAAGACTTGGTTTAGGAGGACCCGATGGAGACAACGTCGAGCACGGCTCAAACGGCTTTTTCTATGATGTCTGGAAGGGTAAGATTGTCAGAGCTGGGGGATATGGTTACGACGAAGATTACTCCGCTTTGAAGAAAGACATCAAAAACGACCGCACCTTGATTGCTTTCGCCAGAGATTATACTTCCAACCCAGACTTGCCCGCCAAGCTCCGTGATGGCCTTGAGTTGACTCCTTTCGATAGAAATGAGTTCTACCAGAACTACAACTGGGGATATAATACCTGGAACAGAGAAGGCGAGGCCAAGACTTACAACGAAGAAGAAGAGAAGAAGAGATTCCCCAAGGATCCATGATATGCTGATATGCAACTAGACTATATTTAGAATGTGCAATAGAATGTCCAAAGTAAAATACTTTTTGGTTGTAAAATCTAGTTATTTATTTTTTAAGCTGGTTTCTATCTGCGGCCTCTAGAGCGTCAAAAATGCACGCCCAGAATAAATCGATGTCTACGCTTACACCAATATAGGTCCCATCTTCCTCGTCGTGTGCAGGATCGATGTCTTTGTGGATCACCACAGATTCACCCAGACGTTCTCCTTCGTCGACCACGTCCAACTTCCTTCTTAAGTACCTGAATTGATATGACTGGTCGTAAGGCAAATCAATGAATGCTAATGCTAAATATACTGCCAATGGATCGTGAACTGGTGGCCCGGAGATGTCGGCGTAACTGATTTTGTAGTTTTTGTAAAAAGACAAAATCACATCCAAAAAGAACTTGCGCGCGGCCGAATCGTGATCTGTGTTGGGCTCATAAATTCTGCGGCGAACCTCCTCGTTGGCAACGGCGGTGTGGGTGATGTTTAATGGTGCCAAGATTAATTTGTTGCCGAGTTTATTCACAATGTGTTTGGCTGCATGGGGATCAGCATTGAAGTTGAACTCAGCATACTTGGTGATATTTCCCTTCTCTATACCTCCTCCCATGGCTGCAACAAACCGGATTTTTGGTATCAATTCAGGATGCTTGGTGATTAGATGCGACAAGTTTGTCATGGTTCCTGTGCACACAAGTACGATTTCGCCCGAGTGGCTCAATATGGCTTGACGTAATGCTTCGATATAATCCATGTCGGTTGCTTCACTGATGAGAGGCTCGGGCAATACTATACCTCCCATACCTCCTTTGCCATGTATATGTTCTGCATATTTGGGTTTGTTGACCAACGGTTTCTCGGCCCCTCTGTAAACCGGAACATTGCCAGCATTTATAACTTCCAAAACGCTGAGCGCATTTTTTGTGGTGGACGAAACTGGGGCGTTTCCGTGTACGGTAGATATGCCTAGCAAGTTGATTCTTGGATGGTAGACACAGAGCAAAATCGCAAACACATCGTCATTGCCAGGGTCGCAATCCAACCAGAGTGGTACCGTTTCTGTGATTGTCATTGAAAAAAACGTGTCTTTTGTGGAGTCGAAAACTTTTGGCGCAAATTTCCGTTTTGGAGTGCTGCAGCCTGATCACGAGGGATCGATTTTTGAATTTTTGCGGAAACCCACCTATTATTTATTATACAAGCATAATAGAGGAAAATAACACCCAGTCCCCTCACATGTGATGACGCTGTGTAATAATAAAGCCCTTTTAGCTAGCTACATGCATTTCCCCACAAATGTATGGCTTGGTCCCCTCCGCGATGCCGCGGAGAAGCCCGGCACGCCGCTTTTAGCCATGTCAACAAAACATCCTAGCCGCACAGAAAAATGTGTCTCGGTGTCAGCGCTGTCCGTAAGAGGCAATTACAAGCGGGGAGATTCTGCGTTCTGCGCATCAAATTTCTCCAGATCAAGTGAGTCTTCGGTCTCACCATGCATCTTTCTCATCATCTTCACCATTGGTGCACCCACTAATCCATTCAAATCCTCTGCCCAAATGAACTCACAATGGTCGTATCCATCGACTTGTGTGACAAATAAGTTCTCTCCTTCGGTATACTTGGACTCATAATGTCTCATGTGCGCGATAAGTCGTTTCCCATCGACCAAATTATCGGCGTTTCCAGAGAATATATAGACGGGTACGGTGATTTCAACATCGTCGAACCATGATCTTGAAAATGGAAAGTACGACTTCGAATCATCGCCACCTTCATTAGTCAATACCTTTTCACCTTCAGCCAATGGCTGGTGGTTTTTGCCAGACAAATAGTCTTTGTATGGTAAAAGCTGGTTGGAGAACCCCTCTTCAACGTAATGTGCAGTCCACCATGTCATTAGACGCGAAGAAACATATGTCGCGTTGAAAATAGCATTAAAGTGACGCACCTTTTTACTTGCAGACCATCTTTTCGCATTCCAGCCAAACAAAAACTTGAATAGAATGTATGAAGTATAGCGATAGAGCACGGTGGTTGCCAAGCTATTTCTCAACGTACCGAGAAGCTTGATGAAAGCACACAAACCAAAAATGGCTTTGAACGAAAATGGGCCTCTATGGTTCAAGAACTTGAGAAACCACCGTTCCATAAACAATTTACCTGGAAAACATGCAGGAGCCATTGGAATGAAAAAGTCGATTTTTTGGTGATACTCTTTGAGGTTACCATTTCTAAGTAACAAAAACGTTTGCGCGCATCCTTGAGAATGGGCTCCAATGGTCAATTTACTGTGGTTTGGTTTATGAGCCAAGATATTGTCGATAATACATGGCATATCATAGTACGCCATGCATCTGATATCCCAATCCCAGTAGAGTTCATTGTGAAACAAGTTCCCCGTGTAGTATGTGTGTCTGGCTTCAAAGTGCGACCGATTATTTCCGAGCCAGACATCATAACCATTTTCATGTAAGTAGTATGCCAACGAATTGGTGCCTGGAGTGATAAACGCACCGGAGCACGAAAGTAACCCGTGCTGAAGCAAGATGGGCCGCTTCTTATCTCTCACTTCTACAGATTCTTTAGGGTCGAAAAAATGGTGTAACGTCAAAATGTACCCATCTTCCGTAGTTATATTGTACTCTTCGAGTTCCAAGTCTAACTGCAAAGCAAAATATCTAAGGTCTTTTGTCGGCTTCATCTTTTCAAGATTGGGATATGCCTTTCTGGGCTTATAGCCATTGGCCTCCTTAGCTTCGAATTCCTTTTTCTCTATCCCGACGACCACTTGATATAGATGAGAAAATAATGCGCCAGTAGTTAAGACGTTAACGAACGTAGCGGACGCAAAGAACGACACAACGAAGAGGAAAAATGCTCTGACCTTACCATGATAGGTAGTCTTATCTGGAGGAGTCAATTCCTCCCACATGGCTTGATATTCTTTGAAAGAGTAGGTGCGGCTAATGTTTATAAAACCCGATTGTTTGTTTGTCTTTTGGTAGACCGCGGAAGTGGAATTTCAGTTCCTCAAGTTAACCTCTAGTTAACTTTCTAGTCAGCTTCTACGTCTAACTGGCGGATTTTTAATCCAATTGATATTAGATTTTGAAAACGTCTAATATTTGAAACACTCTTGCCAATAAGCGGCACTTATATGATTGGAAGCATGTGTCTTGGAGATGGGGTAACTAGACTTGCCCGATACAGACTGATGTCCGTATTGGGACTGCATTGTCACATGACACGTCAACTCGCACGTAGAATTCCACATCAAAAGATGCAGGAACTTCAACGGTCAAAGGGAGACACACGAGCATCAACTGGTTACCTGCGCGATGATATTTTCACATACGACATAGGTATCATGACTAGAGGAGCAAATGTACTCCAAGCAACATACTAGTAGTATACAATGTTGCAATTTCGAAACACGTAGGGCTCCAGCCCTGCTTGCCCAAGGTATCCGCACTGTCCACGTGGATATAGTCACGCGAGCAAATACCCTCGTGATGGTATCATTATCACGTGACGTCTCGATCACTGAAAATTTTCCATTAAGAACCATCAGCATACTAAGAGCATTATACAAGGTATAGCAAAATGGGTAAATCGTATGTAAAACCATAGAGAAATTGCAGAAAGTGACGTACTAACTGTCTTATAGTCGTGGTTATAGATCTGGTACTCGTTACGCTTTCCAACGTGACTTTAAGAAGCATGGTGTCATCCCATTGTCCACCTACATGAAGACCTACAGAGTTGGTGATATTGTCGATATCAAAGCCAACTCTGCTATTCAAAAGGGTATGCCACACAAATACTACCATGGTAAGACCGGTATTGTCTACAACGTCACCAAGACCTCCGTCGGTGTTATCATCAACAAGGTTGTCGGATCTAGATACATTGAAAAGAGAGTCAACTTGAGAGTTGAGCACGTCAAGCACTCGGCTTGTCGTCAAGAATTCTTGAACAGAGTCAAGACCAACGCTGCTTTAAAGAGAGAAGCCAATGCCAAGGGTGAATCTGTTTTGTTAAAGAGACAACCAGCCAAGCCAAGAGGACACAGAGTCGTTTCTACTGAAGGTAACGTGCCTCAAACCTTAGCTCCAGTTCCTTATGAAACTTTCATTTAAACGATCACGTGCATCCATACCTCACCCTCCCCTTGTATAATTAGAATAAAACAACGAACTTTGGGCAAATATGTAAAACACGCTATCATTCGTAGCATTCATCAGACGTAGATCAAGATTCTGCGTTTCACGAAATAGTTACAATTACTATTTCACTACGTAGTCGCCGTGTTTTGGTTAATGTTCCACTTTCTTTTCACTGTGGCCTACAGGATTCACAAGAATCTACCGTCCAAGGTAAGGGTCAGAAGTTCTCTAAAGCGTTTGTTCTATGTAACAAGAAGGGTGCGCCAAACACCGTCACCATCAACACCCAACTTCTTCGTACGAAAAAGCAGTTTCCGGAGGAATCGCAAATCCCAAGGGAAGCGCGACTCAACTCCGAAGGGAATTGTGTGATCATACGCGAGATTTCATCATATGTATAAAACTTGGAAGGTCATATGAGGAGAAAACAGCAGCGAAGCGAACAAGTGCGGTTGCTTATATAGTAGGGGACCCAAAGCCGGGTAACCACTTGCGACAAGTATGGAGCCTGCACACAGCTCGAAACTTTTCAGGTCTAAGATGAGCTAGAAGCCAGAAAGAGTCGAGAAAGATAGATTATAGCATGGCAGGCAAGAGAAAAAGCAGTAGTGCTGGGGGAAGTGCTAAGAAGGCCAAGAAGGATGTAACCAATAAAGATAGCAAAGAACTTTATACTATTAGCGAAGTCGAACAGTACGGCACCGAAATCATGGAGGCCAAGCAGTACAATCACTTTGTGGGATTGATAAGTCAGTTTGAGACTGTAGTGAACAACCTAAAAGAGAATGACGATCACCAGGTGGAGATTTTGGGCAGAAAAATTGCCGTCACCTTGTATAAAAATTTTCAGAAGCTTTTCAAAGAAGGTTTACTTTCCCCTAAGAAGTCGCACGATGAGAAGAAAGCATTGATAGTAAAGTGGTTGATAGATAAATATGGGACTTGGAAAAGCAAGGTTTTCGAGGCCATAGGCGCCGAATTGGCCTACAAGACTTCACTTCAGCTTGATTTGTTGGAAATAGTGTTGGGCCTCGTACGGTTGGAAAGTCAATACTTTGGCCCATCCAAGACAGAAGGGTACTTTGCCAACATGACGTACTCCAGACTTATCAAGACCATATTATCGGGATCTAACGGTACAAACTTGGACGATGGAACCAACGACGACTTTATACTCTTGGAGTTCATTGAAAAGTTTGGCCAGCACTGGGATCTCCAGGCATATTCTGTCAACAGTCTTCACGAGCAATTGGGCGAATGGAGAGAGTCCAAGCTGAAAGAACAGCTCAGAAGCATATTTTCCAAGTTTTTTACGTTGATGAAAAACAAGCTACTCTTTAGTGAAGACTCCGACGAGCTTGCAGCCCAACCTAAGTGGGTTCCCACCAAGCTCCCTTCCTCAGCATTCAAACCGGTACATTTCAAGACGCAGTTCCAAAAGTGTTTTGTGGTGATTTTGTCATATCCTTTGTCCCCAGAACAGTACAAGGCCACGCTCTTGGTGTTGCACAAGCGTATTATTCCATACATGGTGCAGCCGCAGAACTTGATGGACTTTTTGACCGACTGCTACGACGTTTCTGACGACTCGATAATTCCTGTTCTTGCGCTCAACTCGTTGTATGAATTGATGAGAAAATTCAACTTGGAGTATCCCGATTTCTACACCAAATTATACTCGATTCTTACCCCAGAGTTGCTCTGTTCAAGGTACAGATCGCGTTTCTTCCGTTTGTGCGATTTGTTTCTTTCATCCACACACTTGTCTGCCAGCTTGGTGGCTTCTTTTATCAAGAAATTGGCCAGACTAGCCATCACTGCTCCAGCTTCCGGTGTAGTGATAGTGATTCCGTTTGTTTACAACTTGTTCAAAAGACACCCATCGTGTATGATTATGCTTCATAATACGGAATCCACAAAATTTGTCGACAAGTTTGATAACTCACAGACCAACCCATTACTCACAAAAGCCATTGACTCGTCGCTCTGGGAGTTGGAGACGTTGATGACCCATTACCATCCTAACATAGCCACGCTTGCAAAGGTCTTTGGAGAGCCATTTAGAAAGCACAGTTACAACATGGAAGACTTTTTGGACTGGAGTTATGTTTCGTTGTTAGATAGTGAGAAGAATAGGAGGTACAAGGGAATGGCCGCATTGGAATTTGAGCAGTACGACGGGCTTTTTGGACCTGAAAATGCATACTCCAGCGGATGGGAATTATAGACAAGCACTCATATAAAGTAGTATAGAGTATACAAACAAAAGATCAAACAAGTAACCAATAGATACAACTATTTCTCTAATGGTTTCGCACTGAAAAATTACTGATGAACAAATGATGAAGTGAAAATGAGCCTAATGTACATCAAAGGATTCTTTGTACGTTTGAGCTCATGTATGTCTCTATATAGAAATCGAGAAAGCACAATACATAAAAAGTAGCTCTGGAAAATTAGCCTGCGCGATCGGACCATTTCTGATGTGGTCACCTTTACCTCAGTTGAAAGAGATAGTAGATCATCTCTAGGTGTTTGAAACATTCAGAGAGTACAATATCTACGCATGACTACAGAAAATTGTTACTCTCTATAGTAGACATTTTGCGAATTGATAGCTTATCGGCATCGTGTTCCCTTGTGTTTTTTTCACTCATCTTATTTGTGGTTTCTGCATTGACTTATATTTCCGCATTCGGTTAATTATTAGACGCGTCAAAAATCATGGAAAATTCATAAAAATCTCAATTTCTCGCCGATTCTTTTCACCATTCAACACCAACATGGACGATAATATAAACGACCAACCCATTGATGCGGTCTTCGGGGACCGTGTGCGGAGATTTCAGGAGTTTCTTGACCGCATGGACGGCGACGGAACTGACTACCGCCACAACATCAGAGAGATGTTGAATAAGGGGAAGTACAGATTGTGTGTTGTAATTGATGAGATTCGGGAATTCGACCGTGATTTTTGGAGAGGATTGCTTACGCACCCCGCTGACTACTTACCAGCGTGTGAAAGAGCGCTCAGAGACACGGTTTTGGCTATATACGACCCTAGCCTGGGCCAGGAATACGACACCAACCAGCAGTTCTACTTGTCTTTCAAGGGCTCTTTTGGAGAAAACCACGTTTCTCCGCGTCTGATCCACTCAGGCCACCTTTCCAAGATGATATCCATCGAAGGTATCGTTACAAGAGCTTCATTGGTGAGACCAAAGATTATAAGATCCGTGCACTATGCCGAGAAAACGAGCCGGTTTTTTGCCAGAGAATACAAGGACCAGACCACTTCGTTTGATCCCATATCCACTCCAGCCATATATCCTACTGAAGACATGGACGGCAACAAGTTGGTGACCGAATATGGATATTCCACTTATCGGGACCACCAAAAGATCTCTGTACAGGAAATGCCCGAGTCGGCTCCTGCAGGACAGCTTCCACGGTCAGTCGACGTGATTTTGGACGACGATCTTGTGGACTTGACCAAGCCTGGTGACAGAGTGCAGATTGTAGGTGTCTACCGTGCTTTAGGAGGCGGTTCCAACAACAACTCGTCGTTCAAAACGGTCATTCTCGGCAATTCGGTATACCCTCTCCACAAAAGAAGTACGGGAGTTTCTGCGCATGAAAAGTTGTCGGATCAAGATATTCGTAACATTAACAAGCTCTCAAAAGACAAAAATATCTTTGACGTGCTTTCGACGTCGTTGGCACCTTCTATTTACGGCTTTGAACATGTGAAAAAGGCGGTCTTGCTCATGCTCATGGGAGGTGTAGAAAAGAACTTGGACAACGGAACCCATTTGAGAGGTGACATCAATATCTTGATGGTAGGAGATCCTTCCACCGCCAAGTCCCAGATGCTTCGGTTTGTTCTCAACACGGCTGCTCTAGCTATTGCTACCACCGGTAGGGGTTCTTCGGGTGTAGGTTTGACGGCAGCTGTTACCACAGATAAAGAGACTGGTGAGAGAAGGTTGGAGGCCGGTGCGATGGTGTTGGCTGATCGTGGTGTGGTTTGTATCGATGAGTTCGACAAGATGTCCGAAATCGACAGAGTGGCTATTCACGAAGTCATGGAACAGCAGACAGTCACAATTGCCAAGGCCGGTATCCATACGTCGTTGAATGCCCGTTGTTCGGTGATAGCGGCCGCCAACCCTGTATTTGGCCAGTACGACGTTCACAAAGATCCTCACAAGAATATCGCGTTGCCCGATTCGCTTTTGTCTCGTTTCGACTTGCTTTTCGTGGTCACCGACGACGTAAATCCTACCAAAGACAGAGTGATTTCAGAGCATGTGTTGAGAATGCACCGGTTTATTCCTCAGGGTGTGCTTGAAGGTGAACCAATAAGAGAAAAAGTCAACTTGGCTTTAAGTGTAGGCGACGCAGATACCCTGGAAGCCCCAGAAGAAGACCAGCCCATGTATGAAAAATTCAACTCTTTGCTTCATTCTGGAGTGGCCAATGCCCGTAAAAAGCCACCGGTGATAGTCTCGATTGCCTTCCTCAAAAAGTATATCCAGTATGCTAAGCAGAGAATAAGACCCAAGTTGACCAAACGGGCTTCCGACTACATTGTCAGCACCTATTCTGCTTTACGTAACGAAAAAGTCAACGATAGTCAGCGCCATACTGCTCCAATCACCGCCAGAACGTTGGAAACGCTTATTCGTCTTTCGACAGCACACGCAAAGGTTCGTCTTAGTAAAACTGTAGATGTGAAAGACGCTAGAGTGGCCGAGGAAATGTTGCGTTATGCTCTTTTCAAAGAGGTTACCAAGAAATCCAGAACAAAGAAACAAAGAATGCCTATTAGTGACGACGAATCTGAGCCAGAAGCCGAGTATGAGTCTGATGACTCCGATGAAGTTATCAGGCCTAGCACCACGCGTACTCGTATGAGACAACAGCCTACTCCTGATAGTGATGGCGACGCTGTCAGTGAGGCCATTCAAGACTTGAATCTCAGCCAGCCGTTGGCAGAATCCGCCCGTGCCAATGAAGTCTCGGGTGGTATCAGCAGTGAACGCTATAGTGCGTTGTTGCATATCATGTCTGATATCATCAAATCTGAGTTATTTGACAGTGAAACGTCGTCTGCTGCCATTGATTCGGTGATTGAGGCCATCAACCAGGACCTAGAGCAGGAGGAATTGTTCACTGAGGCCGAAATCGTGGCTGCGTTGGAAAGAATGAATGACGAAAACAAGATATTCTTGGCTGAAGGTAAGGTGTGGAAGGTTTAGTTCGTATTGTATTAATAAAAGTAATAGTAATGAATATCGTAGAATTCAATGATTAGCACAACGAACGGAATCTTTGTTATATTAAGCCACGAGTAGTAAGAGACAAGAATCGGTACTCTCATGAATTCCTCGTTTCCACTGGCAAGCTAGCCTTGACATTAGACATGAATTGAACTGAAGCAGGCTCAATCAAGAAATTAAGAGCGCCTTCTTACACAACCAATGTCTGGTAACTACTTATATAGTAGCCTAGGAAAGTCTAGCTACAACTTTTGCTCGTGTCATGCATCTCAAATTTGGCTGCGAAAAAGTTGCATGCAGCATAGATAGTGGTACACAAAGCCAAGTCCCTTTACGTTGACACCGTTTCTTGTTCACCGTGGATTCGGTTTAAGCTTTTTTGCACCCAAATACTACGGGGGAAAATCTTTAGGGCAGTACTAGTGATATCTTACTTTGGTAGGTTTGTGCCTCCCTCGTTCATCTAACTTCTTGACTTACTTGATTGACTAGATATTTACGTATGAATTGATGCATACAATTATCAGCGTATTAATTCTTTATTAATTCTATTTTACATATTTTTTACGAATTATTCCCATAATATTAGTACATTTTCAAGTATTTTTCATGTATTTTTCATGTATTTTTCATGTAATTTACTATTACTCACATATTATTACAATTTGTTTATTACTGTTTTATTTACCAAAAATCTCAAAGTATCGTTAGCTAGTTAATAAATAAAAGATGTACTAATTCTCAAGCGTTTTGAAATATACAAAACCAATGGACTTAAAAGACCATTGAGTTTAAAAAATACTTTAGAAAAAACAATCCAAGACAAATCTTGGTATATAGCCAAGTTGCTTAGTCGGCGAGATACAAAAAGAGCAAAGCTGTAACATTATCAAACCTGACCATGGCGATTAGGAAATTGCAACTTTCTATAGGAAAATAGAAATATCCTGCACATAGATTTCAAGTTGCAACTTTTCGCAACAGCCTCAGTTTGGGTGCAAAAAAGCACAGCATGTAAGTATCCAACATGATTTATAGGTGACCTGTTCATGTATATGTGTACTGCATTATGTGTAAGCATTCTGTATCATGTATATGTGTACTGTATTATGTATAAGCACTCTGTATCAAGTATAAGTGTACTGTATCATGTATAAGCACTCTGTATCAGGTACAAGCATGTACCACCCTGTGTATGATACTGTACTATGTAGGCATTTGGAAGGACTAAACAGTACCTATTATATCGTAACAAGCGGGTATCTGACACAAGTGAGTATCTTGTATTTCCTATTTAGCTTGATGGCCGGTATCTGGTAAAACAGCGGGTTTCCTCCACGTCCAACTTGTATCTGTAATATCAAACGGGTATCAGGTGTAATGGGTTGATATCCGATACTACACCTAGATAATATAAAGCGGGCAGCAAGTGAGTATAGCATGTTGCCAATTTAACGCTAAAATTTTTTTATAAAGTTTTCAGCGCCTAGTAGAAACAAGAAAGAGGTATTCAAGATTATATAGAACGGGACTACGTTTAGATCAGTCAAAGCACATCTGGGAATGTTAGGAGTGGGTACATCTGGTGGAACACAAAGTCCACGTGATACGTCACGTGGCGGGACAATATCATCTCATCTCATCGCATCTCATCTCGAGGTACTAAGAACTACCGGTGATGGATGATGAGTACGAAATTGAGGCTGCGGATGAGCTTCTCATGCACAACTACAACACGCTTCCCAACAATTGCAAAAAGTACTGGCGAAAACGATACCAGCTTTTCAGCAAATATGACCAAGGCATCTATATGACATCTGAGCTATGGTACTCAGTGACGCCCGAGAACGTTGCCATTTTCACCGCCAGACTCTTCAAATTGCTCATGCCCGATGCACTGAATGTGCTTGATATTTGCTGCGGAGGCGGCGGCAACACCATACAATTTGCCCGAGAGTTCGAAACCGTGGGAGCTTTGGATATCAACGAGGTAAATGAAAAATGCACTCTTCATAATGCACAGATATATGGGGTTGACGAGCACATTTGGTCATATATAGGAGATTGGAACGATATTTCGTTACCGCATGAAGACGGAACTCCCTACATAGATTGGATACCCAAAGAATTGCAGAACAAAGACGATCCACAAAGCACATTTGACTTTATATTCGCATCTCCTCCATGGGGAGGGCCAGCCTACAATAAACAAGAGCAAGGCTTTGATTTAGAAGCCATGGAGCCATTCCCGCTCCTGAAAATGTTGGTGCAATTGCTACAATACACCCGTAACATCGGGCTCTTTTTACCTAGAAACCTGAACTTGGATCAGATCAGAGCTGCTACGCGCACGATCTGGGGCCCTGACGGAAGGAGCAGAGTCATTCTGTTGATGGACAACGGGCATTGCTTTGGCCTACTAGTGCTCTTTGGTCCCGCCTTGACCAAACCCGAGTCCAATATCATGCAGGTATTCGAAATGGAGAGAGCTGAAGATTAGAGGAGCTACATATATAGAGAAAAGGCGCGATCACGTGACCCGTCGAATTTGTCGCCAGCAACAAAAAAGTCTCCTTCAACAGCATCAACAAGCACCGACATTTTGCACCGAGGGTGAGATGGAAGGACTTGGCAGCGAAGATATATCTACTAAAGGACGTGTGCACGTACATGTACATGGCGCAGGAAACAAACAGAACGAGTTGAGTCGGCAAGGGTTTGGCGATAGAGGCGTGGGTGGAAGCAATGGCAACGACGGAGACAACGACAAGTTTGCGACGCTAACCCAAGAAGTGAATTACTTAAGACAGGTTGTAGATTTTCAAAACATCAAAATCGATAAGTTGACGGCGTTGATCACCGAATACTTTGAAAACAAAAACGAAGATGTTATCATCAGATCGTTGCAAGCCATTCAAGACAACGTGATAGAGGATGATCACGTTAATGAGATGGACAATCAAGTGGATCAGCAGGTGGGAGTGCATGGAGAGTTGGGGTCGCAGCCAGTGCACCTTGACGGCAACATGGACCCCGCGTTACATCAAGTAGCGGTGGTTGCGGCCGCGGTGCAGGCACAGGAGGCTGGCCAACAACAGCAGGAACAACAACAACACCAACATCAGCTTCAACACCAACATCAGCAGCAGCAGCAGCAGCATCAGCAACAGCAACAGCATCAGCAACAACAACAGAGACAGGGGGCCAGAAAACCCAAAAAAATATACGCGGTGAAGCGGAAGCATGACGGCACGGGGCCTCAGGATGACGAAGATGAAGTCAACGACGGGTACGCGGGCCGTGCCGACGCCAAGAAGCCGAAGATCCAGGTGGACTTTCTCCACAATCCCATGTCCGTCAAAGAGATCTATGACGAGTTCACCAAGGGCTTTAGGGGCCAGCTCCCGCTACGCGAAATGGATGCCAAATACGGCAAACACGAGTGGCGCGGCGACTCGCGGTCCAAGGAGTCGAAGCGGTTCCAGAGAAGAAAGAAGTTGTTTGATGCCATTGAGCGGGGGGTGATCAAGTACGGCAAGCCGGTCGAGGAGATCATCAACTACATCGAACAGTTCCGTGGCGACAAGTCGCTTACGTGGGTCATGAACGGCCATCTTCCCCCAGATCTTATGAACTAATACAAAATAGCAGGCGACTACGCTGCACTTGCATATAAAGTAGTAACACTATAAAAATACATTGGGTAGTTGCACTCGCACTGTAGGTTCGCACTGTAAGTAGTGTTTTTGCAGCCATCACGTGCGCAAATGACCAGCCAATTCTAGAATCTTCCAGCCGCCGGGTAACCCGACAAAAATTTTCAGCGCCGCCGCAATATAACTACAACATTTTGCAGCGTTTTCCAACTTTACTCTTGAACCAACAACCACAATGTTAAGTGCCAAAACTTCATTAAACAACATAAGCCGTCGTGTCCCAGGTTTACTCCGTAACAACTCTACTGCTGCTCCAAGCGGTCCAGTTATCGGAATTGATTTGGGTACCACCAACTCTGCCGTTGCTGTCATGGAAGGTAAGATCCCAAAGATCATTGAAAACAGTGAAGGTGGAAGAACCACTCCATCCATTGTTGCCTTCACCAAAGAAAACGAAAGATTGGTTGGTATTCCAGCCAAGCGTCAAGCTGTCGTCAACCCAGAGAACACCTTGTTCGCCACCAAGAGATTGATTGGTCGTAGATTCGAAGATCAAGAAGTCCAAAGAGATATCAAAGAAGTTCCATACAAGATCGTCAAGCACGAAAACGGTGACGCCTGGATTGAAGCCAGAGGCGAAAAGTACTCCCCACAACAAATCGGTGGTTTCATCTTGAACAAGATGAAAGAAACCGCCGAAGCCAACTTGGGTAAGCCAGTCAAGAGCGCCGTCGTCACCTGTCCAGCTTACTTCAACGATGCTCAAAGACAAGCCACCAAAGATGCTGGTAAGATTGTTGGCTTGAACGTCTTGAGAGTCGTCAACGAACCAACCGCTGCCGCCTTGGCCTACGGTTTGGAAAAGAATGACGGTGAAGTCGTTGCCGTCTTCGACTTGGGTGGTGGTACTTTCGATGTCTCCATCTTGGACATTGGTGCGGGTGTTTTCGAAGTCAAGTCCACCAACGGTGACACCCACTTGGGTGGTGAAGATTTCGACATTGCCATTGTCAGAAACATTGTTGAAAACTTCAAGAAGGAATCTGGTCTCGACTTGTCTAAGGACAGAATGGCCATCCAACGTATCAGAGAAGCCGCTGAAAAGGCCAAGATTGAATTGTCCTCCACCGTCTCCACTGAAATCAACTTGCCATTTATCACTGCCGACGCTTCCGGTCCAAAGCACATCAACCAAAAGATTTCCAGAGCTCAATTCGAAGCTTTGGTTGAACCATTGATTAAGAGATCCATCGACCCATGTAAGAAGGCCTTGAAGGATGCTGGTTTGACCACCTCCGACATCTCCGAAGTTATCTTGGTTGGTGGTATGTCCAGAATGCCAAAGGTTGTTGAAACCGTCAAGTCCATTTTCGGTAAGGAACCTTCCAAGGCCGTCAACCCAGACGAAGCCGTTGCCATGGGTGCTGCCATCCAAGGTGGTATCTTGGCCGGTGAAGTCACCGATGTCGTCTTATTGGACGTCACCCCATTGTCCTTGGGTATCGAAACCATGGGTGGTGTCTTTGCTAGATTGATCTCTAGAAACACCACCATCCCAGCCAAGAAGTCCCAAATCTTCTCCACCGCCTCTGCCGGTCAAACCTCTGTTGAAATCAGAGTCTTCCAAGGTGAAAGAGAATTGACCAGAGACAACAAGTTGATTGGTAACTTCACCTTGTCTGGTATCCCACCAGCACCAAAGGGTGTCCCACAAATCGAAGTCACCTTCGACATTGACACCGATGGTATTATCAAGGTCTCTGCTCGTGACAAGGCTTCCAACAAGGACGCTTCTATCACCGTTGCTGGATCATCTGGTTTGTCTGACTCTGAAATCGAACAAATGGTTAACGACGCTGAAAAGTTTGCCGAATCCGACAAGGCTAGAAGAGAAGCCATTGAAAACGCCAACAGAGCCGACCAATTATGTAACGACACCGAATCCTCTTTGACCGAATTCAAGGACAAATTGGAAGCTGCTGATGCCGACAAGGTCAAGGAAATGATTGGTCAATTGAGAGAAATTGTCGTCAAGGCCCAAGCCGGTGAAGAAGTCGACGCCACCGAATTGAAGACCAAGACCGAAGAATTGCAAAACGAATCTTTGAAGGTCTTTGAAAAATTGTACAAGAACAATGAGAACAACAACGAAGGTTCCTCTGAAGAACCAAAGAACTAGATAGTCTAGGGCTTTGAATGAAATAATGATACAAGTTGAGGTGCCTAAGAAAGGCACCGTCCCTTGATGTGTTTAGTCAAGACTTTACTTATTACCTGTATATATTTAATCATTATAAATTAGTAAGAAATGTAGTAGGAAAGTAGGCCGAACTAGTTCAATATCTAATCATCACTCTCAGTTCTTTTCAATGGAATTGTGAAAAATGCTACTGCAAAAAAATCAAAGGGTCCAAATTAAATGCAGTTAAAGGATTAGGAAATCTAGAGAAAATGATAAAGATTCAGAATGTATCATAAAAAACTCGTGTATTTGGTATGCTTGTAATTTGTAGATGTCTATTGAATTTAATACGTCACAACTTAATTGAAATAATCTAGTACTTTAATAATATCAAGGTCTACTCTTACATCTGAAGCTGCTCTCAATGGTTACTAACATATAGATTCAATAATCTAAGTAAATTTACTTGATGTATTATGCATTATTATCGTAACTATACCTTTTAAGTTTGCGTTGCTAGGTGATTCAAATTGAACTGGTATGCTTCCGATCTTCTCATGGTACTTACCGAAGACAACAGTGCAATTGACCCGCCGCCTCGTTCTGATTTCCTCTTGATAGTTCCGTATGTCTTGGCTATACTCAAGTCAGAGTGCGTCACGCTAGGAGAGCCCGAAGTGGTGGAATGGAGAGATAAAGTATCCAGATTGTCAGACTCATACTCCAACATCTCTCCCAACATAGAGCGTCTGTTGAGGTACGTTTTACTAAACTCTTCTGCTGGAGGATCCACAAATATATCGCTCATTCCGTCTGAATCAGTAGTGGTTGTGAAAGTAGAGGCTGAACATGAGCTTCCACTGATGGTATCGGACCTAGCTGGAGAAGCTCCCGAGTCTGATGCATTTTGTACTATAGTTGACTCGATAGGTTCTATACGAGTTGTTGGAGATGATGCTTTGCTGAGGTCTTCTTCGGGAAGATCGAAAGTGTTGACTGCTTTGGATGCTACGAAGGTCTGGAACATGCTGATTTCTTGTCTGAGCTGGATTCTTCTACAGAGAACATGGCTCAAGTAGCTTCTCCACATTTCTGTCATGTGCTTGGCCTCTTCTGGCGAAGGACGGAGCTGTTCGCTCATAGCAGGAAGGGAATTTACTATATGGGGAGGAGGAAGAGGAGCTTCGCTTTCAGCGGTGTCGGGGTTGGAAAGAAGGTCTTTTTCGTGAGGTTGAATGTGATTCTGGTTAAATCTCTTGGGATCAAGTACGTTGGTAGGTGCGTACGCTATTGATGTTTCATGGGACTTTCTTCTATCATAACTAGTCTGTTGCTCGTCAATATACGAAGATAAATGGTCCAATTTGCCCATCGAAGGTTTGCGGTGGACGATATTGACGTTTTCTTGGGGTGCCCCCGCCTCAAACTTGATATTATCATCCAAATCAGCCACTCTTTGAACATCTACCAAGCCCAAGTTTGGATTAGTGGAAGGAGCAGAAATCACAGGGCGGCGACCTTTAGAATTACCTCCGACTACGGCAAACTTAAGGCTCTTGTTTCTCTTGATCTTAGAAGGTTTCTTAGTTAATCCTTTGGAAGATACTTTAAAGTTACGGAATTTCAAAGATTTGATTTTAAGGATAAACTTTTTGAGTCTTGCTTTGAGACGGTAAAGAAGACTTCCTTGTTTGAACCGTATAGCGTTCTTTCTCTCCAAAGATTGGCCACTGTCTACAGTGTACAACGCCGTAGACTTAACCTTTGAAGACCTGGACCTGGCAAATCTGTTGGGGCCCAATCTTTCTCTCCTAGATCGTCTTTGGGGGGTTGTGGATTCATGGTCGGGACGAGTGGAAAAGATAGTGGCTTGCGAGCCCATGGAGTTGGAGATTTCTCGTGACAATGTATTGGAATATGGGGTATGTTGGGCAGTAGAAGGCTTGGAGTTGGATGAAAGTTTGGTCTTTTTGGAGTTGGTGCTAAACGTTCTTTTGGTGGTGTTTTTAACCACCATTTCGTCACTACCCAATGAGTGTGAGACCACCGACAAGTTGTCTAGTCTTTGAGAGATGTACGGATTCTGCTGGTCCAATATGAACTGAGAAAATCTCTTGGGAACTTGGTTGAAAAATGAATCGTCTGAAGGTTGTGTGGGTCTACCTGGTGTAGTTGTGTCCATATGGGTGCTAGGATGTTGGTCTGCTGGTGCACTAGACTGCTTTGCAGGACTATTGGGGTTGGAATTGGCATTAATATGGAGAGTATTGGGATATTTTGGCCCCAAATCATTGGTACTGTTTCTGTTCAAAAGATTGTATGTATCAAAGGAATTTGTCTGTTCGGTTATGTAAAGGTAAGGTAATGATATTGGTAGCGATGTAATTGAAGCAGACTCGACTTCTAGCCGGGTTAGCGTGGGCGGAGGCGTGGGGTGCTCTACCGAGTTACTCATGTCAGAATCGGAGTAGTATTGGAACTGTGGAGGCAAGTCACGGTACTTCATCACAGACATTCGGGGATATGTACTAGTTTATATTGAGTAGTCGAGTAGTTAAGAGATCTCACAGATGGATTTGGTATGCGTCGTCTAAAGATCGAGAGGCGATTTCGAAGCGGCGAGAGTAAAATTCATGATCTCTTGGGTATGTGCATGCACAAATCACCCCTATACACGAATCAGACTAGTTGAAGGGTGTCTTTGGCCGCGTAGCTGCAAATCGGGGGCTGGCTTAATAGGCCAGCCATCGTTGTGTGCAGTCCGATGGTTGCGGCGCGATGGCTCATGTCATAATAGCCGTCAAGATTTAGCCGAGTGGTCCAGAAAAGCTACTAATGCCACAGGTGGACAAGTGCCCCCAGGGCCTACTCATGCACTGCCCGTGCCTATATCTATTGTAGCCTATATGTATTGTAGCCTATATGTACCGCTGCCTATATCCCAACCAGCAGTCTGATAGAGCTCGTTCCCTCAAATTCGTCTCGGCGCGCGCAGATCGGAGATAATAGATAATGCAAAAGACATATTTCAACATACTAGCGTCACCATTAAAATCTGGATTGTAATGGTTACCAGATACTTGATGTTTCAGAATAGATGATTAGGGATAATACGAGTAGAGTACATTGTGACCTAATTGTAATGGTTAGCAGTATACAGTATGTTTCAGAGTGGGATAATAAGATGATGGAAGATTAGATCTACTGGATACGAGATTGGAGATCCGAGAATATTTCACGTGCACCACGGAGTTCCGGTCTGGGCTTTATTCGAGCCGTATACTAAGTAGTGGGCGCTGGAGCTATGTCTTGCGCAAGAGGTTCTCAGTGGCCATAATGGCCACCGAACTCGACTGCAGCTGTTACATGCGAGGTTTTAGAAGATTTTGTGCCAGTATCAGAGGGCCCTAATGAACAGACCTAGGCGACCGGAAGTCACAAACGCACGTGCCATTACCGGATTATCATTGTAATCGTACCTATTATTTTTAGGGAAAGAGTCTCGTTAGTGTGACAAAGAGTAGTTGACAGTGTTTACGAATGCGAGATGCATATGTTATCTTTTATTAAGCTTTGCTTCTACTAAAGAAAAAGCATTTCATGCTCCTTTTATTTTTACTTTGACTTGGCTAAACCAACAGCATTCTTCTTCAAGTCGTAGATGGAGTAGTACCTTCTTAAGAAAGCATCACCAACAATAGACAAGTCTCCAATAGGAGCAGGGAAATCCATAGGAGTGAATGCAGAAATACACGAGCCACCTACTTCCAAAGTGTAGTCGTAAGCAGTCAATGTGAAGTTGTGGCCGCCGAGATTCAAGGTCAAGTCAGGCAACGAGTCTCTGGTGGCACAGTCAATTTGGTACTGGCCGGACCAGGACTTGGTTGCACCGATCTTGGCGTTGATGATTTCGGCCAAAGACGAGGGGAGGGTAATTAAGGAAGTACCGGTGTCGATAGCAGCACCGGTCTTGAACAATTCGGTGTATTCTTCACCCAAACCAAGTCCTTCGAAAGAGACTTCCCAGTAGGCTTTTCTTCTGACTGGCAACCAGGTGATGTCGCCAGTGAACTTGGACTCGTCGTAGCCTCCGAAAGTGGCTTCGCCGCCGTCGTTTTCGTCCTTGGCAGTGTCACCAAGGGCAAAGGCAAATTGTGGCTTTTCCAACAAGTCTTGGTTGATGGCATTGTAGATAGGAGGCACGATTTTGTTGACGGAAATGGTGTCGTAAGCCAAACCCAAAATACCATCAAACTTACCGAAAGCAAATGCCAAACCAGGTTCGCTGGTGGCTTCAGCAAACTCTTGTTTTGGAATAATCAAATCGCCAATGGCCAACGTATCTTCAGAAACATAACCTTCCATAGCACCACTTCCGTATTGGATGGAGAATTCGCTGCCGTTAGCCTTGTAACTGCTCAGCGCATCGTGGTCGTACTTGGTGTGCAAGAAACAAGCCAAAGACGAACAATCCTTGGAAGGAACCCACAAATTGGAAGAGCCAGTATCCAAAATGACCTTAAAGGTCTGCGCAGGAGTACCCAACTCGATTTCAGTAAAGTATTGGGCGTTAACATAGTTGGTTAAAGGGGCTTCGTGCAATCCTCCTCCCTTGCCTTGCGCCACAAAGGGAATACCGGCCATGTTGCCAGGAGTTCTAAACCCTGGACCACCTTTGGCGGTGTTGAAGAGGTTCATGTACTTGTTTGCCAATTGATCGGTGTACTCGCTGAAGACATCGGCGTTCAAACTGTCCTCGAGAGGAACCTTCTTTAACTTGGCAGAATGGACTTTGGCGTCAGCTTGGGATGTGAAGGCTACCAAAGCAGTGGCAATGGTGCTCAAGGCACTGAGTGATAATTGCATTTTGGTGTTGTAGTAGCAAAAGTGTAGCTCTACTGATAAAGAAAGAAGTTGGTGGTGGCAATCTTATCACCCTTAAATGACGGCACAAAAGGATCACGTGGACTTCTCGATTAGGGAGGATTCTGCTGAATGCGGCGACCGAATAGAGGTGATGGGAGGGAGTGGGAAGAAACAGAAGGGAGGGAAGAAAGACGTAGCAGTTGAGGCAGAGGATGGACAATAGAGGTTAGAGTAGACCGTAGAGTGAGCTGGTGTTATATCGTTCTAACGTTAGCTGGTGCTGATGTTGTTGGTACTGACAGATAAGATGTGTGGGGATAGCTGGCTGTGCGAATGACGTTTCTGGTTTGATGGTCCTGCACCTCGGCAATTTCACATGACGCTTGCTAGCATGGCTCTGGCGAAGAAACTGCACAAACAACCCAACTTGAAAGCTGAGTTTAAGGCCATGGGTTGATGTTTCTCTAGCTACCAAACATCCACTATCCTAACGCCAGCTAGTTCTCAATAGCACTCTGTTTTACAAGTTCTGCACCTATAGACTTTCTCTCTATTCTCTCTATTCACTCTATTCTCACTCTATTCACTCTATTCACTCTATTCTCACTCTATTCTCACTCTACTCACTCTACTCTCTCTATTTACCTATTTGTAACTATCGTCCTATTTTCGTCCTACTGCTATTTCTCGCTACTTTCGTGTATTCTCGCTGGGTCCCATTTTCGCCTTTGGTACTTGTCCCTATTTTCGAGTTCTCGCGCCGTCTTGGAGTTTTCCCGCCACTTTCGCAGTATCTCTCGCTATTCTGGTCTCTATTTGCGCACTCTTTTGTGTGTGTTTTGTGTGTGTTTATTCTCGGTATCGGCTTAAATCGCAGCTCATCACACCATTAATCAACGCCATCACCACTATCATTATGGGTTGGAACTGGTTTACCGGACGGGTAGAAAATGTCGTACCCAAAGATCCTATATTGTTTACAGGATCCAAAGGTCAAGCGTCGTTTGCTGAAATCATCAAGGCTTCGGCTCCCGAGTTTTCGCATGGCGCTACAGCTTATTTCAATCCGTTGCTTCCATCGGGCCATCTTCACACTGCCTACACCGCATTGAATGATTTTGACGGGAGCGATCATGTTCATTACAAGCGTCGTATATTGACTATAGAAGACAAAACTTATCAGGTTGGCTCTCAAAAGTTAAAGTACGATGCCTGGAAAGGCGCTAGTACTATAGCTATCGACTATGTGGTACCCGAAGAAGGTTTCGATGATCCGGACCACGAAAAATATCGCCCTGCCTCGCAAACAGGTACTCTTTTCCCTCGAACTCAGTACTTGAATCCTGAAAAAGAACACGATATCTTGAAAGACGAGTCCAAACCGTTGCTAATTGCCCTTCATGGCTTGGCTGGAGGCTCGTACGAGTCGTATATCCGGTCGCAGATCAGTGCCATCAGTCCTGCTTTTGATGTATTGGTGTTGAATGCACGTGGTTGCGCCAACCACACCATTACTTCGCCTCAATTATTCAATGGGTTATGGACGAATGACTTAAGGTATGTTATCAACGAGCATGTACGAGTCAAGTGGCCCAACAAGAGAATTTATTTGATAGGATTCTCTTTAGGTGGTGCCATTGTAGCCAATTATATTGGACAAGAAGGCGCTAGTATTGATCCCATGATCAAAACTGCAGTCATTGTAGGTTCGCCATGGAACTTTACCGACAGTTCTTTGGTGCTTAAAGAGTCGATTATTGGTACCAAGATCTATTCTTATACCATGGGCCAAAACCTCGTAAAACTACTTGCCAAGCACACTCAATCAATGAAAGAACATACAGTTATCGACGAGTTTTTGAAAGCGCCAGAGAATTACAAAGTGGGCTCGCTTACGGAGTTTGACGATTTTTTCACTTCCAGGCTTTTTGGCTTCAATAATGCGAACGCATACTACCGTCACGCCTCGCCTGACCAGCGTCTTTACAAAGTCAGAGTCCCTACTATCATTATCAACTCTGTTGATGATCCTATTATCGGCAATCGTACCTTACCATCAAGCGAAGTCACCTTGAATCCATACACCTTTATGATCACCACCACCATTGGTGGCCATTTGGGTTGGTTCAAGTTGAATGGACAGAGATGGAACGTTGGGCCCATTGCTAGCTTATTGGGAGAACTCGATGCCAATTGGACAGTTGACAAAGCATCTGTCTCAGACGAAACACTTCCAAAGAGTTTGGACCAAACGTGGCAATATGATAGAATTGTCATGGGCATGTTGCCGGAAAAGCCTGAAAAATTATCTAAATAGTCTAGAAAAAGCCAAACAAAATTAGCTACAGAAATAACCTACATATTTTGCAGCCATTCGCGCGCATAGCAGCAAGATATTGCTCGGCAAACTATGGCACCAATGATGTCTAAACCGGCTACTTCTAGCCTACTATAGTTGACAAAGTGGACTGATCTACTTCAACAAAACGTGAATTTAGTTTATTTTTTGCTCATTTGTTCACTTTATAGCCATCTATTCACTGTACTGTCCCCAACTCTTCACAAAGCTCGAACTATTTTTTTCGTGCTATTTTTTTCGTGTGCTTACCACCTACATAAGAACCACCAACTGAATCAAACTCACTTCACACTCACTACTTCATGCCTAATGCACCCAAATCTCAGCCTTCTCCCTGGATAAAGCAGGTCCGGGCGCTTCCTTCCAACCCCAACAACAATGATGTATTGAAACTTGAATATATCGAAACCAATCTCAACAATTCCCGTAAACTCATCAACAATTTGGATGACTTGACGGGTTCCACCGACAAATTCAAGAACGAACTAGAAAATACTGTCAATAGCAGTATCGCAAACCTCAACCAGGTGGAAGAGACACTCAAATGGTTAGAATAATAATATATTAAATCTATAAATTATGATAACTTTGGGTATTTACTGGTCTCATCTTCTTCTTCATCTTCGTCGTCAATAATAAAGTCTTGCATGGCGATCTGCTCGTCCACATTATTACTTAGCGCACCAAACTTGGCTAGATCATTTGACACGTCCACAGTATCGCCCCGCTCCAAGTCTGCAGCCGGCGTTTCGTCTGGCTTATACTTGACAATAATCACAGCATTGCCAATAATCAAGAGCATTCCCAAAAGACTTAGTATACCTGGAAGATGGCCAAATATTACCAAGTCCCAGACTAAAGCAAATACCATACTGACGTAGGCAGCCAACGACGCCTTGGATGCTTTGACACGTTGAACCCCCGCAGTAAGAGAGAATTGCATCAAGAAGCCCGAAAGGCCAATGAATGTAAGCAAAGTCCATTGATACGCATTGCGAGGAACTGCAAACTGTAAAGATGGAAGGGCCAAAATGCTGAAAAATGATACTATTGTACAGGTCAATGCAAAGTAGCTGACAGATAGTAAGGGATGGGCGCCGTGGCCGATCTTTCTTAGGACAATGTATACAGTAGAAGCACCGAATACACCTAGTAAGCCTACACCAGTAGCAAGGAGTCTTTTTTCGCTTGATGAGCTCTCGATATTGTCGCCCTCGGAAGTTTCTGATTCTGATTCGGAGCCAAATAAAAAGTTTGGTTTTGCAATCAAAAGAACCCCGCAGAGCGAGACTACAGTACAGAGCCCTTCAAGAACAGAGTATCTTTCCTTCAAAACAAGGCATGCCAATAAAGCTGTCATCATTGGCACCAAAAACGTGATGGCCACAGCATCGGAAAGTGACAAGTACTGCAACGAATAGTACATGCCAAAGACGCCGACGAAGCCCACCAATCCTCGAAGCGCGAGAAGCTTCCGGAGATGCACCGGTCCAAACGGTGCCTCGGGAACGGACCGTGTGATCGCCATATACAAAAGGCAGCATACGTACGTAATACTCATTCTTGCCAATAAGATCTGCAACGGATGAATAGGCACATCAAAGTCCTTATCGGTGACTAACAATTTACAAGTGACCACCATGATAGAATTGAAAAATTGCGATAAGATCAATAGCGAAAACCCCACGTTAGGCTGTATATAATCGTGGTTGAAATCCATGACGAAATTGGTGGCTCGAGACCAGATCGAGGTCGAGGGGACCCATTCAAATGAATCATCTAGATTAGCAGTAGAAGAAGGGGTGGAAATGTCTGTAGTTTGTGAGTTGTTTAGTTGTACGGTATGTGGCTGCTTGTCTTCATATTGTTCACTTAGCACAGACATAGCTATAGAGCAGAAGGGATCAGCCTCAAATCAAATTTGTCTTAGATTTGGCTGCTTATAAGGGCGGGTAACAAGGGGTGGTTGGAAGCTCTGCACGTAGATAATTAAGTGCATATCGGCCGGGCTAGCGCGGGGATGTTGGGGGTCGGCCCGGGCGCAGTAGACAGGCAATGTTCATACACTGCGAGTGACGGATATGTGTCTACAAGAAGTGATGACTGATCTAATAGTGATTACTAGGCTTAGAAGTGATGACTGATCTAATAGTGATTACTAGGCTCAATGAGGTGTGTAATAGTTAATTATTCTGATGATAACCGCACCGCACCGCACCGCAACTTTTTGGAGGCAAACTACTAACCATTGACAGAGGACGTGCCACAGCCGCAATAATCTGTCAGCTCATCCTGAACTACAGTAATTATGTGGATTTGTAGATTATCTTAGATAGTATTCCGCGTTTTTTTGTTAGATCCAAGATCTACCTCTGGCTAGTCTATTAATTTCGTCAGCATTTTTTCCCTATATACTCATAATACAACACAGCATGTACTCATGCTTTTTTCTTTTACTAGCAAGCTCGCTCTGGTAGCAAATTCAAATATATCGTCCACGCCCTCGCCAGTGAGCGCCGAGCTTTCCAAGTACACCTTGGCCCCTATTTCTCTGGCCACACTAGTGCCCTGTTCGAACTGGATAAACTGGCGATTGCGGTCCCTTCTCAAGTCTTTTTTGAGTCCCACCAATAGGTACGGTGTGACGGGACAGTAGCGTTTAACTTCTTCCACCCACTTATGACGTGCATTATCTAGGGAATCGGGCGTGTCGATGGCAAACGCAATCAAAATGACATGTGAGTTGTGGTAGCTCAAGGGCCGGAGTCTCTCGTACTCTTCTTGGCCCGCAGTGTCCCACAATGCCAATTGGACCGATTTTCCATCGATTCGACAATCGGTTACATAGTTCTCAAATACCGTCGGGTGATACTCGGTGGGAAATTCGCCTAGTGTAAAGACGTATAGCAACGATGTCTTGCCACATGCACCGTCTCCAACTATCACCAATTTTCTTCGTATGGATTCGGACATAATGCTTTATCTACCCATTACCTCTTAGAACATGTATGGGTCCGGTCCAATATTGCGAAGCATGCTCTTTAAACTTCTTCACCACTCCCAGCACTGTTGCAGGGGTGGTGAGGTAATTTCTCTCGCCCGCACGACTGCGAGTCACGACTAGCGTTGGCTGCGCCTAACTGAAAAGTACGCCAGCAAGTTATTGTATTGAACAATGGTTTACGAACATACACGAACTAATTGTTAAATATACTTCTATGTAGTGTTAGTTCCAGAGGCTGGAATAGTTGTCGACCACGAACTCGTCACCTCCCAACCCCGGAGGCGGCGAAGACGTTTTGAACTGGCTGAGCGAACTGCCGTTAACTCCCTGGGCAGTGGATGGCGCCCCGCTGGAGCCCGCAGTCCCCGACCCACTGCCAGCGACTCCGGTGGCCACTGCCGCGCCTGCCGCGCCCGGATTTACAGAAGGATTTGTCCCCGCGGAAATAGAATTTCCACTACCTCCCGCGACACCATTAAGTACACTCCCATTCAACGAGCCCAAACCTATATTTAAGCTTCCTTGCGGTGTAGACCCCATGGGGAACCCTTGTATGCCCTGCATCGGAATGTATCCATACAGTTCAGACACTTTAATATGGGTCACGGTGCCAAAGTCGTCGTAGATCATGTCGAATTGATATGTCGAATTGCTGCGACACGCACTCAAAAATTGGGTCACCGTGAGTGACGTGTTTGCTAACACATCTTTGGTGCTTTGGTATAGTTTAAGTAGAGGAACCACTCCGAATTCAAGCTGATTGGATGTTTGTAAGTACTGGAAGGCATGGTATGCTGCGGATTGGATGAGTGTATCAGACAATCCCGGCGCACCCACATTTGCACCTATATTTGCAGCATTTGCACCCACATTTGCAGCATTCGCAACACTCGCACCATTTCCCCAGATACTATTTGCAGGTGTAGAGCTCCATATAGAGCTATTTCTGGGCTGGCCCCATACACCAGGCGACATGCCATTTGAAGGGGTTTTTGCTGGCGAAATGGAGCCTCCATTAAATGGATCAGTAAGCACAGTTTCGCTGCCGAAACCAGATTTGAACGGACTAAAGTTATTGGAAAATTGTGACTGAAATAAGTTGGATTGAGATTGGTGCGTGGTTGAGTTGAGTCGCGATTTACTTGCCCATGGCGACATGGTGTTACTTCCATTTTGACCATACAACAAGTTGTTTTGCGAAGATGGCGAGAGGCTCTGGAGGCTTGAATTGGGCAATAACGGCGATAACGCTCCTGGTATGTATCCATGCGTATCGAACTGTCCGTTGGAAGATTGGCTTGAAATAGTATTTGGACGGGCCTGGTATAACTGCTCCAAAAGGTGGTTCTTGGAAGGCGAAGAAGCGTTTGAGGCCTCTAATGGATCAATCACAGCATCAAGAGCAGCTTTCAGCGATATCTCGGCCGCAAGCCGTTCTTGCTCGAGTCTTTCAGCTTCTACTTGAAGTCTCTCTCTCTCCAACTTCTGCACCAATCTTTCCTCTTCTCTTTGCTTCTTGAGTATTTCTTTCTGTTTCTTTTCATCTTCTCTTCTTTTGCGCTCCTCTTCGGCCTTTTTGCGTCTTTCTTCCTTGAGTTTCTTGGCCTCTTCCTCTTTCTTCAATTGGGCTTCAACTCGCTTCCTGTGCTCTTCCTCCTTTCTTTTCAACTCTTCGATCCGCTTCCTCTTCTCCTCTTCTTTCTTGAGCCGAGCTTCTTCCTTTTTACGCTTTTGTTCTGCCTTATTGGCCTCGAGTCTTTGGCGTTCGTCCTCCTCTTTTTGACGCTGCTCTTCTTCTTTACGCTTCCTTTCTTCTTCCTTGGCTTGCTGCTGCAACTTCTTCTTCTCCTTGGCCTTTTCTCTCTGCTTCAACTTCTTGAGTTCACGCTCCTTTTTGGCGTTTTCTTCCGCCTCAAGCTCTTCAATAAGCTTCTGCGTCCGATCTTTCGAAAGCTTTTCTTTGTACGCCTTCTTGAGTCTTTCTTGAAAAAGTTTAATCACCTGAATCAAAAACAATCTTCTAATTTCTTGCATTTTCTCTTCTTCCGATATTTCACTTTCAGTATCACTAACCCCTTCCTCTTCTACGTCTTCTTCCTCTTCTTCTTCTTCCTCTTCTTCTTCTTCGTCTTCTTCTTCATCATCTTCATCATCTTCATCATCTTCCTCATCCTCATACTCCTCATCCTCCTCATCTTCGTCTTCTTCTAGTACCTGCTGTGGGTACGAGAAATTAGGGTGAAAATCGGTATTCTTGAGAGACGTACTAATCTCTTCAACTTTCTTATCGATATAATAATCTGCCCCATTTGTATCATCGTCATCTACCCATGCCTCATTAGCTTCTGAGCTCTTCTTGAGAATATCTTCCCTAGCTGTTCTTGATTCAGAAAGCGATTCCATCATATCAATGAACGAATGGCCATCGTTCTTAAGAAGATCCTCCGCAAAACTAGACAATCCTTGTGTCAACTTGGTGGCTGCTAGACTACGAGTTTCGTCATTGGTTTGTAAAAGTCCTGAAGCACTTGACGAGAGAATATCACCCATGTTCTGTAAAAACGACATTCCCTCTTCCAACTTGGTTTTATCAGCTTTATGAAGATCTCGTATGATTTCCTTAAGAGTACCTGCTTTCTGCAAAAGTAGAGCTTGGGAAATGTTCTCATTCGAAGCCAGATTCGACTTCATCTTTTCAAAGTCCAAGTTTTCCAATGCCTCCACGAGTTTCGGGTCCAAGAGCTTATTGAATATCTTCTGCTCTTTGGTTAAATCTTGTGAATCCTGAAGATGGGCATTGAAATCGTCGTCCAACGCCCTTTTGAGCTGAATCTCCTCGTACTTCTCGGTATTGGTAAAATTGATGTTGTCGTTGATATCATTGATTTTGTCGATCTTTACTTGATTTAAACTCTTGGGATTATAAATGTTAGTATTATGAAGATCGTGGGAGTCATTCTGTTCATGATGATTGTGTGGGAGAGCTTCATTGTGGTCATGATTATGATAGTCTTCTTCCTTTCGTGCTCGCCTCTTTTGCAATTTATGTTCCTCTTCCAACATATGGAACCCTCCAAATAACAAGCCTGGCAAAGCATTGAGATCGTTGATGTCTCGCACTTCGTGGATAAAGTCTATTATGTCATCGAAATGCTTGTCATAAATGTTTTCCAACTCGTCTTCTATTATATTACTTCTTCTTCCACAGTACGAACATGTACAGTTGTTGTGAAAAAGGTTATTCCCATTTGAATTGTTACCTTGGTTATGATGGTGATGATGATTGTTGAGTGATTGTCTACTCTCGTTCTTGAAAATCTCCATTATGGACTTTTTATCGATCTTTACAAGCTCCACTTTCTGGGCTTCGTCGAGTGACTCCCAGAACAACTTGAGGTTTTCTTGTTCTTCTATGCTGGCACTGTCCCAAATACTGTTGTGAAGGTTGTTTTGAAGAGTGGAATGGTCATGTGGGTGCTGATGGTGATCATGTGGATGCTTGTGAAGGTTCTTAGATGAGCTGTGGTTTGGACGAGGAAGACTTGGGGGATGACTTTCTTCAAGACTTTCTACTATCACATCACCATTAGGTGCTTGTTTGATGACTCGTGAGGTAGGATACTCTTCGTCGGGATCGTTCAAATGGGCCTGTGCCTCAAGATGGGCCGTGGACTTTTTGGATTTACTTTTTCTCTTTTTCCGTTTCTTGGCCAGCGAGATTGCAGAATTCGTTGTCGGCAAAACTTCTGCTTTGTAGTCAAAATGGATATCGGCCCCATTCTTGAAGGCCACTGGATTCTCACTCATTTCAATCCTTCAATTAATCCTTCACCACCAAAACTTCGTCGATGTGTGAGGGTGAGATGATGCAGAAGTGTGGTCGGTTGTTTGGTAATTTGTACTGTTATTTGATTATGGACGCCGCTCTTTTTCGTGTCGGTCGGTCAGTTTGATTACTCGCTCAATCGGGTCTTGTTCGTCTCGTCTGGCCGAAACCTCGATGCTTCCGATCAATGTAACACTTTTTGACTGGCCCAACGTTGAAAGTCACGTGATCTGTCACATGAACAGATTAGCACTTCTGTTCGACACTACTACAGTGGGTAAGGACGACAGTGACGGTAGTAGAGGTGGCAATAGCTATAGATATATGGAAGGTTCATTGGTGGCCATTGAAGGGTGCCAGGCTTTGGTGTACTTGTAATCTGAAAATTTTTTTTTGGAGCGAGGGATGAGCAGAAGATGAAAGAGAGTGTAGAAATAGGGCACTGGCAATGTAGTGTTTTGGAGTGAAATGTATTCGAAACTGGAAGAGAAGTGTAGTCTTTAGTGAGAATGGTGATGTGAGATAGTTAGCTATAGTTTAGCACCATATCATATTAATCTTCATGGCTTACGTTCTACAAAGTGGACGGTCCTGGTAAGAGGGGTTTGCACCTCAGTAGTTGCAAGAGAAAAAATATTTCTACTAGTCTCAAACTGATCAGCTCAGTATCGAAACTTTGACAAAATGGTTTATTAATTACATACTACCATAAAGCAATGATGTAGAGAATTGTTTTTATGCTTTTTTTGATTCTTGGTCCTTTGGCTCTTGCTTAACCTTAACATTTCCTTCGATCTGTTTCTTCAACTCTCTGTTCTCCTCCACTACAGTTTCAACCAATTGGGTCAACTTGTCAAGTTTAGAGTACAATTCATAGAATTCCCACTTGATACCGACTCTGCTGGCCTCGTGAACTGGTTGGACAATACCATCAATATCGGATTCAAATTTCTGAAGATCAATTCTAAACTCTGGGTCTTCTCTCTCGCCCTCTCTTTGATTCCTCAAAGCTTCATTGACTTCAGAATTACGCTCTTGAATGCCTTCCCATCCGGAATTGGCATCTACTGCGTAGCCGTCGGTCAAGTCCCATTCAGTATCCACTTCATTGGCATCATCAGGTAAGCCTTTGAAACGGTTGTACTGGATTCTTCTCGCATTGGAGAGTTCGTACCAAGCGATATAAACCAACAATGGGGAGTAAATGACCAACATGACATAATAATTAAGGGCTTTAAAGGATTTTCTGGTGAGAACTAATTGTAAAGGAGTGATCAAAAACTCAACCAAGTTGAAAGGAGGTACGTAGATGTCCAGATCGGGGGCTCTGATGTACCTCAAAGTCTTCTGTGCCACCAAAGCAAAGTATTCGTCAGTGGCATTTTCGACAATGACCGCATAGGCTGTGGAGTACAATGCAATCAAGATGTTCATCAAAATGACCGTCAAGACGAATGAGTAGATGTAGTAAAGAATCAGCGCATATGGAGGCACCAACTTGGCCACGTCGCCAAAACTAGAGCCTCCAATGACCGTTTTAACTAATGAAATCATAATATGAATGGTGGCATCTGACTTCCCGTCAGAAGCATCAAGACCAAGGAATCCTTGCAAAAATCCTACAATGACCACGAAAAGCAATACGAAGAATATAAGCGACTCCTTCATCATGGTTTTAATCACCACAATCATCACCCCGACAAACTTAAGCGCATCCAAATACAACAATAATCTGGACCACATGAATGGTGCTGCACAGGACAAGATTCTAAAAGAGATCTCGTCGTAGCGATCTCTGGGAAACTTGTCTAATTGCTGCAAACTAACGAACCTAAACCCAATAGCAATTACGATAATTGCATACATGAAATCGTTGAAAGCGTTCCAGAAACCAAAGTAGTTGGCTCCCACATGATAAAACTTGACGGCTTCATCCATCACCGAACCAAGAGTAAATAAGTAAAACAAGACCTCAAACGCATCCAAAGGAGTGGCTTCGGTCTGGTGAGTGTTCAAAATAATAGAGTACAAAATAAGGTAGACGAAACTAAAGAAGATCTCAAGAATGTTTTGATAAAGAGGAGTCTTGATCCGCGCAGGATCAAAGTGGGTACGAATCGAGTGTGAAGACACTCCCTTGTACAATACGTACGAATGGGGGTCGCTGGCTGACTGGATCACCCAGCCTCTCCAGAGCCATTTCATACATCGCTGGAACCCCAGGGACCCGATTACAATGGTACTGTGCATGTCCACAGCCAATTCCAAAGCACTGATGGGCGGAGCATTGGTTTCGTTCAAGTTGATGGTGTACCGATGGGTCAACATGCCAAGGAACAAAAGGGCATCGTCATGTGCTTTCTCAATCACAATCGCAGCCAATGTCTGTGCGGCTACCGCGCGAAGCGAATAAAGCTGGTTGTCGCTCAATTCCACCTCCGATTGTTGCCAGTACCAGTCGCACACCTTAAGCAAGCAAAACACCAAAGCTGCCCGATATTTGTATGACGACGTGCCCTTTTTACCGTTTCCTTTACCGCCTGCTGCTTGGTACACTAGATCAATCACATTGGAGTTGAGAATAGGCGAGTTCTGCGCGGTAATATCCTTCTCTTCAAACACAATCGGCACTACTTTATCGATCAAGGTCTTGAGATTGAGACAAATTCTGAGAGTTTGTCTGCTATTGGGACAATTCTCATCAGTAAACGTATTGGTTTCTTCTGTCTGTAAGAGTCTCTCTTCCAAGTCCGGTGTCAGCGACATCGTTAGAGTTCAGTATCTAGAGAGGGTTCAATATCTACAAGGAGTTGCAATCATTTCTCGGGCGATACAAGCACGCTTGCCTCGTGACTGGAGATAAATGCGCAAGATGAAGTGAAACAATGTAGCAACAAAAGGCGTGCGTCGGCTTGACTACGACGTTGCGAACGGCGCCTTAATTCGCAAACGGACGCGTCGATCTCATCTTTTTTTTGTACCATACGGAATTGATGCTCCAGGCGAGCAAGTGATGGGCATTATGAGTTCGCACCTACAATTTAATGAGACAAAAGTATCATGTACTGCGCTTTGGTCAGTGGTGTTCGTAGATCATTTAACTTCAAAATATATGTACAAAAGTACATCTAACCTAGGTTATGTACCTTATAGGCACGGAGCGTCAAGTACCTGCGAAGATCAAGATCGACGCACGTCTCCTCCACATGCTGTATAAGCTAATAACTCTACTTGTGTGGCATTCTGTGGGGTAGGTTCTTATTATCTTATAAATATTTATACAAATGAATACAACGTAGCGAAAGGGGTATGATTGGCAAGATTACCTATAAGCCCAGCTTTGAATAGACAATCTTTTATCAGACTGAAGTGCTGACAAGAAATACTTAAAAGTTCTCAAACGGATTATTTGGTCCGTGGAATGCTCCGAAAGGCGATGGGGAGTCGGGCTCGGACGAATTCTGCTGCGAACTCATTTCCGATGTAACAGGCGTAATAGACGTAAAGGTGGCGTTCTTTTCCAAGTCCTCCTTCTTGGACTTGGATGGACTCCATTGCCTGAACACCTCCCTGATAACGTGCTTCTTTTCTTGTTTCATTGGAGGGGTTTCAGAGCCCTGGTTTCTCAAGGCTCTCAATTCGGTCAATGGGTACAAATCATATGTCCAGAAGGCCAACAACAATCCGTACCAGAAATGGAAAATCCACTCCAACACTGAACTGATTGACTTTTTTCTCTTGACGTAAAACCCACAACATGTAATGGCAACTGAAATGGTAACAATCAACCAAATGATCTTGACAATAAACGAAATGGTGAACTTGTTCCATCTTTCACCGTTCACGTACTTTCTGTAGTATTGTCCCATAATGTAGTAGTTGGTAAAGTTCAATGCCAACGACACCATGACCAAAATGGCAAATGTAGCTAACAAGATAGCATAGTGCGAACTCTTTCTGTCATATTTATGGATAAAAACTACCGAAACAATTGCTTGAGCTACGAAAAAGATTTGGGCGAAGATACCAATGGCAATGGATGCAAAAGCCAATCTCTTCTGCAACGTAGGTCTGATGAACTTGATTAACTTACCGATCTTACGATGGTAGAATTCAAGGTACATGGAGACACAAAACACTATCGAGTGGATGACCAAAAAACAGATGAAAAAGGCCGGCTCCAAAATTGCACCCATTCTTTCAATAGGCAATGGACGTTCACGTTCACCATAAGCTGGATATGTGGTTGCACCTTTTGCAACCCATGAACCAATAAGTCCAAATAGTAATCCATACCAGCATAATAAACCAAATAGTGGGATGTAATAAAAGTGATTGAATTTAGAAGTGAGATTGTTACTCCAATTTCTTATGGTAGAGAACATGATGTAATGGGTAAAGTTATGGAATTTTTTGACATCTAAAACTGGAATGTGGGCTCTATATATATTTGAATCCAGTTTGCAGATGTTGGTACATGCCAGTGATGAGTCTATTCGTAATACTACAAGTAGCCAATTATAAATTTCATCCATCTATTGTCATCAGAA
Organism: Suhomyces kilbournensis; assembly: GCA_030563685.1. Lineage (NCBI taxonomy): Eukaryota > Fungi > Ascomycota > Pichiomycetes > Serinales > Debaryomycetaceae > Suhomyces > Suhomyces kilbournensis. The sequence goes on from JAJMJN010000003.1 coordinate 833,303, forward strand.
TAGCCAAGGGGACCTGCGACAATAGATTTTTCCAAATTGTCGCTAATTCTTATTTCTACAAGATTAATATGGACAAATTGATAAACCCATAGCTGCAAAGACAATCACTAGAAGGCACAGGTTGTAGGGTTAAAATGTATTGTTCTCTGCGAGAGTAAAATAAGTGCGTGCGTACAATAAGGGCCAATAACAAGATTTGCCTATTTGAGAAAAGTAATCGATTTTTGATGCGCCAGAAAGATTTTCGAGACGCGTTGGAAGTAGTGAAAAATGTTCTTAGGCTCAGATTCAGGTGGCTTGTCCAGACCCAACCAACGATCTAGGTTTTTCATAAATCATTTAAAGAGACGTTCCTCGATAGCTCTTTTTTGATGTGGTTCTCTGCATGAGCTGTCACACTTAAAGTTACGTACATCAATTATTGTACGACATGCACCTTATCGTAACTCGGGCAATTAGTAAGTAAGGTTGTATGTGAGCTTGAAAAATTTGTAGCACGCGTTAGAATCGTCGAACGATCTTGATCGTAACTCGCGCAAAGATTATTTTTCCGCCTTTGAGCTAGACCAGAAAAGTTGGTTGCGAGCCAGAACTCTTTGTTCGTAATAATTATTCCTCGAATCAACTAATCTAAGACTAATTATATGATTTTATCCTGTTTGGGCCTAATTAAATACATTCGTTGGCGCGCGAAGGAGCCATTCCACATGTGTCTCAGATGTCGAACTACTAACCTAGATTCAGGCTGCGCATACCCCCCTGCCTACATATCTCTACTTCAACAGGTCACCTGGCCACCAACGACCTATTTAGGAAGGCATGCAGCTACAGTTTGACTGTCCAACTTACTTGGTGGCAAACGCAGTCTTCTGTGTCTTTGAAGCAGTTTGCTTGAGTATCCTCGGACGTTGCAACCTTTGTTCGCGTTCGCCAAAATAACTCTCACTCGATTGTCTTGCTCATTTTACTTCAATGGGTGTTATTTCTGGCAAGGGTTATTTCTTGTAGACGCGTCAAGAAAAAGTTTATTGCGGTGAGACCTGCTGCGTTTAATGTTGCCTTGGCCGCCCGCGAGCAGGTTTGTACAACGCTTGAAGCTGCAATTGTGTAACTCGCATGTCAATTTAGCTCCTTAAAGTAATTTTGAATAGATAATGACACAAATGACTATTTTCAACAATTTTTATGCGCAGAACATCGTGCACTCGAGCCTTGATTTGCTCAATTCCGCTTGAAACTTATTGTGACTCGGTACTTATTAATAGCGATCACTTTAGTCCCGAGAATCGCGTCCTATTCATGCTTTACATACAATGTATTTCCACAGAGTAATTATTTTGAAATACTGATAGCTAATCTTGGTATTCAAATTACGTTTTTGGGTTGCGAAAGAAACAAAATAGCTTGGATAAAAGATTACGTATTAAAAATATCCCATGTAAATGGTTTGCGGTTTTCTCTAATCTTATTAATGTCAGAAAGCGGTATCTCTTCATTCTCATTTTTAGTCAAAATTATATAAGAATAAGACGAAAATACTGGACAATCGTAAAACACTCCCCAAGTTTGAATCGTAAATGAAATATCCGCAGTAGTTTGCATTCTGACAAAGTTCGACCGGATACATGAAATGGTGAAACATTGACATTCACCAGGGAGAACTGGGGACACAAATGGAATTACAATAGATTTTAACTACATCTAACTTACTACGACACCAAACGATCGATATTATTTCCCATTAACGAGATTATGCTCTTGATTTAGTTAGATCCGCAACACTACAATGAAATGTAGCAGGGCTTGTCAGGTTTACGGGACCAGCCTCATGAATGCACCATTTCGCATTCATAGGCTGCAAATGAGAATCTCGAAATGCATTATTTTTCAGCACTGCAGAGACTAATAAAGAGTAAAACACCCAATCTGTAAAGATCCAATTTCGCTATATGATAACAGCCGGTAGTCATGGTTGCTTTATTTGGTGTCCGCAATTGTTGGCCTTCTCGAAATGCAAACTGTAAGGGCATTCTCTAGCGAATGCTCACTCTATGGAAGCGGGGCATCGTGAAATGTGAAATTTGTCCTGGTAACGGAGGTGTTTTCAAGGGCCCGCACCATCATGGGCAATTAAACAAGCACCCATTATTTCTTGATCTGATCCAAGAGTCTTTGCTTATTAGTTCTGATTTGAACTACAGAATGCCACCACTGACGGTCTAGCGTAGGCTTGCCGAACCAGATTCCTCACTATATTTAGAAGCACACTTTGGCGGAAGGCGATTTACGTCACCTGAACAATTTGCCGCGCCCGCTCGATGTCTTGCATTTCGCCAAACCAGATACGTTTGTGTCAAAAGGGGGACCTGGGGAGACGTCAAACATTAACGCCTGATCTGCCTATCACTTGCAGAGTTGATACTTCCTAGCACACTTTACCGCGTCGCCACACTAGCGACCACCCCAGCCCAAGCTCCAATTATCCATTCTTGACGGCATTTGCGAAATATCAACACTGTCGCGACGGCAGAAGCGAGGCGAACCTTCTTTTGATATGCATTGACGCACAGGACGGTACAATATTTGGCACCAAAAATAGGCACAAACAAACATCCAGGCATTTAGATTTATCGCTTCTCTAATCTATATACCTACGTATCCCCATCCTGTAATCCCTCTAATCATACCGAAAACCCAGTCATCCACACTTGGCGGCTTGTAATCAAAAATACACCGCCCGCACTTATTCGCTAAACGAGCTATGTTCGTTAGACGATCTATTAAGATTGTATTGTTTGTATGCAAACCGACCTAAGCCTACAAGGGGTTACTAACGGTAGGTGCAAGACCAACCATCTAGTTGGTACACGATACTTAAACAGCACACTTCACCCGAACATAGTATGGGCATCAATCAACAACACCATCATTAGCAGTAGTACATAGATATGATCAAACATCCTGTACCCAGATCGGCAACCGCAACGGTTGCACCCTCGGATGGTAAAGAAAACGACGCAACCGTAATGGATTTTTCAGAAACAATCGACTCGTACATTGAAAAATCGCCCATCACCTCCAAATTCAGAGAGGAAAATCCCAACTTGAGACCGCTAGACGATTCAAGCAGCAGTATTACCAAGGTTGACGAGCCTGGGGTCGATACTCCAACCGCAAAAAGAACGTTGGATCTGCCATATATAGGTAACAATAAAAAGTTGGCGAGCAAACTGTCCTACTATAGTACACTACCAACTACGGATATATCCGAGTACAATGTCGAAAGATTACCGAGTCCATCAATTGATGTGACAGATTCTACCAGCGAAGCCATCGTCAAAGCTCGCAAACCTCCATCGGATATTGCATCGCAATCAGGTACAGACGCAGCGAAAAAAATGAAGCGATTTTCTTTCCATAGTTTGGCGTCCAACTTGAAAGAAAATGACAGAAAAAAATCCAACCGATTTTCTCTAACTAGCTCGTTGAGTCGGCTTTCAATGTCAAATCCTTCCATCAGAAGTTCTTTGGCCATTGAAAATTCGGATATCTACGATGCAGACACCAATTCTTCGCGAACTAGCATAAGTTCGGCATCAGGATTTTCAATGATGAGCACCGATGCCGATTTCGTAAGCGGGACCGCAACTCCATTTTGGAAGTACCATATTCTCAAGTTTGGCAAGGATTTGTACCTAACAACCAATCCTGGATTGAAGCATGTATACTGTAGAAATGGACCAGGCTACTATGTAGAAACGATATTCCCCGACAAGCTGGGGAAGCCTAAAGTTGCCAATGGATTTTCGTTGGTGGTCAAAGACATCAACGGAATTGAGCCCAACAGAAAGGATAACCGTCCTCCTGTCATGGTCATTACCAAAAAAGCTCAGTCTGAAGGAGGCTATCTCACCGTTTCAATTCCTCGCCAAAATAAGCAGGGACGAGGCACTATCATGCATTTCGGAGGTCCCAACAGTCACAAGTCTATGTCAACCAAATCGACATTTAATGGCTTGTTGATACCGAAAAAAATCCCTCCCAAATTCATTCCTCAGGAGAGCTCGATTGCCGAAGAATACACAATCAAAAATGAAAAACCAGCACCACATGAGTTCAAAAACTACGAGTTCAAGGACTTCAATAATACCAAGTGGAACGTGGGGTCTATTCCCAGAGTACGGCCCAGTAAAATGAATAAAATAAAAAACCGTATACGCAAAACGAAAAGTGCAGGCAATCTCAACCACAGCTCAGAAGGTCAGAACGACGAGTATCTAAAGTTTATTGGAAAAAAGAACATATACTTCCATCAAAACTACATCGAAGAAGAAGATTGGAAGAATGCCCGCAATACTATGTACAAATATGACTCAAGTGATCCTAGCAAGATATACTTCCATGGCACCGAGACAGCATTTCCGCCTGTGTTGGGACTTTTTAGACCCTACGAGACCAAAGCCAGAAAACGGTTACTCAACTCGTTGAACAAAAGCAGATCTGTATTTCAAAATAGACCTTATACTTCGGCCCAGTTGCAACAGTTGCAGCAACTGCAAAACCAGCAGTTTCAACAGCAGCAAACGCAGCACTCGTCTAAAATCAACCGCAACTCGTTGAGTCAGGATTTTGCCGGTGGTGATGTGAGAAACTACTATAAAGGAGGTGACGGACTATACAATCTGGTAAACCCTAGCGATGATGTTCCCGACGACAATAAATTGGGGTGGATAACCATTTACGAAGACGAAAGACTCTTTTCTGGATCTCGCAATAAAGGAATGTTCGAAATAGTAGTTGGTCTTACTTTGGCAGTAGGGTTTGAAAGCTGTATGGAATGATCTCTAATGATTCTGGGTGTCGCACTAGTCTACTATTTAATATATTTTTTTCGCAGCCATTCTGTAAAAATTCTACACAAATACATGTCTAAGATGAACTTGAGAGCTCTTGTCATGGCACTTGTTGCTCAAGCTTGTTTGGCGCTAAGTGTTAATAAAGCTCGAGTGTGTAGCAATGCTGAATTATATCCATTTACAGGGTATAAAATAGAAAATCGAATCAATATGAAGACATGGGCCAATGAGTTTCATCTTGTATACTGCAATGACAACAAAATTCTCTACGACTCGAAACTAGGGGATACAATTCCGTGGACCAAACCGATCCGATTTGAAGGTACCAGCAAAACCAATGAGATTGTTTTTAGCAGGTCGCAGCCATTTGCATTGCGCTCCATTGCGCTATATCTCCCCCAAACTGTCGTGGGTGCGATGTTTGAAGATGACCACATAACATCTCTAATATCGGAGAGCGTTCTTGATAATTGGCTCGAGGTCAATTATCGAATGGAGCTTCTTTTACATGTACCAATACTATCAACGCCGGCGATAGATAGCAAGCATTCCGGGCCAAAAAGTGTTGTGAGCAGTACAATACTTGCAAACGAAAGCTACTCTTATACACAAGAGTCTCGAAACAAGGTATCAGAAGGTGTCGATCGCGTTTTGGCCAAGGTAGACTCGTTGCTTTCCAATTCAAAAAATCGTCCGGTTGGCGAGCGAGTGTTCAGCAAAATAGTGGCTCTTTCCAAAATCATTCCATCGAGAAGGTTTAGCAGATTATTAGCAAGACTAGACAACATGATGCGTTACGGTTAAGTCTGGGGCAAGTCGACGTCATCGAAGTCTGACTGTGTCGACAAATCGAAACCGTACGACTGGTTTTTATTAGTTGACTGAGGAGTTACCATACCTTCAAAGAGCTTAGGGGGAGTGTTGTGAGGCCGAGGCTCCACTTGAATAGAATCTTCAACAGCGTCTTCTGCACTGTCTTGTATCTGCTTCAACATATCTGAGAAACGCTGGTCCTCTTCGAAATCCGAAAAATCATAGATGATGGGTGCATCGTCGAGGGTTTGTTTCAGTGGGTACGACTGGATGTGCTCAGATTTGACGGTGACGGAAGACATATTTGTCGAGGTGGGTTCGTAGTTAAGATACTTGAAGTGTTTTGACGTACGAGGATGTACTCTAGACAAGATGTTCGGCCGCTTAGAATCCTTCAACGGGGGTTTGGATTTTACAGGTTCACGCTGCACTTTAATTTGGCTCTTTCTGGTTAGACCTACAGGCCTTTTAGGACGGACACCTCCCTGGCTCAACATACTGGTCAACAGTCTATTGCTACGTAGAGGAGTAAGTGGATTGAGAAGGTTTCTGGATACATGTTCGCCCTCAATCTTTACCCGCACATCTCTGATGATATCTGGCTCGCTTTCTCTCTTGACAATTGTATCTTGGGGCTTGTCAATACTATCATCTGGGTAGTTTTCATACGTGATACTGTCCAAACTGACGGGCGTTTTCTTCTTGAATGTCACCTCGCGGGTATACCTCGAGATCTTGTCGCTCACCTCCACCACAACCGCATTGGTGCTCAATTTGAATTGGTTCCCCACGCGTAATCTGGTCTCTAGAATGTACAGGTGGTTTTTATTGTGAGCATAGTCTGTGGCAATCACGTTCCCGTCCTCATTGTAGATCTCGATCTTGCCATTGAACTCGTAGTACCTGAGCACTCCGTCGCACCATTTCTTGTCTTTCTGGTGAATGCGCTTCGAGTACAACACCTCGAACTCGTGCACGACCGATTCCACCACACCTTCTCCAGCCATACTCGCGCTGAATACAACTGGTGATCTTTTTTTACCTGCGCTTCACCTATTTGATGTTCGATTGTTTTTGCGTTTTGGCAGCCAAACATTTTTGAATTAAAGTCAACCTAAGTGTTTATCGTTTTTATTCTATATACATATATACATACGGGTGCAGGATATTTATGATGGATCATAGAATGGTAATCCAAATGCACTAAGTAAGGTTCTGGCTTGCTCGTCTGTTCTGGCGGTGGTCTTGAAGGTGATGTGAAGACCGTTCAAGTTAGGAAACAAATCTTGAAAACTTTCGATTTCTGGAAAGTATTTGATGTGCTCAGGTTCCAATCCAAAAGTAATGTTACCGTTGGTGTCACCCGATGTGTTCTTTATACCCTTGAAGGTTCTGATTCTGGGCAAAACAAGTTCGGTCAAGGTGGTGATGAATTGCGACATGTCAAGTCCGGTGATCTCCACCTTGGCACCACATGGTTTGCCTTGACGAAGCCTCCATGGTAAGATATTGGCCTTGGCGTAGATTTGTTTGGCCTTGACATTGGTGATTTGCGAAAGCTGTAATCTGGTGGAGATGTTCAACCACGACTCTTCTAATGCCCACTTGTTGTAAGATTGAATGTAGATAGATTGCAATTCCGGAACATTTTTATGGGTGATTGGAATGATGTTACGGGTAGCACGGCCAACACCCCTGGCTTTCTTTAAATTACGGTACAACTTGTATGGCGAATCTGTTCCCCAAGATCTTTTCTTTTCACCTTCAATCACTTCCGCACCGTGCTCGTAGTTGTGGAGTAACAAATCAGATTTTAAGGTGTTTTGGTAGTATTCAGCAACACGGTCTTGCTCTACATCGGTTGGCTTAAACCCAACAGATCTTATATCGTCTTTTGGGATCAATAACCCTTGGTATCTTGGCTTCAAGGCTGCCTTCTTGATCTCCACCAAATGATGCACTGGCTGAACAGTCGAGTACCCCGGTTTAGCTACAGCTATAGTCTGAGAGAACTGACGCACAAACTGCTTTGAAACACTCATCTTCCCTGCTATTTCACTTGTTCGCCAACCTTTTCACCGGTGATATTCTCACTCTACCAACTTGTCGCTACACTTGAAAAATTTTGGACTGGTCTCAAATTTACCCTGCACACAACATGCGTGTAAATATCATATCAAAACGAGTATAGATACTGACTTATATAGACAGTTACACTATGAAGTTTGAGCTTCCTCAGGATATGGTCTTGGTTCTGGAACCATCCAATGATGCCGTTCCAAACCATTATTTTACTCCCTTGGAGAAAGTCAAAACGTTAAGTGTTCTTGAAGATCAGTTTCTTCCAGTAAATGATAACTTTCAAGATATAGAAACAAACTTTAAATCCATGAAAATTGCCATGAATAACTACAATGACACCATACTTGAAAGTAGATTTAAGCAAGCACAGAAATATGTCCAACAAATACATCAACAGATTGAGTACAACGAAAACATTGCGTCCCGAACATCCCAATTGATAGATCAAGAGTTTAAGATCAATGCAACATTACAGAACAAAGAGGTTCAAGAGATAGTACATGCAGAGCTCGAAAGAGTGAGAAAAGAAAAGGAGGAACAAAGAAGAAAGGAAGAAGCGGAAAAGCGCGCGAGAGAAGAAGCCGAGAAGCGCAAGAAAGAGGAAGAGGAGAAGCGCAAGAAAGAAGAGGAAGAAAGGCAAAGAGCAGAACAGGAGAAGATCAAGAAGGAGGAGGAGGCCAAGAGAGCGGAAGAGTTAAAGAAAAAGACCGAAGCTGAAGAGAGGTCGCGCAAAGAAGCCGAGGAGAAGAAACAGAAACTAGCACAATTGACGAAATCAAAGGCCCAGAGTGCTCTTTACATAACTGATTTTGAAAAGATTTCCAGCGAGTTTGACAATTACAAAAGGGATATTGCAAATATCAAAAGTGACGTGGTAGCCCCTGTTGCAGCTGATCCGGTACTCAAGAAGAACATCTCCGCATTAAGGCGAAAAATCAACCCCAAATTTGGCCAATTGTCCAACTCTCTAGCACAATGGCGCAAGATCAACTCCGAAATCATTGAATTGATAAACTTGGCATCTTCGCAAGAGTTGGCCAAAAAATGGATCCTCAACTTCGTGGCCAAAGCCATCGTGGACCAAGCAGAAACTGAAGTCATTGTGAGGCCTGGCGCCGCCCTACCATTAGCATATCTAGCTTGCAGTTTATTGCAGCAGTTCCCCGATTTCGAGTACTATTTAGTGGCCAGGCTCGTGAAGAAGTGTCCATTCATAATTGGCTATTCTAGACCTATAGATACTGAAGAAGGTAGACTTAAAATGGGATGGAAGAGAAAGGATAACAAATGGGAAGATGAAGTGAAGTATGACGAAAGAATATCGGGGATATGTACAGTTTGGGCTACAATGACCAGACTCACAGACTTTGGAGATCAAAGGCCGTTCTTTTCATTCGAAGCATCGTGGAAATTCTTGGCCAGGCTACTCAACACCGACATCAAAATTCTTTCAAATGCTCATTTTTCATTGGCTTCCAACTGGTGGGAAGTTACTGCCCCGTTCTTTTTACAAAAGTACGGTAACCAAAGTAAAAAGTTGATGTATGCATTATCCGTTACCTGGACGGCTGCCGTGAGCGACAAAAAGTTCCCAGCTGCTGCTAGACTCATGATTATGGGAGAGGATTGGATACAACGTAATAAGTTCGAAACTCCTCCTCAAATGACACAATAAAATTTATAGACTAAACACAACAAAGCCTGCATTATTAAAAAGCCTAAAATACATTAGAAATTATTCTGGTAGTTTATATATGGATACTTAATAATTACATCATGAAGTATTTACAATTAATCTTTGGTTTATTTGCAGCTATATAGAACTGAAATTGTTTATACATTTTTTCTTCCATTTAGTGTAAATCATTAGCAATTAATTAGCAATGCTCATTTTACTCGCTTTCGAAATCACTTTCTTCGTCAGATCCGGCTTCTTCGTAACTAATTTTTTCAACTGTTCTTGAGCTCTTTCGCGTAGGTTCAATAGGCTCTTTTTGCCCTTTTTGCTCTTTTTGCTCTTTCTTAGGTTTTTCTTTTTTAGGTTTACTCACATTTGTGGGCCTTTGTTTTTTCACCTTAACTTCGACATCCTTTGATGGTCTCGGCCTCTTCTGATTTACACCCAAAAGCTTCTTTCTGATTGTCAATCTAAGTTCCTCTTGTATAGGATCAGATATGTATACTGTGCTGACAACTGCTTGTGCTTCCTTGCTTGATAACATAGGGGTATATATATCGCTTGGAAGTTTAAGCTTGCCCGGCCACGTCTGCATTGGCCAGCTTTTATGATCACTATACTCTTTTAAGGTGAATTGGGTGAGTTCCGCTATTCTGTAGATATTCAAAACTTGCTGTGGAGTAGTCGTTTCATCGTAAAGACCCTGGTCAATAGTTTTATCACGATGCTGCTTGACACGACTGGCAAAGTAATATAAAAGTGAAATGTTCTCTTGCTTTGCTATAAGTCCAGTGTAGAAGATAATAAACTTCAAACCATAATTGTAGGCCTGAACTAGGTTCTCGTGAGGTTCTTTAGCACCTTCTTCTGCAGGCCCCAATAAGGCTAGAAAGTGCTCATGATGGGCTATCATATGAATTATTCTAACAAGAGACTTCTCGAAGTTGATATTGTTTTTGGATTGGAGTCTGTTGTATAATGATTGAATCCACATAACCATGTTACTTTTGAGTTCGGCATTACTTTCACCGGCGCAGAAGAATACCACGGCTAAGAAGCGTTCCGAAATAAGCTCGTTTACCAATTTCTTTTGCAATGCTAGAAGAAATTGCGACCTCACATTCACATTACTATCGGAAACCAAAAAGGTCAATCTTCGAATAGTGGTTGGATGGATCATTTCGCTGTAAAGAGCAAACTTTGCCAACTTCAAAAGAAGCAATCCGGCAGTAAGCCGTAACTTCAGCTTGTAAACTTCTGGAGTGGGCCAGCTAGGAGAGGACTTGTTAATGATCTCTCCACTGTTTCCAATTAATGACATGAGCAATTTAAGAACTGGCTGAGCACTCTTGGTGATCTCTTCTTTTTCTTCTTCATTGGGTTCTTGTCTCTCATCTACAAGACCAATCAACCTATTAACTAATATTCTTAACGCAAGTAATTTTTCATATAAGGTCGAATGCAATTTATAGTTTGAGTCTAAGGTATCATCATCTATCCATTCGTTTTCACCTGTACTTGATTCTTTATCGATTTGCCTATTCTTCAAGAATATTTCTTTGATTAATAGAGAAGTCAAATCTGCTGCCATTTCCTGGACTACTACAGGATCCACAATAAAAAGCTCTGCGATGGTCGATAAATGGGTAGAGAAGTTGGTATGCTCCAAATCAAGAGGATAGATTTTGCTGATGATTTTTGAAAAGTAGATTTGATTCTTGTCATTGAGACTCAAGATCTTGATGGAATACTTCGCTTCTCTTGGAGTCCCATCGACTGCAATTTGCTCCAAAGTCTCAATAAAATCATTATTTCTAGGGAACAAGTCAGGGTATTTTTTGATAAAGTGGTAGATGACTCTCAATTGAAGACCTTTAGGGTTTTCTTTATCACTCTTTTCACTGATTATTAGGTTGGTCAATGCCTTTATATGGAACTTAAACACGTCGGGGATGGTCACAGATATGCTTTCCAATATTTCATTGGCAGTTAAACACCATTGGTGGCTTGGATCTTTGGAGAATCTAATTAACTCAACCACATTGGTTTTGTTGTAAAATAACACTGACGACCTGAGAAGAAGTAGCTTGACATTGTAGACCATATCTTTGGTGGAAACGTTATTTCTTTCATTCTCAAGGCGGATATTTTTCAGATCACTTAGTTTGGAAAGCAATTCCTTCATCGAATTACGGACGGTACTGTAATCTGATTCCGGCGAATTTGCAATTTTCATCAAATAAAAGAACCGTGATTTGTTCAATTTAAAGAGTCTTTCAAGACATGCATAGGTATTGTAGCCATCAGGAAAAGATACACATATCCAATTGAGGATTTTATTAAGTTTAAACTTGTCCGAATTCTTATGATCATCTTTACGATTATCAATATTTTCTTTCTCCTCATGAACTCTTGACTTAGAATTGTCTGCCAATTCCAAAAGCGACTGGACCACTTTTGAAACCTGCTGCTGCCTTTTGTTTATTGCTAGGAAAGATTGCTTACCCTTAGAGTCTAGAGAGTGAAAGAACAGAGACATTCTGTCAACTCTTTTAGCGGTGCTGGTTTCGGAAATCGAAAGCAATTTATCAAAAAGGCATAAATCTACAGACGCTGTGATGCTCTTGTCGTTGATATATATCAAAGACAATATTTGGTTCGGTATCACTTCCACAATCATCTTTTCGAGTTCTTTGCTTTCTTGCTCATCATGATTACCGAAATCAATGATCTTACTGTTATTGATGCTTTCATGATAGCTGTTATATAACGAGCCAAATAAATCTATCACCGTGGTTCTTATTCTGGAATTCTTCTCTCTAGTCAAGTGGGTCAAAGTATTCATGATGTTTTTATTGCATACTCTAGATGTGAATAGATCAAACGGGATTTTAGATACACTCACACAAGCATGCTCTCTAACCTTTTCGTCTGTATCAAGCAAACATTTGTACAAGCAATTGACCAAAGCAGTGTTGATCTCGGTGGTCGCAGCACTTATAGACTGTAAAATCATAGGGAACTGTTGGGCCCAAGTCGACCTTACCTGGGGTGAAATATCGGTAGTCTTCTTTAGCCAATTGACCCAAATATCTCGATGTACGATAAAAAAATTGACTTTAGAAGTAGAGGGGTTGGTTTGGAGATTGGAGCCGATCATTTGCCCTATAGTTTCGGTCGCCAATACTCGTATCTTATCGTCATCGGCATTGAGCTCGTCGTCAATCAAGGCTATAACTGAGCTGAGCAACTCAGGTATATATTTCCATATCTGGATCGAAAGACGATGGATTTTGTTGAGTTTATCAAGGTTTTTGGCACCTTTAGCAGCCTGACTTTTTTCTTGGTCCTCTATTGCTGAAGTGCTTTCGTACAACATTTCTGAGAAGTATTGTGCCACTAGTCTCGACATTCGATCCAAATTGGATTCACATATACTTATGGAGAAGTTAAAGCCGGTATTGATAATGGAAGAATTCAAGGCCGAATCTGGCGGTACGTAAGTTAAAAAGCGGTTGAGAATAAGACGAAGAACGTCATGAGGAATGGTTTCGGATTCTGCTACGATTTCCAGCAATATATCGCTCGCCAACGGTTCGAGTCGTGCAGGAAAGTCTTTGGAAGCCAACTCGTAGAATGTGTCGAAAGCAAGCTGTATGAGATGCTCCGAATCAGGCAAATCGGTGATTAGTATAGCTGACCTTACTTCAGCCAACCGTTTTAGCAAGTAGCATTGTTGTTCAAAGTATGGGTTCTCTGGGTCTGAAAGTTTGCGAAGCTGCTTGAAAAAGGCGCGAAACACGTCTGAGAGCTCCCCAGCCGTGAAGGGAGCATTGGGGGCGTTGATTCGAAGAATATCGGATATACAGATACATACGTATGCTTGAACCCCTGAGTTGGGATGGGCAATAAGCTTCTTGTCGACCAAATCACGTTGAACACTTTGGTAGGTTTGTAAATCGACCTTATCTTGATCCACTGTGGCCAACTCGTCAGCAAGAGCTTGAAGTCTTACCAAGAGTTCTTTTGTGGAAATAGGATTTTTGACCGTCGAAATGATATTGCGGTGCTGACCACGAGTGACTTTTGCTTTGGTCATTATAGTCTTACAATTTATCGATAGTACGAGTATCAAGTGTCAAATACGTTTGCAACAAAGAGACGCGTTTGGTATAGATGGAAAAAACCGTGTGCAGGAATGATATTATCAAATATATACAGGATTTGATAAACCATGAGATACAGAAGCTTTAAGTACAATATACTTGACAATTGGATCGTGTGTGATTATTTACAATGGGCTATACGGTTGTGGAAACGGGAAAGATCAAAGACATTTTATTACAGCGTCTTCAATTCGATGTGTCGTTGGACTATAGCAAGCCTAACGGGACCAAGATCTCGGTTGTGGCTAGCGTTGTTCAGAAATACGACCCTGGTCTTCATGACAGCATCATCAAGAGTGAACCAGAAGGTCCAAAGTCGGTTTCTCAACAAAAAGTTGCTTTGCCCGAAAAACCAAAATTGATATGTTATGTGCAGGGAGGGCCTGGTTTTCCATGCCCTGTGCCCACTGACAATAGTGGGCTCACCAAGGTATTGATCGACAAGGGCTATCAAGTGCTCTATCTTGATCAACGTGGTACTGGCTATAGTACACCTCTAGAGTATAAAACAATTGAAAAGTATGTAGGTAAAGAGGCGGACTCTGAGGAACACACCAACAAGCAGCTTGAGTTTGTGCTCAACTTTCGAGCCGATTCCATAGTTGAAGACTTTGAGCATATTCGTAAGATATTGATTGGAGACCAGAAGTGGTCGGTCATCGGACAATCGTACGGTGGTTTTGTCAACTTCACGTATCTCAGCAAGTATCAGTCGTCGCTCAAAGAGGTCTTTATTGTAGCTGGGGTGCCTCCTGTAGGATTTACCCCGGATGAGGTCCACACTGCTACTTACGAGCGGACCAAAGAGCGCAACGAGCACTACTACCGGAAGTATCCCCAGGATGTGGCCAAGGTCAAACGAGTGTTGGACTATCTCCACTCCAACAAGGTGAATCTCCCCAATGGAGGCACCTTATCTGTAGAGAGGTTCCAGCAATTGGGACTTGGGTTCGGCGGGTTTGGGGGAACGGACCGGATCCACCGCATAGTCACCAAATTCGACCACGACCTACAGCTTTTAGGTTACCCCACATACCTGATTCTCTGTGAAGTCCAAAACTCGTCGTCGTTCGACACCAATATCATCTATGCCTTGTTCTTAGAAGCCATTTATTGCGACGGAAACAACCCTTCCACCACCCGGTCGAACTGGGCCAGTGACCGCCTCAGGTACAAGCCTGGTAATGAAAATTTTGTGTATTCGGTAGATACCAAAGATCCTATATATTTTACGGGAGAAATGATCTATAAGTCGTTGTTCGAGGACTTCTCTGAGCTCCAACCTTTGAAAGCCCTTGCCTATGCTCTCCACTCCAATACAAAGTGGTCCAAGCTATATGACCCTGAGGTGTTGAGCAAGATTACCTTTGAACAGGTGCCTATAGTCGCTTCTTCGTATGTCTACGACCAGTACGTCGATTTTGACCTAACCAGAGAAGTAAAGAAGAAGGTATTCAAGAACAACGGCAACTTGAGGCAGTACATCACCAGTGAGTTTTTTCACGATGGAGTCAGAGTAGATCCTGCAAAGATTGTGGGCCGGTTGTTTGATTTATTAAGTGGAGAAGTAGATTAGTTTTGGTAGTTAATCAAAAAAGTTACTGGGAACAAACCCGATTCTGAAATTATCACTCTTGCCTCTGGAGACTCCAATGAGCCAATGTTTGTCGTCCTTGACATATAGAGTGTGGATGCTTTGGAAGTCAAGCAAGATCTCTATCTCATCCCCTTTAGAAAACGACAAATCGCCAGGTTCTTCGCCCCTAAAGTCGGTATTAGCCCTCAAAATCTTGTGATCTGTATTCTCACTCAACACCTTTTCGTACAACTTACTGATACGGTCGAGTTTGTAAGAAACCGTTGCGGTTTTGTCAAACAAATCCGAGTGTTTAGAATGGATATCCAAAAGTGAGTTATTTTGTAGCGTCGGGGCGGTGGTGATTTTATTTTTAGACTTGTTGTAGATTTTGGCCAAATTGTCTTTGACCACATCGGGGGCCGAATGGTGAAGAACAATGTCGCTCGAAATTGACACCGACGAGTCTGATGTTTCAGAAATTATTGAAGAGGCGTCGTCGTCGTCGTCGTCCTCCTCGTCATCCTGTGGAAAAGCAGACGAAAACTGGGGGTTAGGTGTAGGAGGCAAGGGAGTAGTGACGTTATGGGCAGCTACTCTAGGAAGCGGTTTGGTATGGGTTCTAGGAGGTAAGGGAGGTAAAGGAGGTGAGCTAGCTGTTGCAAATTGTTCCGGGACCAAAACATCGTCAATATCTACTTGTCTGAACGGATGGTAAGTTTCCGACTTATTAATCTCAGGGTCTTGAAACTGTTTGAACGCATCCAAAGGATCGACCGCCAAATAATCGCTGAATATTCCATTGACATGGTCTTTAGGCTTGATTTTATGCGTTCTTTCGGGAACTACACCACTGATTTTGTTCCATACTTTGGTTGCATTCAGCGACTTGTCGCTTGCGTCGATCTCAGAATCTATAAGTTCAGGGTGTTTTTCCAGAAGTGCCTTCACAAATGATTCAATCTGTAGTCTTGTGCCGGTGATGGCCGCTTCCCACGAGTTCTTAATCGACTCGTAGCTTTGAATCCCGGCCTCATACTTGTTCTGCTGAGGTTGGGGAGTGATCCGAAGCTCCTCAAGCCCAGCTATCTCATTTGCTGTATGGTTCTTCCGTTGGTTAATGGAATTGTCCAAAAAGCCGTGGTAGACAGAGTAGTACTTTAAATTCTTAAGTACCTCTTCATACGTCAGTTGGTGCTTATACAACACCAACTTTGTGATGTCATCTACAAACTCCTCCAAGAAAGACAAAACATGGGGAAGGATGGCTTTGAGCTTGTTATCCAACTTCTCGTACGCGCTGCGTTCACGCTTAAGTCTATCTTCGTGTGCGCTGAGTTTTTCGAGCTCCTTGTCTTCCAAAGGGGTGGTTTTCTTTTGGATCTTCTCTATCTTGTTATGGAATCTATTGTAGTCTATCTTCTTAATTAGTCTCTTCTTCATAAGCTTGAGTACATCTTTGAGGTACCCCACCATCTGATCTATTCTGATCTTCAACTGCTGGTAATGTAGCTCCCAATCCTTGGTAATGGCAAAGCTCAATTGGGCAATTGTAGCCCTGTAATCATTGAGCTCTTCATTGATACTGGAAACCAAAAGTTCCCTTTCTTTAGGATGAACTAACGGAACTTCCAGAGCCATAGAAAACTTATCAAAATCTTCATACCACTCTTCAATTCCCTTGAAATGAAGAGACTCCTCGCCTAACAAATGAATGAAGAACCCAACTACTTTGAGGTTCGTTTTGAACAACTTGGGCCAGTAGCTGAGTGCCATTTTCTTGGTCAGAGATTTGACATATCCCAATCCTTTGATGGACTTTTTGATATCCTCTTTGAAGCGCTCGATTAACTCGTCATCCTTATCATATTCATGGTGGAACGTAACCTTATCTTTGACATTGGTACTAGCTATCTTGAAATTGTCTTTGAGTCCCGATGAGACTTTCGAAATCCGATTCATCTCAACTCCCAATTCACTATTAGACTCTCTGAAAGCTAAGAAGACCCAGGTATATTGTGGATATCAATCTCTACAATGGAAATTGATGGTTTGGTTCTATCGGCTAATGGTTGACCCTTTCGCGGTCTGGAGAGGAAATTCCAGGAACTTTCGGATCAGGAACAAAATGCGTGGCCGAAAATAGCGAGGGAGGAGCTTGTGAGTACAATGTCCAGTACGGGACGAGAAAAAAAGTGGGCCATAAAGTTTGTGCTCAAAGGTAAAGTACTAAAAAGTAGCTGCGACTAGACCTAAGCCTCCTCCAAAATCAGCGGCTATAAAGACCGTCTAGGATATATGAGCTCTTGGATTGTATGTTGTTGCATCACCTCTTGCCTAAAACTCGCACTACAAGTATTTACGTGTAAGTCGATGCAAATGCTCATGGCTCAACTAGTAGCGCACCGAAAAACTATCAGAATGTACAGTTTTGGAATTGATTGTTGTTCCAGGCAGAAAGAATCTGATCCTCCGTATACTATTAAGTTTGTAGATTAACTATTTTAACTATACTCTGATACCCGATGTAGCAGTTTTTGAAGTCATGAATACACAATTCAGAGATATGAACCTTAACTACATCAGGTAATTGATCTGGAATTTTAGTGCAACGGCATATTATTTAAGCGAAACTAGCCAAAAAAATAAGTCATCACATGGCGAAATTATCCAACACTAATCGGCAATTTTCTGAGGTACTTATCGTTCTCACTGAACCATCACAATTCTAGCTAGTCCTTCATATTATCTTAGACATTTTAACTACATGTTTATATGGCTGCAAAATAACCCCGATTTTCATTAAGCTGCACATAAATGCTTTTTTGCTTTCCTTTTTAAGAAATCTCCGATATAGTGTAACGGCTAGCACGGTTCGCTTTCACCGAGCAGACCCGGGTTCGACTCCCGGTATCGGAATTATTTTTCCTACTTTTTGCTAAGAACAACTCGAATTGCTTTTTGATGGCACCACCTTGTGTCCTAACAGTCTGAAAATGCATACTGTACGTGAAGAGGTCTTCGCCAATATGGCTTGACCCTGAGTGAAAGCACAAATCGCAGTTCTTCGATGTTCAATGATGTCAACTAGACCTCACGTGAATTTATCTTGCCGTACTGACGTAATAGCACTTTGCTGCCAGATCCAGCATTTTCTACGCGCGCGCACTAAGTTAACAGCCCACCACAAATTTCGTCGCTCACAACCCTTGTCTTCCATATTCTTCCAAAATTGTGTATGACGCCACATGACATACCTCGAGGGTCGCAATTTAAGTTTTTATTCTTCTCTCCGCGTGTAATTGCTAGACCAGTTGCAGCAACTGTTGCTATCAATTGCGTAACGGTCACCGCTTGATGATCGCCAGGCATCGACGTCTTGGGTATAAATATATCCCCTCACCTCTACAATGTTTCTTGTCTTTAGATAATACAAGTCCAATTACTATCTTAATAACTAAAATAACACATATACTACAATGGCCGTTCAACCTCATAAGCTTTTTTACAAGGGTTCCGAATACGATTTCGTGATTTTCGTTGATGACATTGATTTGCTCAAAAAGTACAGAGGTGGTGACACCACTATTCCATTAATCGACTTGGTGTCTATATACAAAATCTTCATTAACAGACAAGGTGGCAGTGAAGGTGTGTTAGACGAAGCATCCAAGGCCGAATTGGCTAACGAATTCGGAAAGGCTTCTTCTGACGAAATCTTGAAGAAGATCTTGAAGGAAGGTGACGACAAGCACTCTAGCTCTATTGACCAGGGAATAGCTAGTCATAACGATTCCATCGGTGCTGGTAACACCGGTAACTAATGAATTTCATAAAAATGGCATATAAAAATATATATTAACGAAATAAACCGTATATTAAAGACTTGATTTTTGTTGCTCTGGATGTAGATCTGTTGAGTGTAGCGCTTGTAGTTGACATTCGGCGCTCGGTATGTGGGGAACTGTGAGTGTCGGGACAAATCAAGGAGGGGAAGTTTGGTTCCAGAATAGGAATTGCGGCTGCACCACTGGTATCATTCGTGCTGCGAGACTTCTTCAACATATTACCCAATTTCCAGGTGTAATTTCTTGCCAAAGCTTCTCTCGGGATTTCAGGACTCCACAACTTGGCGAGAAGGAGCTCGGACTCGATTCTAGCTGCTCGTGTGACGGTTATATAGTGATTGTCGCAAGACGGTGCGACTCTTTTTTTGGGTGCAAATTTGTAGGACGGCTCATCATTCCAGCACACATCAATGATTACGAGCTTGGTTTGGTGGAAGTAACATTTCTGAAACTCTTTTTGGCTCAATTTAGTGAGCGAAGTATCATATGGTATCAATGACCTGGGATAAACCATTAAACACTCGGCATCATCTTCAAAGCTCATTTTGCATGGACCGTTGACTATGTTGATCAGTATATTAAGAGAGTTGGACCAGATCTGATGCTCCTCGAAAGAATTAAATGCCATGAGCGCCTCAAAATGGCGACTGTTGTGTTCAAATAGTAGTATGACGGCCAGGGCATATTCTGTGTAGAGCCCTCCAATAAAATCTTCAACAGGTTTGATAGCGCACTTTGCTAAGGAGAGGATGAAAAGTGGCTCTTTTTTAGCTTGTTTCAGCTTCTTGAGATCCACAAGTATTAGATGGCTTTTGAACAACAAGATACCGCAAACACTGGACCCAAAAAGGTTACTTTCGACCCAAACCAATGTAGTGGCGCCACACAAGAGAAGAGGTCCAAAGAAGGACGAGCAAATAGGAAAAACTGTGCCCAAGCCCTCAAAACTGACAAGTTCGGCAATTGATGTGGCGGAGCTACACTTCTTCATATCCCTAGAGTTTTGGTTGACCTTTGAAAGTCTGTCTCGAGCTCGGATAATGTTCACTTCAACGAATGCCTTGATCTCTTCCAGTACGTACTTGTTTAATGTTTCGAGGAACAATTGATACTTGGCAATTCGAGCTATGGGCTTTTGGACCAATGAGCTAAAAGACAAGTCCAAGCGTTGTCCGACGGGCTGTGTTTTCTCTAGAAAAACCCCGAACCCACTGGTCCAGTGTTTATCTAACTTAAGCTGTTGCTCTTCGCAGATCGAGCTGTTTTTGACCAACCCAATTACATTTTCATAGTTGGCACAGTAGGACTCGTAGAGAAAAACATTGATGGCGTAGTCGCCGATAAGCTTCGAAACAGATAATGACATATGTGAGTGGCTTGTGCTAGTACCAAGGATCTTGAGCATAGAGTCCATTAGTTTCAGGTGGTGCAGTATAAGACTACGCAAGGTGGAGTAGAGAATATCAAAGGGAACACCCCAATTGGGGCCGAGATTGGCCAACGGCTCAAGATAGTAGTGTAGGGCTAGCCTCAATGAGACTAGATACACCTCCTCGCTTTCAACAAGTTCCTCCAATAGTCTATACGATTTCAGCTGGAGCAACTTGCGATCCGATTCGACAGGTGAAAAACTCACGCAAGGTTTGGGAGAGAACGGCGAGGTGGAAGAAACATTAGAGTCGGGTACCAATGGAACACCCACCGCAATTTCACTGCTATGGATAATGGAGCAAGTTTCGGTTGACCCCGACATCGAAGCTTCGAGCATCTCGTCACTCGGTTGCACCCCACCAGAGACAATCTGCGATATGCTATTTTCTAACAAGCTCGCGCTCTTTATGTAGCTGGGTACCGAATTCCAATGGACCCTATCGCGGAGAACTTGGTGCACCACTAGTAAGTCGGCATCTTGAAGCACAGAAACACTAGGGCTGGGCTCAATTTGGATTATTCCCGAATTCATCAATACGCACTACACCTACAGTACATATATGTAATTCATCTATTCGCACTCTTTTTGCAGCCTGACTCACAAACGCAATATGCAACCATTTTGATTTTCGCGCCAATAAAATCAGCAACTAAAAGAAGATCGCACCATTAGTCATGAGTAGCAGAGCATTGAAGAGGTTGGAACGTCATAAACTAGAAAGCAAGCTCCAGTCTGACGAGGAGAACGAATCGAGTGACAACGAGCCTCAACCGTCGTCTCGGTTCAATGCATTTGCCTTCTTAGGCAATGCAGAGGACGAAGAAGATGATGATGATGATGACGATGATGATGAGGTTGAGCAAGTAGAGAAAAAGATACAGCCCGCCAAAGAGAAGAGCCCCTCGAAAAAAACCAATAAGGGGAAAAAAGAGAGCAAGGGAAAAAAAGCGAAAAAGATTGAGGTGGACAGCGACGAGGAACTTGACAGGATTCTCGAGGCCGCCAAAGCCAGTGACAAGAAAAAGGCAAAGAAAGGGGTCAATACCAAAATAGATACCAAAGAGGAGATTCCCGAAGATGTATACGACTATGAAGAGGAGTTGGATATGGAAGTAGAACCAGTAAAAGACTATGACTCAAACTTCAAGCACTTCACCTCCAAGCGTCTCAAGCAGTCTTTCCCACTTTTATCAGTAGGCTCGATAAAAAGCTTGGATCCCGATCAGGAGTTCCGCAACTTGTTTGGAAACCTCTCTTTGGAAACCATAGAAGATGCCAATACCACCACGTCACTTGCCATATCTCCCGAAATGCTTCAGCAGTTTAAAAAGTTGGCCAGACTCACAAGGGGATGGGCCGGTAAGGACCGTAGAGGTGTGCCAGGAACAACTAGAAAGTTGCTACTCACACGTATTAGAGACGATTGGCTTCCTACGGCCCAGAAACCTATGGATATGAAGGAGTTGACCCAGCAACAGGTGTTTGAGTACATGGACTACAAAGAGCAGACGGCCACTAGTGAAGAGCTTGAGTTGAAGATCGCGAAAGAATTCAATCTCGGAGTGCGCTACTTTACTTTTGAGAAAATCAACAATATCCAACAGCGCGTGGCCAACACCAGGTTCTATGCTGCAGTGGTTATGACTCCTGACCCCGAGTCGTTGATGCACCTCTTGCAACAATATCCGTACCATGCTGAGACTTTGCTCCAGGTAGCCATGGTGTTGCTCAGACAGGGCAGCGAAAAGTCCACCAGTAGCTCTCTTATAGAGAAGGCGTTGTTTGTATTTGACCGTAGTCTTCAAAAGAGGCTTCACGAATTGTTGTTGGAAGGCAGATCGGAATTGGTCAGGTTGCCATACGAGAGCTTTGCCAACCGTCAATTCTATCTCTGTCTCTTCAGATACATCACCGCGTTGGGTGAAAGAAGAACTTTCGTCACCGCCTTGTCGTATTGTAAGTTCTTGCTTTCGTTATCGCCAGCCGAAGACCCGTTGGGTGTGCGTTACCTAATCGACTTCTATGCTATGATGAGTGAAGAGTACAAGTATATGGTCAACTTTGCCGAATCTCCTTTGGCAACTACATACGAGAAATGGTTTACTCCTGGTATAGCGTTCTCTGCCGCGCTAGCACATTTGAAGCTTGGCGATCAACTGAGCGCAAAGAAACTGTTACAGCTAGCTTACTCCAAACATCCGTACACCGCGTATAAGTTGCTTGAGCTCATCGGCTTAAGTGGCAAGCTCCCTATCCGGGAGTCCGACTTGAATCCACTGAGTAGTGTGCTTGTAGAGGCCGAAACCTACTTGATCAGAGCCGCTTTGATGTGGGACGATCAGGCGCACAGACAATTTCTACATGACGAACTCACCGAGTTGTTTGAAAAGCAATCGCCCAAGAGTTCCTCCTCCATATACAGTCTTTTAGGTATTGGTTCTGCGCCTGCTACTGATAAAGACATTCCGATTAATCTTATCAGATTTACTATTCTCTCGGGCGAAAGTAAAATAATGGCCAGACTCCCAGAACAAGTGTGGAAAATGGACAGTATCTTCGAGTACGATGTTTTGCCCCCGCAGGATACGTCCGTACAGTATAACGAGTTCACTGGTGCTAGCAGTGGCACGGGGGTAGTAGACACCTTGATAAACCATATTGACCACAACTTGTTGGGAACTATTATTCAGTCACGGTCCGGTGAAGACCAGTTCGATGATCTCATGGACCAGCTTCGAGGCGAACAGCCAGAAGAGCCAGAAGAGTAAAATAATACGTAGAAATAAACGAGAGGAGATATAACTACTTGTGTTCGTCTGGTCTAAGATTGCAATCAAGTGTAAAAGTAGAGCCTTTTTAATGAAAAATTGACAAATAATTGAAAAAGTGAAGACAGACTAATTCTGCGTGTGAGAGTCTTGTATTATAATTGAACATTGAGTAGAGCTTGCTCATGAGGTACATGAGAGAAG
The DNA here is from genome assembly GCA_030563685.1 of Suhomyces kilbournensis. Taxonomy (NCBI): domain Eukaryota; kingdom Fungi; phylum Ascomycota; class Pichiomycetes; order Serinales; family Debaryomycetaceae; genus Suhomyces; species Suhomyces kilbournensis. The sequence continues at coordinate 856,726 of JAJMJN010000003.1, forward strand.
ATTAGTAGGAGTTACATATTCAATGACATAACTGCTAGATTCGAGCAATTAGCCTAGGACCCTTTGTTTGATATGTGTTTCATGTCTAATCCGATCCGGCATGAGATTGCTCTCTTTCCGCGCTCTATGGGCTTTCTGCTCTGCGCGCTCGCGGTGCAGTTCGGTGTTCTCGCTAGATTTGGTCGCAAACTTTCCACATACTTCACCTAGTAATCAACTACAAGCTAATGATTGAGATAGATCTCAAGTTCCACCAATGGCAATGGCAGTACCAGATCTCCACCACGTTCTTCGTATCTGTGATATTGCCCAGTTTATTCTACATCTATGCCAAGTACATCACCAACACTCCCAACAAGTACAATAAGCTCGAGGAGCCGGTGAAGCTAGTGATTCCAATTCCCCCAGAAGCCAAAAAGAACTGGAAAGGACGCCGTTTATACCCATTATCTATTCGTGTGCCCAATGAGCCTCAACAAATCCAAAGCTACTGCCCTTCCACCGGTCAATACTTGGGCACATTCAAGGCTCACACCAAAGACGAAATGAACCTGATGATTCAGGCCGCCAAAGCAGCTCAGAAAGAATGGAAACATTCGTCTTTTGTGGTCCGCCGCAAGCTCTTCAAAACCCTCAATCGGTTTATTCTCGACAACCAGGAAGATATCACTCGTATTGCGTGCCGTGACAGCGGAAAGACCAAGCTCGATGCCATGATGGGAGAGATCTTTGTCACCTTAGAAAAGATCAATTGGATCATAAGTCACGGAGAAAAGACTCTTAGACCGTCCAAGCGGTCTGGGCCTTCGAATTTGTTGCTAGGAATGATGAAAAACGCAGAAGTACGCTACGAGCCATTGGGCGTGGTGGCCGCTTTGGTCTCGTGGAATTATCCGTTCCATAACCTCATGGGACCAGTTCTCGCTGCATTATTTACTGGTAATGCCATTGTAGTCAAGTGTTCTGAACAGGTAATCTGGTCGTCCAAGTGGTATATAGATATGGTCAAGACTGTATTGAAATTGTTGGGCTTGAATGAAGACTTGGTGCAGCTCGTAGTATGTTATCCTGAAGATGCCGACTATTTCACCAGCCACGAAGATTTGAACCACATAACGTTTATTGGATCTAAGCCTATTGCTCACAAGGTCTTGGCAAGTGCATCCAAGCAATTGACTCCTACAGTGGTGGAATTAGGAGGGAAGGACTCGGTGATTGTGCTCGACGATGTCAAGAACTTGCACGACTTATCATCTGTAATCATGAGAGGAACATTCCAATCCGCTGGCCAGAATTGTATAGGAATTGAGCGAGTTATTTGTTTGCCCAAGGCCTACGAAACCTTGGTGGAAATTTTGTCTGAACGAGTCCCAAAGCTCAGACTAGGCTCTGATATCGACCAATTAGACGAAATCGATATGGGGTCGATGATTTCCGGCAACCGATTCGAAAGAATCCAGCAACTAATTGATGATGCTGTGACTAAAGGTGCTACTCTTGTTCATGGAGGTAAACCTTTCCAGCACCCTAACTATCCCCAAGGCCACTTCTTTGAGCCCACACTCTTGGTAAATGTTGATCCAAGCATGGATATCTTCCATGAAGAGGTATTTGGACCAGTCTTGACTATGATTAAGGCAAATAATATTGATGAAGCCGTTGAGTTGGCCAATGGAACTGAGTTTGGATTGGGTAATTCGGTGTTTGGAAACGACTATAATGCCATTAACGATATTGCCAACCGCTTGGATAGCGGAAATGTGGCCCTCAACGATTTTGCTACTTATTACGTAGCACAATTGCCATTTGGAGGCGTCAAAAAGTCTGGTTTTGGTAAGTTTGGCGGTGAAGAAGGCTTGACAGGACTCTGTAATGTCAAGTCAGTGATCATGGACAAGCCATTGTTGAGACTTTTGGGAGTAGCCACTTCCATTCCACCAGTATTGGACTACCCCATCAAGGACGACAAGAAGGCATGGAGCTTTATCAGCAGCTTGAATATAGTGAGCTACGACTTTAGGGTCTGGAAAGTCATCAAGGGTTTCAAGAATTTGGCCAAAGGTGGTGCATAACTCTACATAGTAACTGTATAATAGTACATAAAGATGAGCAAGCGATGTTATAGAGTAATACGTTACTATACACTGTTTTTTTGTCGAGTAATACTTTAATTGTTTATTAAGCTATATTGAATGTAAACCTATCGAGAAGTAGAGAGTTGGCTAGCCAACTAAGCGTTGATGTGAATTTCTGGTTTGGGGCTGGTGGTGGCATCAACCAACAACTTTACAACCGAACTCTTCTTTTCAGCGTACTTGGCACGGATGCTCTTCAATTCTTTTTCAACTTCAGCATCGGCTTCCTTACTGATAGATTCATTCAATCCCGAATGGTCGCTTTCGAATGCCTTCAATTCAGTTTCCTTCTGTTTCTTGTACTCGTCGATTTCTTGCTGAGCATCGGCCTTGGCAGACTTCAATCTGTTGGTTCTGTACTTTCTGGCCTCATTGACGATTTCAGCTGCTTCCTTTTCGGTCTTTAACAATGATTGGATACCGGATGACATGGTTAGTTATGTGGTCGATTATCTTGAGCTCACGTTGAGTTTATGAATTGGACAAAGTCACGTGCGAGAAAAACCGATAAGATGATCGCTAACCGAAGTTCGAGGTGTAGAATGCTAATTTTGCTGGGGTGTATTGAGGTAACAGGAGAGAGTGGCATTTGGCCAGCGTATTGTCATATAGTTCCTCTGAGATACAGCACTAGTATTTAATATATAGATAAAGTAACCTCCCAGACATTATTTAAATTTTTTCAGTGTAAGGCTGAGACTGAGAGAAAATAGCTGCGAATTATAGCATCATATTTAGCGGCCCAGTGTACATGCAACGTAGGGATTGTAGTTTTAACCTTCTTCATAGAGGTGATATCGATAATTGAGAGTCAGTTCTGCTTCAATTTGGTGCTTATTGGTTTAATTTATCACAAAACCACATATAAGAATTTGATAAGTGCTTCTATGATAAGGCATATTTTAATCAAAAGTTGTTGTATTGAAGATGTTGATCAGTTCTATTTGGGCCTACACTAGCGACAGTTATGCACAGAAAGTGAGGTGCAAACAAAAGCGTAGAGAGTAGGATGTAGATAGAGTTATGCAAAGATGCTGTTTGGCAAAGTATCACAGTTGTGGCTCAAGACAGGTAATGATAGAACAAGACAATAGCACTGGTTTAAAGAACATCGCTAGCTTGTTCTAAATTCACATATCGAGATTTTCATTTCTTATATTTATCTACATTGCGAATATCCAGACTACTTTTGGGCACAGTAAAAACTCTTTATTCAAATTATATACAGGGTAACACAATTTCAGCAAGAGAAAACCATTAGTGCATTGTTATTTAGACAATGGTGCATAAAGCCGGAATCATTCCGTGCTTTACCTTGGCACCCCAGTTGTCTTTGTTAGCAGATTGAGACTTGTTAGAAGCAGAAGTGTTTTGAGCGGCCATTGTATTTGAATTGTTTGATAATTGATAATAATTGGAACAGCTGAACATGGAACAAGTCACTTATATAGTTCTTGTCAAAGTGTTGAACAGTTATCTGGTATTATTTTTGATGCAACATCATTTCCTAATCGGGCATCATCTATGTTAAAATGTGTATCAGACACAAGCTGCGAATATTTTTTACGAATAGATAGAGGAGCACGTCAATGCTCATTAGGTACTTCATATGTTTCAAAAAAATACGAGTATGTGGTATCTGTCACTACCAACGTACCTTTAAGGAAATAATCTCTGGCGAAAATGATAATTTTACGAGGAATATGCTGAAAAGTTGGGTGATAATAGATGGGAAAACTTAATTAATGCAAAATACGAGTCTGATGTGTTTCAAAAAATCAACTTTTAACCATTTTCGTTCGTTACATTCATATTACTCAGGAGTCACAGACCAAGTACGTAACCTCCACAAAACAGGTTCAGCAAAGAATGCAGTGAGAAAACTACTCCCTCGATCCAGATTGTGAACAGCCAGCCTGTAAAATTCAGTAGAAGTAGTAAAAATACCATTGCAATCACTGATTATTCACACACGATAATGATGAGCGGCATGGTGTCGAAATAAGAGATTCCTATAACCAGTTGCGTGGCTAAAGTACTTGAAAGATTTTAGTCAAGTATACTAGATTACATTTTTTATTTACATAGATATACATTATTCCCAATAGTAGCCCTCAGATATGAACCGTAACATATACTCATCAATGTGGCCAATACCTGCGTCATAATCCACGTCGACGTCACCTGTTTTAACAGGGCCAACTTTGGCCTCAACATCTGTTTCAGGACCCGGGGTTTGCAGTGGGGTGGCACCGGCAGTAGCAGACTTGCTCTCTTCGTCGAAATCCTCATCGTCTACAGCGACTTCTTTCAAAGCCTCATTGGCTGCCTTTCTGTCGTCCTCATCTTCGGCCTGCGCCAACAATTTCTCGGCTCCAACGCCATCTCCACCCAACATAAGTGGTTCGTCTGGCATGGCATTGGCATCAGCTATTCCGGTATCGTTGACAAGATCACGAACAGAGAATTTACCAAAGTAGTCGGTGGTAAACTCACCGTCTTGAATGACAACGTTATCCAATTGTCGCTTTTGATTGGCTTTACGCAAGATGTTGGACTCGATGGTGTACTCGGAGACAAATCTGTAGATATGCACATCTCTGATCTGTCCAATTCTATGACATCTATCCTGACACTGTTTGTCCATGGCAGGATTCCAGTCGGAGTCGTAGAAAATGACGGTGTCAGCACCAGTCAAATTAATCCCCAAACCACCCGATCTTGTAGACAATATGAACACGGGAATTCTAGAATCTCTGTTGAATTGTTCGGTCAACAATTGACGGTCTTCAATCTTGGTGGCACCGTCCAATCTCAGGTACCTGTACCCGTGGATATTCAAGAACTGCTCCAAAATATCCAAAACCTTTGTCATTTGGGTGAAAATCAATGCTCTGTGGCCCTTGGATACCAAGTCTTGTAACAACGTAGCCAACTTCTGTAGTTTACCACAATCATATTGAAGCAACGATTTATCAGGGAACGCAATGGCAAGTTTGGTTTGGGATCTGCTGAATGGGTTTTCGATCTTATTTTGCGACACATCTTGCATCACTTTGTACTGAGTTTTGATGGGAATGAGGTGATCCTTCATATCAAGTGCTACCACGCTGGGAGTAATTACCGAATACTTGTCAATGATCTCTCCCATTTGTTCTACTCTTTTCGGTATGGTCATTTGGAAGTCTCTGAAAATGTCGGTTACAGGTCCTAAATTTTTTGATGGCTTTCTGATGAACCGGAGGAGCGACTCACCATATATAGGAGTCCTTTCGCTTCTAAGGGAATTTAAATATAGTACATGTTGAAGTCGATCTCTGACTTCGATTTGGTTTTGGGCCTTGATATACTGGTAGTACTTCAAGTGGTTTGTCATGTCAGGCTTGACAAACTCTTTTGCGGATTGGATATGAATATCTAATTGCGATATTTGGTCTTGTAGTTGTTTAGAAGACTGGAGCTTTGCAGCCGATTCACATACAAATTTGTTCATTTCTTCGATATTGGTGATGTCTAGATTTAAGACCTCGAGATTAATTTGGGAATCGTCCGTAGGGTTTACTAGTAGACGACGTACAACTTCGTTTGTGGTCAGGAAAGTCGAAGGAGCCGATTTCGTAATGGCAAACGAAGTAATAATCGGTCTCACTTCGAATAAATCAGGATGGTTACACACCTTTCTGAGCTGCATTAAACAGTTGATGATCGAAAGGAAGTTTCCTGAAGCTAATGTCTCTTTAGTTTTGGCCCTCGACATGAAATCATCGTACAAGTACCTCTGTCTTTTAGACAAGCGACAACTCACTATATGCTCATACTTTCCAGGCATTTGCTTTTCAACATCCTTCTTCAATCTACGCAACAAATAAGGTCTTAAGACCTGGTGAAGTCTAGCCACGGTATTTCTAGTCTCCTGATCTAGTTTTCCAGTAACCTTTTCGTTATCATCTATTACGTCTCCCGTTCCTTGCTGTTCTAGAATCTTATCCACTGGCCGTCCGAACCACTGCTGGAAGTCTTCCAAGTTGGCAAAACCGTCGGGCATGGCTTGGTCGACCTTTGAGGATGGCATCAAAAAATACAACAAAGACCATAGCTCCATGAGATTATTCTGTAACGGCGTACCGGTCAACAAAAGTCTGTTTTCGGTATTGAAATTCAACAATGCTCTCCACCTCGTAGACCTGAAATTCTTTATATTATGAGCTTCGTCTAGAATCATGTATCTCCATTTTCTTCTCTTGAAAGACTGATGATCGTGTACTACTAGCTGGTACGAGGTGATGCAAACATGAAAAGCGTTGGGTGTATTCCAGCCCTTTCTTTTTTGGGCTCTTTGTTGAGGAGATCCATAGTAAGTCATTACCTTGAAACCAGGCGCAAACTTCTTGAATTCCATTTCCCAATTAAGCATAACTGACGTGGGGACAACAATCAAATGCGGGCCCCATATATGGTGTTCACAGGCCAAATAAGCAAGAAGAGAGATTGTTTGGATGGTTTTACCAAGTCCCATCTCGTCTGCAAGTATACCGTTGGTGCTGTTGTTATAGAGACTGGCTAGCCAGTTGAGACCTTGTTTCTGATACGGTCTCAAAGTACCTCTGAGAAGTGAAGGAACGGGGACGTCTTTGACTTTAGAGCCGTTGATGATCTCTGTTTCTTCTTCCTTCTCGTCTTCTTTCTCGTCAATATCCATGTCAGAAGCTTCGTCTTCACTACCTTTATCTTCGAAGTCCCCTTCTGACTCTTCCTTTAGATCTTTAGAGAAAAGAGAAGACAATCCTTCATTTTCATGCTTAACTTCCTCTTCTTCTTCACTCGAGCTTTCATCGGAGTCATCTAGATCTGTACTGGAATCGGAATCTGATAATACAGGATTTCCCTCACTTTCATCCTTGATTAATGCCTTTTGGTCTTCGGTATACTCCACTTCTACTGTGGCACTTCCATTACTCTTTTCTCCATTACTCTTTTGGCCGTACAACGCCGAGAGTCCTTGACTCACATCAATATCATCGTCATTATCCTCATCATCGGAACCTTCACTCTCAGGCTTCGAAGAAGGCTCGGTAGAATCCTCCAATTTTGCGTACTTTTTGCGCAATTGCTCAACTGACAAATTCATATCGTTATCTTCTTGGGAAGGAAGATTATTTTCCTCACCCGAGTCGTCAGAGCTGCTGAAATCACTGCTACTTTCTTCATCCTCATCCTCCTCTTCTTTGTCACTTTCTCTTCCTTTGCTCAACTGGGCTTCTAGTAATTGCGTGGAATGCTCCAACATCTGAGATAAATGTTCCCTTCCTTTGATCTGTTTGATCTCTTCTTCTTTCTGTTGCTGTATATAAGTGTACACCTTGTTGGCTTGGGTCCATCTTCTCTTGACCGCCTGTACGGCCATTCTGCTAATTCTACGAAGATTGAGCTCTCTTTCTTTTGCCAACCTGTCCTTTTCACCCTTTTTCTTCTTGAAATGCTGCTCGATCATCTGGGCAATTCTTCTTGTCCGCAATTGGTGCTGCTTTCTCATTTGTTGGTGTATTTTTGAAAAGGACATACCTTGGCTCACAAAGTGGTCAAGGTACGTAAGCTGGTTCGAAGCTCCTTGTATCTTGGGGAAAACAGTGCCCGTAGCCCTGTAAGGATCCAATGCTCTAGTTTGACTATTTTGGGGCAAAACGGCTCTGCGTTGCTCGATCTTGTCTCCATTTAACTGAAGAGTCTTATCTATTTCTGTCTTTTGACGTAACTTTTTAAGTAGATTGATCTGCTGCTCCAATGTATTTGCAAACTCTTGGGGTGTATTCTCACTGGGCTCGTCCAAAATACCCGACTTGAAGTTTTTGTCCAAAAATTCATGGATCCTATTTTCGATATTTGGCTCGGTACCCCACAGATCTTTGTGCTTTATTATCTTGATAGGAGTTGGATTGAACTCTATTATGTTTTTATTAGACCCTCCCATATCACTATTGGTGGGGTCTGGTCTCCATTTGGGAATATGTGAAGGATGTGTTACTATGGGTACAGGAATCGAGTACTTGATGGTTTTAATTTTATAGTTTGTATCCGGTGTATCGTCATTATCGTCATTATCGTCACTATGAGAAGAAAAAATTTCCGAATCATAAAGCTCTGGTTCAGACACTTGTTCAGGCATTTGTTCAGGCTCCGGTTCAGGCTTGACTTTGCCATTACTTTTCTTTTCATTACTCTTCTTAGGCTCACTCTTAGGCTTCTCTTTTGTAGGTTTGGGTTTTGGTTTGGAAGTAGTAGCAGGGTCTTCAGATTTTGCAGGTTCGGGTTCACTTTTGATAATTTGTTTAGTGTTACGTTTCTTGTTTAGAGCATGGTCAATCAAGTCGATTTCTTTTCTCTTACTAGCCTCTATCACCTCATCCTTATACGGGAACTTCTCAAGCAATTTCTTTTCTGTTTCCAACAACACCTTTTTTTGAAGTCTCAATGGTATACTGGTGAGATCCTGCGATTCCAACTCGGGATCCCATTGAAGTTTATACTGGGACTCTCTAAGAAACGACTCGAATAGTTCGGGCACATGGCCATTTTGATATGCCACCGAGAAGTCCGCAGGATTCCAAAACGCAAGCGATTTGTACTCTTTGAGTTGAAACAACTCGTTGGTGGCAAGATTGAACCGGGCTATTATTTCGGCCAACCGTTCTTGTTTATTCGGGTGTTTTATCCTCTTGGCTTGTGATTCGTTACCTTCTAAGGGCTGCTTTCTCTTTTGGGCCGTCCCATTCTGAGAACCTCTACTTCGTTCGGATGTAGTCATGCTGATATCGTGCTTACTACACAACTCCACACACCACCTTTGATCCGAAGGCGTTCTATTTAACTCTGAATTATTCAACTCAAAAATTTATAGACGGGTATATGCAGGAAATGATTATCAAGAAGCTACAGAAGCTAGACACCTATATGGGCCGTTATACAAAAGTCAATTAGTATGTTTATAGATGCTATATGATGATAAATAGAACTTGCATAGTCAAATTGTGATAGAAACAAACAAAATTACAACAAAACATCATTGATAAGTGTGGTTCTTTCGCAGATGGTACTACGACAATGTATTCATTTATTGCTTGATAAAATCAGCATTTGAAGCCTCATATGCCTTTCTGTTAGCCTCAATATCAGAATCATTAGGCAAAAATCCCAACTCTTTTTCAGCCAGAGTATCTGGCTTGACTCTGTAAAAGTACTCGTCTTCCTTGGAGCCCGAACCCAACTCCTTGGCCAAACCTGCAAAAGGATACGATCTAGGCATGGCCGGTTTTTCTGGGTTCAATTGGAAGTACCAGATTGCGGCACCAAATCCAATTATAAGCGAAAAGAATATTCCGTTGTGCTTCAACGCAGTCTTGTCAGAGACAAAGTCAAAGTGGTCAGGGGACCACATGTCGTATAAATCGTCGTCTATGTTCAAAGGTTCGTTCAAGTTTCTTCTATTCTGCTGGTCGTCATACTTGGCGTATGGGTCTTTGTATTGGGCCAACACAGGTTTTGGGTTTGGGTAGTCGGCTATCTCAGGACGGTTGGGGTCAGTAAGAGTGATGACCCTGCCGTCGCTTTGGTCGGTAATCGTGGTGTGGGTGGTCAAGTATCTCACCGCAGGTCTGACCACAGTCCTACGTGCCAAACTGAATCTAGACAACATATCAATTTAAAGTATCACTTGAGCTGTACCAACTGTTTTAAGTTCAGTAGAGGTAGTTTTGTTTGGCCAATAAAATCGGGCGGAAAAATGTTGTCAGCTTACGTAAGCAGTATAGTGAAAAAAAAAGAGATACCAGTGTAGCTGGTGGGGTACGGTTAAACGTGAATATATATTGACTGGGTTTAGATGCATTCAGAGTACTGAGTAGTTAGGTACTATATAAGTATAGAAGCGTTGAATGTGTTCATACTTGTTCAATTATAATGCGCACAAATGAGGGTTATTGAAAGTTATGCTGTTTAATTGTGGGTTGGTTCGCCGAACTTGAGTTTGTTCATAGGGGACTTCTCTCCATCAGCAAACTGGGCCAAGCCTTCGAAACCATCGGCATTGGCTCCAATGTACTTGCCAAAGTATCCAATACTCAAGTATATTGGCACAAATGCTAACAAGACACTGGCGTTTCTGTAGTTCCAGTACTCATGGACAGGAGGAGGGTTGAGGTTGAAGTTGTGCTTGTTGGTGAATGAGCCGGAACCGGAGTGCTCCAATCTCTTGAACACTAATCTTGTACTTCTGAGGTTAAGCATGTCTGCACGGTAAACTAGTGATGACTGAAGTACTAAATCGTTGATTTCATTTGTCGCTGGCCGGTAGTGCACGAAAATTGTATGCAGGACAAAACACCTACGATGTACAGAGATGGAGTGGCAGCCTCATGGAAGAGTTTATGTAGAGTATGTCGTACTATAATTCGGGCAATTTTCGGAAACGAGGCGGTGGTAGTAATAGAGGGCTGGCCAGGGATGGTTATGGCGGAAATACAGGTCGATACGGCCAAAGTGGGCATAGTCAGTATGGAGACAACAGTAGAGGGTATGGCAGCCAAGGCCGTAAGGCGTATGGAAACCGAGGAGGGATCGGGTACGGAGCTCGTGGTGGCAACTATGGTGCCTCGAGTACCTCAGGAAGACCTTCAGATGCCAACCAAATATGGATGGGCGACCTAGACCCAGCCTGGACCGAAGACAATATTTCCAGTATATGGGCAGCAGCAGGTGAAAAACCGGTGGGTGTAAAGATCATGAGTGACAGAAACAATTCTGGCAAGCCACTGTACTGTTTTGTAACATTTGAAAGTCCCGAAGTAGTTACGCGGGCCATGACCAAAAACGGGACTATTATACCGGGCACGGGCCAGGCATTCAAGCTCAACTATGCCAGTGGCGGAGGAAGTAGATATTCAAACACCTCTACACCTCGCGCAGCAGTAGCCAACGAAAACTCTATTTTTATAGGAGATCTCGGTAGCGAAGTAACGGACCAAATGCTTCTACAGAAGTTCAATGAAAAGTATCCTGGGCAAATCAGACAAGTCAAGGTGATGATTGATTTGGCCACGAAGCAGTCCAAAGGGTTTGGGTTTGTAAGATTCTATTCTGCCGATGCTCAGAAGCGGGCCTTGGCGGAAATGAACGGCGTAGTCATAGGGACCCGGCCCATACGAGTGGGTCTTGCAGCAGGCTCTGCAGCTCAATTGCCTTCTACAGCAGCCGCAGGACCAGAAAGCACTGTTCCTGATACTTCTAGAGTGCTGGTTCCTCAAACACAGCCTGTTTTTACCAAGTACACCGATCCGTATAACACCACAGTAGTAATACGAGGCCTCTCTGGAAGACTCACACCAGATGAACTAGCGCTTCATATGATTAGTTATGGCGATATCATCTATAGCAAGCTCGACAAGAGTAGAAACTCGGGATATGTGAAGTTCTACTTGCGATCTTCTGCTGAAAAGGCCTTGCTTTTCTTGCAGGGAACCACCATAGGTGGGCATTCAGTGAAAGTTACATGGGGAAACGACAACGAAGCCCGTACAGGTTCAACCGTGTATCTTAAATCAAAAGAAGCGCCGTTGTTGTATGGTAAGTTTGGACCTGATCATATAAGGTTTGATACTAGCGATGAGTATCCGGCCACAGTGGAAGAGAGTGAAAACTTGGCTGCTTCTAATGTTAATCAGTTGTACGTGCAGCATAAACTTAATGGGCAGAACTTGATCGAAACTGCTCTTTATTAATCAACATCCTAGCACCTTAAAGTCTAATAGACTTGCAATCACCTAGATATATTTAATACTAGGCTCATAGATCACCACTTTTCTAATTAAGTAATTAATACTGACTAGAGAGGTTGTGAGAAATATCACTAAATGAAAAAGTTAAAAAGGTGTAACCCTGATTTCGAAGTACTACAGAAGGTGGTAAAGTGATGAATAAATCATCACATCTGTAGTTTGTCGCGACAATCTAGCTAGAATTTCACAACGTAGTATCTATACAGCTGTCTATTATTTTCGATACTGTATTGCTTTATACTAATTACAAGAAATGAGTGCCTGGTTAGTTTGAGTGTAGACTATTATTGTAGGTCAATTATGGTCTGTTTCGTGTATACCTGGGCATACCAGGTTCATCTCCTCTACACTATCAAACTTGCATCCACAGTAGAAACAGTACCAGTGCTTCTCCCTAAGATAGAGAAGAAGTAGCTCTAATCGCTCCTCGTCATCCATAAGATCATTGGCTGGGTGTATGACCGCAGAGCCTTGTTTTTCGCTCAAGTACTGCGCATACGGTCTCCACAACGGATTTACCGCGTCCAAGTGGTGATTTTCGTGCCATTGATCTGCGTCGCCGCTCATTTCGAAGCACACTTTGGCAGTCTTGTGCACGGCCAAACCGATCTTGCGCTGCGAGCTCTTGGACAGCTGGCGCTCTAAAAACTCGTTGGTATCCACAGTAGGGGCTGAGCCAACACCTTCGTGATTGTTCTTGACCACAGGCTGTATTGGTGTAGACAATTTCTTCTCTGGCTTCTGCCCATTTTTCCCTAGGGTATCGCCCACTTTGAACCCCATTTTCTTCATCATCGCGAGTCCCATCAGAGAAGACTGCCTTTCAAAGAGAGAAGTTCCAAGGGCTTCATCTCGAGAAATCTCCTCCACAGCCTTTCTTGTAAGCCCATGTGGACGTGTAGATACTTTAGACGTAGATTCATGAGCTTGGCTTATATGTAATGTCATGTAATCATCATCAGCATTGGAACGTGGCTCTTCAAATGGTTGTTGACCTTTAGATGGACCTTTCTTTACTTTAGCCGGCACCTGTTCCTTCTCATCACTACTCTCATCACTGTCTCCAAATATACTCAAACGTCTCTTTAGTGCCATCCATATTCTTGATTCAAACTATTCATAGTGCGCAACGAAATTTCACCAACTCTAAATATCAAGCAAATAAACAACCTAGGGGATGCACAAAAGAGATCTTTCTTACAAGTCGGTGCCTGTATCAAGGGTCTCGTCCTCGTCAAGACTCAATTTGCTAGGAAACACACCACACCATTCTATTCCAAACACTCCAGGCTACGTGCTGTCTTCACTCAACCCCATAAGGAACTTGCCGGTGAACTCAGGCAACTACAAAAGCAAAATCACCACGCACGATGAGCTCGAGCAGTTTGAAAAGCTCCCAATTGTCAATGTTGTTGGCGAGTTTGAACAGTCGCTAGCAGAATTGTCGTCACAAGTATCAACGTTTCGAGAGGAAGGAATGGTGGAGAATGTCCAGAATATGATCAGGCTCAATGACGATATGAAGAGCAAAATCACCGGTCTTGAGGAGCACAAAGAACTAGGTAAAAAAATCAACAAACTACACAAACTGCTGTCGTCTTTGGATGCCCAGATGAAGCGTATGCTCAAGGAATTGATCTCGTACAGAAACGACCTCAAAGCGCTTCCCAGGCGGCCTGCCAACAACCGAGTTGCGGCAAACAACGTAGAGGTCACAGAGGTGCTAAAGTATGCTATGAAACTTGCAAAGTTTACCAAGGCCCCTGCCACGGTCGCCAATGCCCAGTTCCAGATCCACCCCAACAATTATGTGTGGCCTGCGGAAGATGCGCTTAGAAGAGGAATGTTGGCCGCCAGTTCCCTTCAGGAAGATGAGATAGTTAAACAAGAACTTGGAGAGGATGCAGTAAAAGAAAAAGAGACAGAAGACACTAAAGAGACTAAAGAGGTAGAGCCTGAGGTTGAAGCACCTGGTGCCCCAGGTGCCTCAGTAGCATCAATACGGCGAGACTCGTTTGGAGACTACTCGTCCAAAACTGAAGAAAAGAAAAAGGAAGAGCCAGAAGGTCTTGACTTGGACTTGTTTGACCCAGATGACGAGTTTTCTGATTAACTGGCCGTCGCACACTGTAAACCTACGAATGTCAACGTGTCAATAATAGATCCTTCTGATACGTGCTCGCTGTTAAAGAGTTCTTATAGAACTAACTATACAACATCAGGACTGTACTAGTAATCGCAAGGTACCCCGCTTCCACAAAATTTAACAAATGATAAGTAGTAGTAAATAAGTTGTTAAACCCATTTCTATGGTAATCATGGACCGTTCGTTCACATACACTCAATTAAAAACATTTGCTATATTCATAGACGGTAAATAAATGATTTATACAGTCATATTGATTTAAATGTAATAATTGATACTTTTTCTATTTACATTTGCTTGCCAAATATCTCTCTTGGATGCTTGAAGGTGCCGGTGGCATATTCACCTCCTAAGATACAATCCAATTCAAGCTGCTTGGAGTACAATTCGCCAGACTCCAAGTGGTCCTTGACCAATTCAGCCAAGCCCTCTATGAAGTGGTCGTTTCCATTCAACGACTCAGCTCTCTTGATCTTATGTGGGTTTTCACAATCTTCCATGAGCTCAATGTCGATTTCGTGCAAGGTTTCAATGTGGTCCGAAGTGAATGCCACTGGCACCAACACAATACCCTTGACTTCATCTTTCTTTTCCAATTTGGCGACAATCTTGGCAGTTTGGCCCCCGAGCCATGGCTTGGGTCCAACTTGCGATTGCCACACCAAACGGTACGGATTCTTAAACTTAAGTTTTTCCATGATCGCATACACACTGGCAGCCACTTCCGCAGGATATGAGTCACCTCTGTTGACAATGTCCATAGGAAGAGAGTGGGCCGAGAAAAGAATGATTACTTCGTCTCTGATCAGAGCATCGAACTCGTTCAACTTATCGATGATATTCTGAGCAAAAGCCTCAACAAAATGTTTTTGCTTGGGCCAACGGTCAATGGAGGACCACTGGATTTTTCTTTCGGGATCGACCTTTAAAGTTTGTCTGTACAACTCATTGACAGAAGATCCCGACGTGGAGTATGAAAATTGCGGGTACTGCGAAAAGGCCACCGCGCGGGTCACTCCGTCGTCCAACATCTTTTGAATGGTTTCTTCGGTCAATGGGTTGGCATATCTGAATGCCACATATGGCTTGTGGGGAGCCGTTTGGGGCGAAGACTTGTCCAAAAGTTCACATACTTTGGAACACTGGTACTCGGACCAGTATCTGATGGGCGAGCCACCTCCGATCTCTTCATAGTGTTTTTCGATCTCGGGAGTACGACGAGACGCAATGAAACGAGCAAGTGGTTTTTGCAAGATCCCTCCTAATGGGATAAGATCGCCGTCGGAAAATAACCTGAGTAAAAAGTCGTATGTTTCTTTGACTTTGGATGGTCCTCCCATATTCATGAACACCACCCCGGTAGGCAGCTTGCCTGCATTGGTACTGTTGAAACGACGGAATGTCAAAAAGCTGCGTCTCCACATGTTACTTGTGGTACAATTAATGTGTCTGATGCTTTTGATAAGTGCGCGCTGATATTGCTCACGCTTTATAGTCTCGGTATTGTCGCTAATTGCTCGAGTCAGCGCGCGCATGATTGCTACACAACGTTTCGCTTATGACAGTGTATTGGATAATGACTAGAACTAATTAATTATTCACTCTTTGTTTCCTTTGCAACCTTCTCCTTGAGCTCCTGCTTGTGACTGGCAAGGATCTCATTGATCTCTGCCGTGAAGTTATTGTACGCATCCTTTAAACCCTCGAAATCGTCCTGGTGGATGTTCCCGCGGCGCGCGCGAAACGATTTCCATGCGTCGCCGAGCTCGCGGATCTCTTCATCAATATCTTGCATGTTGACGGTCTCCAAGACTTCGAGTGAAGGGAACGCCATAGCTGCGTTTTCACCGTCGTCCTTGTCTAATATATTACCTACTGCCGCTCTAACCTTGCCCGATTCTTGGTGGGTCAACTTGTCTTTGGCCACCTGCTCTTTGGCGTGATGCGATCTGCACCACGCCACGACCTGCTTGGAAAATGGACCCCGAAACAAAAAGAAGGTGATTCCAATCACTATGTGCATGTAGTAGTAGCACGTAGACCACACATACAACGATTTCTTGAAGTCCAACACCACAAACGGCTGCAGTACGTACCCAAATGCCAATTGAGTAAAGATCCAGCACGCGAAATCATAGTACTTTTTGGAAGGCTTGGGTGTTTGGCCATCGGCCTCCAAAAACATGGGTCTCAAATTATGGCGGTAAATACGCCCCACGGTTTGGTAGAGCGCACCAAGAATAAACGACAAGTAGTAGCCAGGACGAGTGCCGTGCCAGAAAGCACTGGTGGCAAACGTAAAGAGGGTGCTCTTGACTCCAGGCGACTTGTCTTTGCGCGCGATTCTCAAGTATACGTAATTTTTCAACCACTTGTTGGTGTTCATGTTCCATGCTTCCAAACACGCCTTACAATTCTGGCCCGTTTCAAACGCATATGGATCAATGTTCTGGACTCTGTTCCACTTGAACTCGCCTGTTTTCTGGTCAATTCCATTGTAACCTATTCCACTCAAGATACACGCGCCTTCGGCAATGGTCCAGATCGTGTAGTACTTCAATCTGTTGGCAAATCCCAACACCCAGAGGTAAAAGATCCGGTACAAAAAGTTGTGTTTCACCAAATGCCCATCAAGAACATATTCATTTGTCACCACCTTGTGCGAATTGGCAAACAAAAATGCCCATGCAAACCCCTGGAGCGTCTTTTTAAGTGCCTGGCGGCCGCTCCGCGGGATTCTTCTCTTTCTTTTACCAGGACGCTTGGAGTCTGGAACATCGTCAAATAACGTAGAGTGAATAAACTTATCGTAGTCAGCGTAGTCAAAAGCAGGCCCAGTCAAAAGGGACGCATAGAAGAACACATATCCGATATACAGAAAAATATCAGGGTGTTTCTTCAACATCCTTTGGCGAGCATACTGATTTAACAGCTGGGGATCTTGCCTACCATCTTGAATATTCCATCCAAATGCAGAAAGTTTCATCACCAACACCATCTGGGCGCCGGTGATATCGATCACGGTTGGGTCATACTCGTTAAAGAATTGACCCATACAGTGATTGTACGCAAGATGGGACATCAAAAAGATGAAATTGACCCACGGCATGGTCGAAGTTCTCAAGTACCGGGTAATAAAATAACATCCTAGCGACAGGATCAACAATGTCTGGAGCCCAGAATAGAGATTTAGAATCCCAAAGATGTAGAACGCAGACACCCCGATGTTGTAAGCATTCTTGAGCGAGTAATTGCGGTCAGGCAACCGTTTGAACAAAAAACTGAACGGGAAAGAAAGAAGGGCACATATCAACACCTTGAGGTTGGCCTCGTCAATACCAGCCTGCTCCAGCAACCATTCAATGGACTCTTGGATAATTGAGATCATTGCTGTGTTTCTAGTAGTGTTGCTCCCATCAATGAAGTGATCCCCACGTGACAAAATCATCGCTAAAGAAATAACTACTAGGCGAAAAATACACGCACAGAAAGAGCAAGAATGTATGATATGTAACAAATTCAATTAATCTCTGTAGAAGATGCCAGTGCTTGTTAGGTGTTTAATCAGTAAGCTTAAGCTACGCTGCTTATAGAAGAAAGAAGTAATTTGTCAAAATCGAAAGGGGTGGCCACTGCGAGTTGTTTGTGGACGATGTATCAGAGTGTCTCTTTTTTGCGGCAGATCGGACTCAGTTCCAGAACTACCGTTACATTTGATGGAGTTTGTAAATATTTAGAGAGAAAAAATGACATTGAGATTCGAAACAAATGAAAGGTGAGTGATGTAATTTGAGTTGCTCTACAGGGCATGTTCAGTATGAGAATGTTGAGTGAAATCACCACTAGGCACTTCTCTGTCACCAAAATTTGGGCTACAAATTATATGTACAACAAATTCGGCATTTTTGTGTGGAGGTGGCCAACCCCACATTCGCGATGGAGAGTGAATGTCGCAAACATAACGCTAATACCGGTATCGCAAGGGGTGTTGAAACTTGCAGCTGCCGCAACTTGCGCTCTCGCCAGAATACCGCAAAGTGGCCGAATTTATGATCGTCCTATCAGAATTATTACGAATGTATAGCGCAAAATACTACAGCAGACTGATTACGCCATCGAATTTAACTTGACAGTTATATGCGTGATAATATGTACAATACTTCGGCTTCGGTTTATTTTTTGCGAAAACCTCAAGTGATGTCTTGGCATTATTTTTTTGGCCATACGTGAGAAAGGTTATGCGCTTCGCAAACAACCAAGAAAGCCATGCCAGTGACTTGCCAATTGCATTGAAAAACCACGTTTCATCAATACAAATTAAAGTGTTTGCTTAGAAAGTCACCAAACGGACGGGCCATTATCGGCCCAGATTAGAGCTCGCGATCGGCGTTTACTGGTTCGAACGCTTCGTTGACGCAAATTTCAGGCTTTGTCGAATTCGGCTAAATAAAGTCGAACGTTAGATAAGAGAATTAATGCGAGGCTTCAGTGGAACGTTACATCTAGATCGCCGTACAGTTTATCTTTACAAACAATACCACATATTTCTAGTGAAATTTGCCGCACATGCCTCTACAGTACTCAAATCAAATTCCTCGATGCCTTTATCTGTCATGAAAAACGAAAGACAAACGCTCACAACACAAATTCAACAGAAATTTACAGTGTCAAAAAGGTATTTTTTGCAGCTAAGCCATGCGCATTTGAAATACAATCTAACGTCAAGGTACCAATGCAACCCAAAATTGTATCGTGATAGATAACGCTGCGGTTTAAAGACTCGAGAATGGTATAAAGCATGGGGTTTTTGGTCAATGTTCAAGTTTTTAATTAGTTAATTAATTATGTTTGTTCAACTGTACTTGACCATTTTGGCTGGTTGCTTGTCATGCGTGGCATCTCTTCCCACTGATCTCGCATCTGTTCAGGCAAGAGATTCAAGTAAGAAGTATTTATCGTTACCAGTTAGTATTGTTCGTAACAACTTCACTAATTCCAGTGTTGCTCTCCAGCAGTCTAAAAGGGAAGACGTTAGCACCCCCATCACAAATCAGCACTATTACTATACTATCGATTTATTAGTTGGTTCAAACCAGCAACCAATTACTTTGGGTGTTGATACCGGAAGTTCTGATATGTGGGTTGTGGATAATACTGCACAATGTGAAGGTGGCGCTGATTGTATGTCATCGGGTACTTTTGATCCTTCTCGGTCTAACACCGCCAACAAACTTGATGAGCAGTTTAGTTTGACTTATATTGATCACACACAGACCTCTGGTTTTTATTACAAGGATGATATCACTTTCCCGGGTGGTCCAACACTCAAGCAGTTCCAATTCGCCGATGCGACCAAAACTTCACTTTCTCATGGCATGTTGGGTATTGGTTTAAATACATCCGAAGCTCCAGTTTTTTCTGGCAATTCCAAAACTATGTACGCTGATTTTCCTTGGGCCCTTAAAGACCAAGGCCTCATTGCAAAAGCAGCGTACTCCTTGTTCTTGAACACCAGAAGTGCTACATCAGGTACTTTGCTCTTTGGAGGTATTGATAATGCTAAAATTGACGGCGGCTTGGTGGAACTCCCTGGTGCTTATCCCAGTAGGTTGGGAATCCAAGGGGATTCTGTCACTATTGACGGTACAACAACGAACTTAGGACAGGGAGTCGTACTTGATTCAGGCTATACATACTCTAGATTACCTAAGGCTGTCGTTGATGCAATCGGCTCTTCCATGAGTGGAAGTCAACCGCAAAGTGGGGATTATCCATACTATGTGGATTGCGACCAACCAGACAAATCTGTCACCTTCAGCTTTGGTAACGGCAAGAAAACCATTCAAGTTCCATATTCAAGCTTTGTTTTTCCAGGAGGACCATCAGGAGGATCCTGTTCAATCACATTATCATACAGCACCGATGGAGATTACAACAACGAGCCTACTTTGGGCGATGATGTGTTGAGAAATATTTACGTTGTCTATGATATCGAGGACAACAAAATGAGTATTGGCCAGGTCAAGTATACTACAGACTCAGATATCACACCTATTCAGTAGATTGGCTTGTCACCTGTAGAGATTTCTGGCCCATTTATCGTTAGTAGTCAATGCAAAAAGATTAGTTTAATTCATCAATATATGATTTATCAGAAGACGTAAAATGCACGACGCTAGTTTAAACTTAACTATGGCATATACTTGAGATTCAAAAGAAGATAATCGCATATGTATCTTTGACACAAGAATATACATACAATATTTCGAAATGAGTGGTTATAACATTGTGAACTCGTCTGACTTGAGAAATATGTGCAGCATTGTAGTCACGAAGAAATAGTTCATTAGAAGTTCTAAGGCTACCTCGCACTTGATCATACATATTCATGTGCGTTACTATAGTCAATGATTGTTACATTTCATATACTCTATGAGTTTGTAAACCCACACTTAAACGGTCCAACTTTCAAATTAATTTAAAATCAATTTTTCTTTGGTTTAAAATCACAGAGCAAGTGGCTGCAAGTATCAAGCAATTCATTAGCGCATATTTCTATTCGATTTAGAGCTCTAATCAGTCACTACTCTTTCTATTGCCTGGCTGCTACTAGTTTATAGCCCTCTTCCAAGGTGGCAGTGATCTTTTCGTTTTTGTACGGAAGAGCAGAAAGAACAAACGCAATGTCGTTCCATTGACTCTCGTCCTGGCACTTGACCAACCGGACCACCAACTTTTCGGCCAATTGTTTCTGATGCTTTTCCTTATCAATAAACGAAAGCAAAAACTTGATAATTCTCTTCATGGCCTCTTTTGCAAGCGTCTCGTCGGTGGACAATCCACTAAATATATCGATAAACCCATTGTAAATGGCATTGTCTTTGGTAGCAAGCTCGGCAAAGAAAAGACGACACATATCGCTGATTCCCTGGTCGGGATTCTCCAAACACTTCGCCATCGAGTGCAATTGTCCTTTGACTTTGACTTGGCCGGCAAGAATAAGAAAGGTGACGGTCATGAGACACGTTCTTTGCACCATGATGTTTGGATCATTAAGTCTACGGTAAAGGAAATCGGTGCTCTCGTCAACTATATTGTTGAAACAAACGGCCATATCTCCCATTCCCAACACACAATTGCATCTGGTGATAGGATCATGGGACTTTTCCATGATGGTGACGAGCAATGGAAGGTTTTCTTCACAGTACACTGACGAAACACACATCAACTTGGTCATGCACAACACCGCTGATCTCTGCAACCGCACATCGTCGTAGTTTTTGTTATTGGCACAGATCTCTTTAACTAATGGGCCAAACCGGGCAAGAAGTGAGTTTTCGCCGTACAACAATTCCCGCTCTTTCACATGAATAATGGCATCGGTGAAATCGTCCTCTGACGTTCCTCCGATCATTTCCAACTCGTTTTCAGCCGTTTCTTCTTCGTCCTCTTTCTTACCACCGCTATTCTTCTTGGACTCAGCCTCGTGCTTCTTTTTCTTGAACTGGGTCTCCAATTTCTCAAGATGGACAATTGTCTTGATGGCTACATGCCCTACAATGAACAACAATTGAGAAAGAGCTACCACTTGAGACTCCCTAGGTTTGACGCTCTTGAACACTTGTACGGACTTTTCCTTGATAATATCGCTACAGTCTTGGTCTGGCTGTGAAGATGCTTGGAAGATCGCCCCTATAGCTTGTTCGGCAACAGAATACCACTCAGGCTTGGAATTGTACTCTACAATCACCTGCTTCAACTTGGTCACCGCCTCTTCTTCACGGGCAAATTTAGTGGCTAATGGACTGTCTTTCTTTGATGACGTTGGTACAATTCTTTGCAATGCACTGCACGAATATTTGCATAGTACCAAATCGGCTCTTCCTTTTTCACCGAGCCCAATACTCAACAACGCATCCAATCCTCGTACAATGATCTGGTGGTCTTCTAATGCTACCATGCCTAGAATGATTATGGACCCACGCCGTTGCTTTCTTACGTTTTCCTGGTTATCTGTGGGGGTTGGTTCGTACCAGTAAATCTGCCACAATATACGAATTACCTCGGGATTAATCAACTTGCTAGAATACATGAGCCCAAGCAATTTTTCCAACGATGCCAAATCAGCGATCGAAGCTTGAAACGTTAAAGAAATTAGGTTTTTAGCGATATGAGCAGCTTGTTCGGTTTTGCTTGCAGTAGAAGGAGCCACAAGAAACAATTCTTTATAACAATCAATGAGATGAGCAGGCACAGACTTGCCTTCATCAGAAGAACCTTTCAGCCATACCAAATGGAGCATTCGGCGGATCCCTTCTGAAGCAGTTTCGATGCCATATGCATCGGCAAGCACCAAAAAGTCCATAGAGTCAATGGCTTCATTCCTGTTTTTGGAAAACAAGAGTCGCGCAATCACTTCGGTGCCTTTGTGAATATTCATGATGAAACTAACAGCGTCTCTGTAATAATTTACCTTTAATTTAGCCCGGAAGAGTTCGTTCTTGTCTGGATTAGAGTCTTCATCTTGAGCAATAGATACATCTAAGTCATCTTCACCTTCAGAAATGACTTGATCTTCCTCTTCTTCATCAATATTCATAGCATTTTTCTCTTCCTCTTCCTCTTCATCTTTTTCTTCGTCATTCTCTTCATCTTGTTCTGCTATACTTTTTGAATTTTTTCTTGGAGAGTTTGGCAATAGTTCAGTTAAAGCAGCTTCCGCCTCCTTCAACTGCTCTTTCCAAAACTGTAATGCCAACTGAGAGCCATGAGCTGTATTGAACTGGTGAGTCAATAACAACTTACTCATAAGCTTTATGGCATTTCTACGGACCAAAGTACTTCGATCGTCCAAAGAACGCACTGCCAACAACATCATCACTTGTCTCCTGCCTGAAAGCTTGACTTTCAAACCACACACCTTGGTAAGTGCTTGAAAAGCTTTTGTTCTGACATATGGGTTTTGATCCAAAAACCGTTCTTGCAACAAATCAAGCAACCCGTCCACTTGTTTTAAAGCACTTTCCACCTCGTCGTTTTCGTTCTTTTGTGAAGATTTAAGAATATCCACCACAATATTCCCACATGTTTCCACCACAGAACACCGCAATGTCTGGTTACTGTTGTCCAACAAATGGGATATCGACGACATTTGCTTTAGCACAAGACGCGGACTAAGCTCAGATAACTTGATTAAAAACTCCGAAACCGCTTTGGGCCCGTTGGTATCGTTTGAATTGAACTGGGTCTGACTAATCTCTCGCAAAACCTCCTCTGTAAGCACCATATAGTCGTATTTTTCGCTAAGCATATGGAGCAACTCGGCCATGTACGGCGGCAAGTGAAGGTAGTATGTCAAGCACTGTATAATAGAGTGTTTTATGATGGCAGAGTGGCCGTGGTACTTGACCGATACAGATATGATTTGGAAGATAAGCTGCTTAATTCCCAAAGTTTTCATTCTTTCGGGGCTTTCCATGAGATTAATGATTGGCCGAGTAAATAGTTCAATAAAAAGGTCTCTTTCCGGCGTTGTCACAAAGATCTTACTCAAGTCAATCGTGAGCACAGTCTTGGCGGCCACCAAGCAATCTTCCACTTGACTGCAATTTGATTTCCATCTTGCGAGAGCTTGTGCATTGGTGGCCAGCTTACGTCCACTGTGGTGTGTATGTTCTTCTTTTCCCAAGAACTTTGTAAGCACAAACGCCAAGTAGCCGTACTTTTCAAGCACCGCTTTGATCTGGTCAATGGAGTCGATAAAATCGCCACTTTTAATAACACTATTACATTGAACAGCTACTGCTTGAAACGACGACGTCACAAGGTATGCTAGTTGTTTCTGGTGCTTTGATTCAAGACTTCTGTAGCCATGCACCAACTCGATCAAGTCTTCGAAGAGCTCAGTATTGTAGTTGATCGAGTCGGGATTGCTTGCCAACGAGTCGGTGACCGATTCGAGCTTGGAGTCAAGGTCGCTGAACTCGATCGAGTACTCTTTGTCCACATCGAACGCGTTGAAGTAGGTAGATAGGTTGAACTCCATGCCGATGGTGTTTATGATTTGTTAAATGTTTGTTTATAAAGCGCGCAGAAGTGATCGGAGCGCGAAGAGGCACGAGAAGAGACAGAGAAGACAGAGAAGACAGAGAAGACAGAGGGGGCGAGAAGAAACTACAAAAAGTAGATAACGTGACATTGACATTGACGTTGAGTAACTAGTAGCGAAATGATAACTAGTGGTAAATATGCATCAGATATGCTTTCCTGGCATGTTCTACCACCGCTCGTCAGTCGACAGAATCGCAGTTTCAGTGCTACGTCTTTTCAGCGTTCCAGTGCACTGAACTGTGTATATATACTGATAGGGCGAATGTCATGTACGTATTATATCATTTATAGATTCTATACATTGTTTCCATTACCACTCACTATAGTAGACAGAGCAGGTATAGGAAGTCATAAGACTGACAGCACTACTCTCACTAATTCTTGCTAACCCTCACTGTCTCGTGCCGTCACTTTTTTAAGCACTATTCGCGCTAACTCTACACCAATCTCACTAGCACACCATTTACACTTCTGATACATACTTACAGTATCAATTATAGTACATTTATACATTACACCTGGTTGTTACTTCACTTGTTACTTCGTATGTTACTTCACTTGGGTGCTATCTATTAATCCTTGAGTTTTGCAAACCCTTTGATTAATGCCTTTTCGGTGCCCATTCTCTCATCTTCTATAGCACCAAGAAGATCTTTCATGGTCACCGAGTTACCCGAACGGATTTCACGGAACCGAAGCCCATTATCACCTCTGACCGATATAATCGAACTCTGCTTGCTCTTGCCATCCTTATCTGCTGGTCCTTTACCTGCTTCGCCCGCACCAGCATTGGATGTCATCCACGAGTACTTTTTCCTTCCTGGATTCATGGTCATCATTGCAGCAGTCGCATTGGCTGCTCTATGAAGAGTCTCCTCTGCTCCGGCCTTGGAATCGGCGCCCAGTGCTGCTTCGGCTGCATCCAGCGCATTTTTCTCCAACCCAAGCAATATTCTTTTCGACACTCTTTTCTCCTCCAATTCCTTTTGACGGGCAGCAAGATTACGCAATTCTTTTGATAACTCGGACCTTGAACCACTGCTGGCAGTAGGAGCACCTTTCTTGTTGTTTTTGTTGGTCAACACTGGGATTCCTCGCCTACGGTGACGTGACAATATTATGGTCTTGGTCAAGATATTGGAGATCCACGACTCACACGATGCTGACATGAGCTCTAGCAACTCGCCGTCTTGAAGAAAGTTTTGCTGCACTCCGTTTTCCTTGGCTATTCTGTTCATAAACGCAGCTACATGGTAAGCATTTAAAAAGGCCGGTGGCTTGGCTGTTCTTAAGGCATTCCTCATATCTGACGACAAATCCGAACGACGATTGAGTTGCTGCTGGATCAAAATGTCTTCTTCTTGCTGTAAATTGACTCCCGCAGCAGCAATGGCATCGTTTAGCTTGGAAGAGTCGTACTTGGCACTGTCTTGAGCAGGCCCTTGACCACCTCTAGGGTCGTTATATGGAAGAGTGGTTACCAGGTATGGTTGGGAAGATATAGAATTGAGTGAGCTTATTGAACTAGGTATAGTGGGACGATTCAATCCTGAAATCAAGTTATTGTTTAAGCTTCCCGCCGGCCCACTTCCCACCGGTCCAGCAGTAGTTTTGGCTGTATGGAGAGGCGGTTTTGTTGCCAGAAACTGCTCTTTTTTTATGTCCACATAAGGTCTTACTGGATTACTAGTATTAGTATTATTGTTGGTAGTAGTAGTATTAGTAGTGGTGATATTGTCGGTACTTTGGGTCACTTTAGGTATTTCTTGGGTGCTTCCTCCGCTGATTGCATCGGTATCCAAAAAGTTGGCAGGCAAACTATCAAAGTCTATCTCCAAGTTATTCAGCTGTCCCTGATCATTTCCTTGGTCATTATTGAAAGTTTCACCGAACCCAGGAATGGGGTCGTTGAATATATCGTCAAATTGGTTCTCACTGGTAGGTCCTGAAGTTTCTGTTTTGATTTTTTTGTTTTGAGTATCATCCACTGTATCTTCTGCTTCTCGTTTATTTCCCAGATCCTCCGTATTAGACATTGTATTTCTTTGCTGTCTGGGCCTGTTGATAATCAACCACTTGAGTTAACGTGCGCGCCGAAACCATCCAAGCTCGCCGCCAGCCGTCGCACGTGACCGCCGATGAGCATCAAAAAAATTAACCTCTCATCACTAGACCCATCAATTACCAAGTATCATGTCTAGTAAAGGTATGGTGACGTTTGAAGGGTGCCGTAACTTTCGGTTGCGGTTGATTTTGGCCACGCTATCAGGCAAACCCATCAAAATCACAAAAATCAGATCAGGCGACATGAATCCCGGGTTGAAAGATCACGAAGTCTCTTTTTTGAGACTATTGGAAAGTGTCACCAATGGTTCCCGTATAGAGATATCGTATACTGGTACCACCATTGTATTCAATCCCGGTATAATCATTGGTGGAGAGGTCACACATACTTGTCCCAGCTATAAACCAATAGGATACTTTCTTGAGCCCATGTTGTACTTGGCTCCATTTTCCAAGAAGAAGTTTTCCATCGTGTTCAAAGGCTTGACAGCTTCCACAAAAACCAAAGATGCAGGTATAGAGTCGTTGAAGTGGGGGTTATTGGCCGTCATGGAGAAGTTTGGTGTACGAGAAGCATCGATTCATATCTTGAAGAGAGGTTCTCCCCCAGACGGTGGAGGAGAAGTGCATTTCACATGTAACTCGCTCATTCCCCAACCGATCACCATGCACGCATTAGAAACCCCAAAATTCTCGGCTATCAGAGGTGTGGCCTACTGTACGAGAGTCTCCCCATCAGTGGTCAATAGAATAATCGACTCTGCCCGAAACGTCTTGAGACCTACAGGTGTAGAAGTCAATATCACAGCTGATGTATGGAGAGGAGAATCTGCTGGAAAATCGCCAGGTTTTGGTGTGACTTTGGTGGCAGAACTGAAGAAAGGTTGGAGAATATTGACGGAAGGCGTGGGTGCTGCCGGCTCGTTGCCTGAAGATTTGGGCGAAAGAGTAGCTTATGAACTACTTGATGAGTTATCTAAAAGCTGTGTGGTTGGAAGAAACCAAATTATGTTGAGTTTGGTGTACATGACCATAGGTAAAGAAGATATAGGAAGATTGAAGTTGCACAAGCTGCAGATTGACGAGGACTTTGTCTGGGTCTTGAGAGATATCAAGAGTGTTTTCGAGACTGAAGTGTATCTTAAAGACGGGGCCGAAGACCCAATTCCGGGCGAAGAAGACTACATGACTGCTTCAGTCAAGGGTGTAGGTTTCACTGCTGCTTCAAAGAAAATAGCATAATGTATATTAGAAAGAAAAGCCATAATGATCATCAATGTAAATGAAAAGAACACCAGCCAAAGTAACAACAGATAATAGATAATTCACCACAAGGATGAAAGTGTAGTACGATCATGATTACACAAACAAGTGGAACGGTTTGTATGTAGTGTGATTCGTTTTACATTTCTATAGTTAATCATTCTGGTATAACAAGACATTGATCTTGGAAAAATAGTGAGAGCTAGCGAGAATTAGTGGTTGTTGCGAATCGCATTGAGCTATGATCTTGTTAAAGGTTAAAAAACGTTGGAATAGCTGAAGTATAACGTGAAGTTTGACCAAGCTCAGTGAATGATTCTCTCGCGTTATTTGGGTGCAAATTTCAAGAGTGAGAGTTCCAACTCGAATATACTCTCCGAGTCAGAATTATACGGAGAACTTGGGGCTCGCTACGGGACGCTAATGATCCAAATACTTTCAGATACCATCTTTCACTTGGCTCTTTTCTTTTGCCTCTTTTCTCTTGGCTCTTTGAATGACTCAAATGTCTCTGAAATCTTGGGCCGAAAGGTGGACCAGTTGGTTGTCTGCAAGAGGAATTAAGCCTGCAGAAGCATTGATTTTTTCTTGTTAAGATAGCTAGATAGTGTCATGCAACTCTACGGGAATTTATGATGAGCTTAAAGAGTCATTGTGGTAATTGTGGTACACAACGTAACTATGAAAGTCATTCATCGATGATTGTTATCCGATACTCAGTGATCCCTGAAAACACATAATAATGACCCTAGGGTTATTGGTTACATTTATCTACTAGTCATTACCTTTTTATCTTTGCTTTGAATTAATATAAATTTAATTATCTCTTCATAAAATATAATGACTTTACTGAAGTCATTCAGTTTTATTACCAGAACGAACACCATCCTATATAATGCTGACACAAGTTCTCTACACTAGTAGCTTGTTGAATCAACTTGTCCACCTGGGTAGGAACATCCAAACCCCGCAATCTCTTGATATCGTTACCGGTCAACTTATCGGTAATCCTCTTCAATACCAAAGCAGCACGAGCATTTCTAATCTCAAGTTCATTTTGTTTCGTCAACCTTGCTGCTTCCTGTTCATCAATTTGGCCTCTTCTCAAAAGCTCCACAGTATTGACCTGAGGAACTCTGAGGCCCGTTGCTTCTGCCACCGCCTTCGCTGGGAAATCAAAGCCCCAGTTGATCAACGGATCATAAGCAAAGGCTTCCAAAATAGCCATTAACGATTCTTTGTTGTCTCTCAAGACTCTCATGACATGTTCACAAGTGATTCTAAAAGAACCTTCAATACCACTGACTTCCATAGCATAGTTCAACATTCTGGTCAATCTGAACGGAACCTTTTCCGGGTACTTTTCTCGAAGTATAGCAGCTTCGAAACAGTCACCAAAATCAATGTGCACAACTTTTCCTGTGATTCTATCCAACATCAAATTGGAAGGATGACGATCACCAAGCCCTAAAATGTATCCTACCATAGACATCACCGCCAAAGACCGCGTGTAGGTGGTACGACGATCCAACCAGGCTTCTGACGACTTGGACTTCAACCACAACAATTTGTACAAGTCCTGGCCTCGGGTGTTGTCCAAGGCACCAGTAAACACTTCCACCTTCTGCAACAAAGTCAAGCTATCGTAATCTGGAGCCATTTGCAACATGATTCTGTGCTCGATATTAAGCAAAATCTTGCGCGATTCTCTGTATTCTCTGATGAGAACATGGAACGTGTCACTATTAGGAACCCATCCTAGCAAACCTACTTTGGGCGACAATGGAATCGCAGGATACTGCTGGATATCCAAGTGTCTCTTGAAACATTCCGCATCATTTACCAACAAGGTGTTGACCAAACCAAACAACTGCATAACCAAGTTATCTTGTCTGATATCTTCGTGACCCTTCAATACGTACTGGTAGTCTTTTCCATCGCTTCCCTTGACCGACAACTTTCTAGGTCTTTGTTTGGAAGATATAACAGAAAGAGTAGAATCGACTTTGATGATACGTATAATAGGTTTACCAGCCTGGTACGTTCCTGGAACGGCCAAGTCCAAGTTATTGGCTTCCTCCAATTTTGGCGAGACATACTGCAATTCCAAGCTTTGAAGCTGCGGCAATTGTCTACTGATACGACGGAATACGTTATAGTAGATATCCCATGCTTGGTTCAAGTTGGTGATATCTTTGGTGGCACGATAATTGAGCACCCATTCATAAGCATCGGAAAGTTCTCGGCCAAACGCAGTAGTAAAAGCCGATTCTCTCATAGTTTCTGGTCCTTTCTGCAACATTTGATGCAAAGGTTCCAATACGGCAAACATCTTTTCAGTGTTGTGTTCACCAAAGAAAAGTCTTGAAGCATCTTCAAGCCCTTCGTACCATTGCTCATGCCACAACACAGCTACTCTAATCAATTCATGGCTAACAAGCTCTGCTTGGTCTACCAAGTTGGAGGAATGTACTCTCATCTTTTCAATGATCGACTCAGCTGCCTTCTTTCTGTTGACCGACTCCGAAGTCACAGCCACTGCCAATGGATATACCAAAGCTTGTGGATGAGCTTTACCTAAATCAGCCAACAACCCGAATAACGAGCGACTGACTATCTGATTGGGTTGATGAATACGAGAAATAAGCTGGGGTACAACTTCAAGCCAATTGTCGATCTTCACCATATTGAAACCTTCAGTCATAGCATGGGCTGCTTCAGGAATTCCACCAAACTTGAACCAGAGAGTAAGCAATCTTAACGTATCCTGAAGAGAGTTTGAATTGGACAACGCAATGGAGTGGAAGAACCCCTTGATAGAAGGAATAACGTGGCGTTGGACGGCCTCCATAGGTATCATATTGGAAGGCTGCTGTGACGGCAATTTCTGGCCGTCTTCCAGAACTCTCATGCCATTAGCGTTCATAACTGCTGGCGATACATTTATAGTGCCGTTGTTATTATCAACTTCGCCTTCTGAATCCGGTAACAATTTAATTTGTTCATTCTGGTCCATGATATCGTTCTGCTTAGACACGTCATTTTGAGAAGTAAAGACACTGATCACTTCAAAGTTGGCCAACGCCCAGTTGTGCCATGCTTTATACCATTTATCGTCAAAATGAGTAGCCAAAAGATACGCACCCAAAATTATTTCCGATGTTTCAGATCTCCAGTTGTTATTCAAAGCTATTTGCCATTCACCTTGTTTCAAGAAACATCTGGCCAACAACTTGGTATATTCTTCTACATGCTTTGGAATTCCTGGTCCTTCAGAAGGTAATGGCTGAGTAATCAAATCGTTAGGGTTCAAGCCTAAATCTTGGGACATTCTAGTGGTGAAATCCACCAAGTGCCTCAAAGCTTCCTTTTGTTGGCCCTTGGCCCACATATACTTCAATTGGGCATAAACAACTTGAGGAGGAGCTCGCGAAGGATTTTCAGGTGAACCTTCTTCTAACAACGAATTCAACGATTTTTCAGCAAGATTCAACCGGCCAGATTTACGGCACAAATTGGCAAACTTGATCCACATGTCCATATCCTGTTTGGGCTTAATCACCAACGCTCTGACCTTGAGCATTCTTTGCCAAATATCTACATTACGCTGGCATCCAAGTAGTCTGGTATTCCAAGTTTTTCTCATTACTATTCTCTTTTCAGATCCTTGTGGAAGACACTTGTACTTGATAATCTCCTCCAATTCCGCCAACATCTGCACTCTAACAACAACACCGTATGCTCTAGTATAACTCTCGCTCACCAAAGCGGTCATTTCAGTAATTAACAAGTCTCTGGCCTTTAAAATATGTGCAGATGCATCTTCAAAATTGTTTCTATGAAGTGACAAAATAGCATTAAAGAAAGCCTTGTCAGGAGATTCGGAGTTCATCACTTTGATACACTGGTCCATTCTGTCCCATTGGCCCAATCCCCAAGAGGCTGCTGCTGCTAATGGTGCGACACTTCTCTTTATATCACTAGATGAATTGTCCCACTTTATCTTGGCCAATTCACTCAATTGTTCCCATTCTCCCAAAGCATGCAAACACCTCATTTTACCCATGGTGATTTCCATGTTGTCGGGCTCGAACTTTTCTCTTTCATTATAAGCTCTCAAGGCGTCATCCCAACGCTGCAACTTCTCATACCATGTTTCCTTTAATTGTAAATCGTGATGCAATTGCGCATGCTTAAGTATACCTATAGCGGCGTCCAGCTGCTGAAGCTGGTTATTGATACTGATAAGCGACTCAATAGTAGGGGTGGTAGGCTCTTCATAAAACTCGAGCTCTTTATAGTGTAGAGCTTTGGCATAAGCATGGCATCTTTGGGCATATTGTCCAAGAGTAGTAATGGCTATAGGCAAAGACTTATCGTCATGTTCCATAAACTCCGCCAAATTAAGCAAGATTTGGTGGATCTCGGGCGGATTATTAGGCGAAGAAAGTGCTATACAGAACGATTGCACCAATTCTTCCTGGTGCTGAGAATACAATTCGCTCCAGCAACTAGCAAAACTAGCATTAAATAAGTCCTTTGCTAAGGGATAGTAGTCGGAAGCCAACCCGGCGCATGCTCTAATGGCATGGCTAGGACTTTGCTTCAAGAGTTCTTTACTGAGTCTTCCTATCCATTCTTGCCAATCCTCTTTACTACGGCGCTGGCTAGAATCCCAAGCCGCTTTTAATGCTGCCTGATTGACAGGCAACTTCTTGGAAGGAATGTCCACTTCGGGTATATCGAGGTGATGCGAATGGGTATCATACTCCTTGTAGATATCAAGAATGGGAGGTAATGGGTCTCCACTTACAAGTTTATTGACCAATTGCTCAAATTTCGGAGCATGAATTTTCTGCTGTACCAATACTTTTTTGATCACTGGAATAAAGACACTAAATTCAGTGCCTAGTTGTAGAAGTAAGAAACTTAACGTGTTCATGGCAGCCACCTTGAGTTCGTCATTTCCCAGTCTCAATACCCGAAGAATTGGGTGAATAATCCGTGATGCCATATCGTTCAACAACACGTTCCTCGACAATCTTCCTATAGTTTCAATAGCCACTTTTCGAAGTATTAATGGCCCGACTTCAAACATCTTTACGATATTCGGTATGATAATATGCACATACTCTTCGATGTTGCTTCCAAATACAACAAAACCCTTTAAAACGTGCAACGAAGGTTCACGTTTGGGCAGCTTATCTTCTTCAAAAACTTCCAACATTATAGTCAAAATCTCTGGCAAAAAGATCTTAAACTCACCCTCCAATGCCCTTGAAATAGACTCAATCAAACTGATAATAATCACCTGGATATTGAGCTGGGTATTCACATTAAAAAATTCTTTGATAACCTGAAATATTTCAGGTAAAAACGGCCTTACGTGTTGCTTGACAATAAGGATCAATGCTCCCAATTGCTGAAAGTAAAACTTGAGCATCGAAGACTGGCATGTGTGCATCACATTTATTATTCCGGGAATAATCTGGGGCAAGAAAGAAACACATCTCAAGCCCAAAGTCTGGAAAATGTACATGATAGCCTGGATTACTTTAGTGTGATGAGTGCTTAGCGAAGGGTCTTTCAAAATCTTCATCAAGTTATTGATTGCAACAGTAGGGTAGTATTCATCATTGGATGGTGACATTCCTTGCATTAACAAAGCCACGTCGACCGGAGGAGCATTTTGTTCTACAGGAATATTCTTTGAATGCTGCTCCACTTCTCTGTGCTTATAAGGATCCAAAGCACCTAAAATACCCAACAATCTGACTGTTTCTCTTCTGATCTGTGACGAAGGTTCCAGCTTCAATATTCCCACCAACATGCCTAGCAATTGAGGATAATCTAACAATGGCTGTATAACGTAGCCTGAAGAGCTGGCAAGCTGGCCAAGAGTCTTTAAGGCAGCATCTCTTTTATAAGAAGAGCTCTGGTCTTGGAAAGTATCAAGAAGAACTGGCATTAAATCTTTAATGAAAGGCTGCAAGTCTTCACCTCCTACAACCGCTACTTCACCAAGACAGATGATAGCATTGGAGGAAACTGAAGGACTAGGATCTTTGGCCTTGCTAAGAAGTGCTTCCACTATGGGTTTGACATAAGGACGAGTGAGTTCTTTCGAATTGCTGATTAGCAACGATAATAATGTACAGCTTTCTTCCTTTTTTCTACTTGTAGTTGAATATTCAAGTCGTGATAGTAATTGAATCAATGTCTTTCTAAGTGAAGGAATGATATAAGCTGGGTTTATCGAGGATAATCTTCCCAAGATCCTGATGGCCGTCTTCCTAATAGTAAACACTTCATCATTTAATGCAATAAAGAGAAGCCTTACGTTATCTGCTTGGGACAATTGAGGATCAAAGTTACCGGCATTGGCCAAACAATTGAGACTTTCCAATCTGATTTCGGGTATTGGGTCAGATATGGCTATAGACAAGAGTTTATCCAATACTTCATTGACAGCATTCAAAGCATTGACACTTGTTTGCAGACAGATAGGGTCCTTTATGAAGATTTCACATGAAGTAATGGCCGCCACCTGACGGACTTTGGGCGTATTGTGTTCAAGGTAAGTTATAGTACAATAGCGAACAAACTCATTGAGAAGGTAGTTTTCAAACTTAAAAAATGCCAACATCTCGAGCGCCTGTATCAATATGGTTGAATCTAAGTTTTCGTAGCTTTCTTGATTGGCCAAGATACTATTGATACTCATGCCTGTGTCTCTAGAAATCATTATCAATCTATAGTCTCTTGCCAATGACTCGTTCATTTTTATGGAACCATAAGGGGATCCTGGTGGCTGAAAGCTTTTTCCAGACAACACTAAACTAAGCAAGTTAAGAAGCTTCATATTAATAAGATTGGTCAATGTGGGTATGTTAGTGATCAAAATTTGTAAGACGTCTTGCATATGCTTGGAAAGTGAACAGTTTGTAAACATCATGTCCAAAATGTCACGTTGAAGGTGTTTAGTCAATGCTGGGCCAACTGCAATCGATAATTTACCAATACAGTCAAATAGAGAAGGCTCTGTATCTTTCCTGCTGGCTCTATATTTCGAAGCACTGGAAGACGAAGAAATGTTGTTGAGCCCTGCAGATATGTTCTGGTTGGGTGTAGAGTCACTTATCACAGCATTGACCAATATAGACTGAACACTGGAATTGGTGGGATACGACAAGCCTTCTCTGATATTATCTAGGATAGCATCCAAGTATGTAGCCATTTGGTTACCGACTTCAAGCGAAATAAGCCCAATACTTTTGAATATGGCCGATTTATCAGAATTGGCCGTCTCATTATGCTGGTTCTTGTACTTTTTGAGCTGTGACAAGTAGTAGTACAAAGTACGATGGAGGTATTTTTCCACAAACAACTCAGAATTGATTTTACAGAGTAGAGGAAAGATATTGGTGAGTTCTTGTCTGATAATAGACAATCTGTGGTTCTTATAAAGAATGACATTTTCGTAGATCTGCTCGAACTTGGAGAATATGTATGGATCGTTGTAGTAGAATATAAGTTCACGATACACCAAAAGCGAGCCGTGGATACTTTCAGGTGAGTTGGATACCCCGGAGGTAATGATATTATAAGTTGCCCCGACCGAGGCGTTGTTACCATTTGGGTGATTTTCTGTCTCGTCGTGTTCATTGAGCAATTTCGAGGCCTGGTCAAGGAGTTTTTTGATCCAGTAGTTTCTGGCGTTTATGTCACGGTCATAGATGATTCTCATACATTTTTGAAGCGTGGTGGCGGTATCAATCCTGATAATGAGTTTATGGTCTCTCAAAGGAATCCACAAATGGTCCAATATTTGGCTTATAAAGGAGTAGAGGAGCGACGGAGCATTATCAGCCAAGGCATTTATAATGAGTATAGCTGCGTGGCGTCTATTTTCATGCTGTTTGTTGTCGTTCTGTAACCATTCAATGGCTCTCTTTGCCTCGAAATCAACAAAGTCGCCCGTCAAAGTGCCGCCAGGAGTGGCCAATTTGCCCAACGTTTTGGTAGCCGCTTTCATTATGACCAAGTCGTTCGACAAGATCAAAGATCCCAAATAGTTTGAAAACCGGGCCGTTTTCGTGGCGTTTTCTTCGCCTACGCCCGAATCAAAATCAATGAGAGCATTCATGGCGGCGATACCTCCCAATTTTTCACTTTGTTCTTTGCCGTGAAGCAATTCGAATATTGTCTTGTTGATGTCGTTGTTGTACCTATTGAACTGTTCTGAAGATAGGTCTCGGGCGATGGACTCGAGGTAGTTTCTGAGCTCCAAGGCATATCGGTTTCGTTCGTCCTCTTTGGCCGACTTTAATCCGTTGAATATCTGGGTCAAAGCCACGCCATCAACAACCTGTATGATTGAGGACATAGTGTATTGAAATTGCCGTTGTTGCCGGACGATATAGTTAATGGACTTGTTGGTGGACTTGTTCTATACGAGTTCTCGGTCAGGCTTATCATGAAAAATGAGGCGCGCACGAGCAAAAGTGAGACAGAATTAGATAAGACTCTCTAGGTCTACAAAAAAACACAGTTCTGTTGGATTCTACGGCGTAGTTTCTTGGTACTTATAATCTCTGATTCTATTTTACGGTTTATTTTGTTCTTATATTTTTATGGCACAGAAAACAAGGAAAAGTTTCTAACGATGTTTGGTCCGTACTCGTCATAATCACTCTTGGTGTAGCAGTACGACTTGAACTCGGCCGTCTGGGCCAATAAAGAGCCTCCGAACCAAACTGCGTTTCTTTGTCTCTTGTGGGATATGACCAGGACATCTACACCGGTACTCTTGACCCCACTCAACTGTTCGCTCAACTCAATTCTTTCATTAACCAATCCCTTCAAGTCTTTCTGCAATCTTCTGCCGAAATCTTTAAACATAGTGGATCCTCCCGATAACACAATGTTCTTGTACAATTTCTTACGAACATCGATGGGAGACGACTGGATCACCTGATCCACCACATTGGGCAACGGAGTCAAGTAGTCGGAGGAGCAAATCTCAGGGTTAAAGAAGATCTCGGGAGCCAAAAATCTCTCATATCCAACATCAACGACGTTACTTCTGTTCTTATCGGTATATTCAACCACATACTGGGCAAACTTTTCCTGCGGATACTGGTCGAATTTGCGGAACTCTTTGACAATGTCAGGACACACATAACAAAACTGTTGTTTGATCTTTTCGGCCGTCTGCAAACTGGTATCAGCCTCGCCACGCTCTCTCAACACTTGCTGGATAAAAGAAGTTATGTCTCTACCTGCCAATGGGATGTTCTTGATGGCAGTGCCGATCACGTAACCCTCGGCCACAGGTATAACGTGGGTCACCCCGTCACCGGAATCGATGACAGTACCGGTCAAAGACCTATCTTGGACCTTTGAGGATGTCCACGAAGCTGCCAATGCCAACACAGCTTGAACGGCAATGTATAAACCGGCGCAATTGAACGACTCAAACATGATTTCGGCGGTGCTTTCTCTGTTTTCAGGCGGATTCAAAGGCGGCTCGGTCAACAAGAAATAGTGGTCTTCGGGCTCGCACCTCAAGTACTTGAAAATGGAGTTTTCCCAGAACCTCTCCATGTGATCCCAGTCCTCGATTTGCCCGTGTCTGATTGGATATGAAAGGTTGTAGTTGGGGCCGGAGGCCGCCGAAAGAGCTTCGTCGCCGATAAAGAAGTCAAGGTCCTCGAGGCCTCGCTTGGACGATAAAAACGATGCAGATCCACTGCTGGTCGATTTGGTGTTTTTGGAGGAGGACGACGAAGTAGCAATAGCGGTGGGAAAGACAAACGAGGGTGAATCGTTCCCGGCAAATCCCAATTTAGTTAACCCAGTACCGTTGTCCATGACAACGGCAGGTGTTCCCATACTAGCCATGATTAGTGTTTATTTGATTAATAGAGTACAATGGATTGAATTAGCCTGATAATGTTGGCTCCCAGGTGGCTCCAGTGGTCTCCGGATTGTCTCGAGTGAGTGATTTGCACACGACCGATAACGGAAGTAACAGGAAATCACTATTCACAAGAAAACACTAGCTATAAATGGGTACTGAAAAACTACTTCTGGCCATACTATCTCTCACGAACATCTATACCTATTTCTCTATCATTATCCTAATTACTCGCACGAAGTACCTGTCTCTGAGTAAAATCTCTTGCGATCTCTCACTAATCCATTCTCACTAATCCTCACTAGAGGCTGCCGCACTTATTCTCACTAGTGCTTCACACTTACAGCACTCTCCCTCTGTAATTTTACTATACTACTCACTATAATTCATCGTAATATCTCTCGCTATATCTAGTACTAATCACTTACACCTACAATCACTTTTTACCAATTACTTTTTTACATATCACCTACTGAATCTTCACTTTCCCTCACTATATTTACTCTCTACCACTAACTACTGTCTCTTTCAATATATTCACTCATAACATCAATTCTTTATTAATCTTCTTCAGGTGTCTTTGAAAAATTATGACTAGCGAGACGATATACCAGTAGAATATACGTAGTAATTAGGATACAAAATATATTGAGTATGTATTGAGTATTGTATGTGGTGATCCTGTATGGTCTAGTACTCATCTTTTCCACTGATAATAACATCATTGATCTTCAAAATCATTCTGGTCAACTGGGTGGCCAACAACAACTGCTGTTTCTTACCGATTAATGGGTCAATCACAAACAAATCTTTCATGTTATTATTGCCTTTACCAAGACAGTCAACCCCCAAGTGAGACGAGTTTTCAATCGATTGGTTGGCTTTCAAGGTCGACAAGGTGTTGATGGGGTCCAAGCCCGAGTTTTCGGCCAACGTCATTATAATGGTGTCCAAAGCAGCAGAGAAAGCTCTGAACGCATATTGATCAATACCCTTTTGTCTGTCAGCAGCTTCAGCCACCGCCAAAGAACAAGTCAACTCAGCAGCTCCTCCACCATATACAACTCTATTGTCTTTGACCAAGTTACGCACAACACAAATGGAGTCGTGTAAAGCTCTTACACCTTCGTCTACAATCATATCGTTGGAGCCTCTGATGAAACAAGTCACTGACTTTGAGTTGGAGCAATCTTCTATCACCAACATACGGTCTCTGGTAGTACCGAACTCCAACTCTCTGATGGAGGACGCGGTACCCAACTTTTCCGGAGTCAAGTCTTCGAATCTAGGCACAATACGACCGTTAGTAGCAATAGCCAAGAGTTCTAGTTCAGAGCCTCCGATCCATCTAATGGCATTCAACCCGTTGGCCAACAACAAGTGGTTGGCTTCGTCGTCAAAGCCCCATTGACAGGCCACCACGTTGGCTCCCGAAGCCTTGATACACTCGATCATCTCCAAAAACTTCTTTTGTTCGTATTCTTGCAAAGCCTTGAACTCCTCGGCAGTCGAAATCTCCAACTTGTGTTTGGTCTTTGGCTTTGGTGGTTCCAAAGGACACGTTAATATGGCTATTTTACAATCTTTGATATGCTTTGGCATTTGAGGATGCGAAAAGTCTTTTTCCAACAATACCCCCTTGATGAGCGACGAGTCTTCTATGGAACCACCCACCTTCTTTTCCATCTTGATCAACTCGAAATCCACGTCTTTTCTGTCGAAATCAGCCACAGCCAAAACGGCGTCAACGGCCATTTGCGCAAACTGATCGTGTGTTTTCGATACGATCTTGGAGCCTAAAGACGTCTTGGCGGCTCTCAAAAGATTAGGATCGGTGCTTTCAGCACTGATCTCAATCCTGTCAGCAACAGTGTCCAAGTGCTGGACGGCAATCTTACAGGCTTCGTCGAACCCATTGGCGATTTTTATTGGATGAATCCCTTTTTCGATAAGCTCCAATGCCTGGTCCAACAAGGCACCGGCTATAACAACCACCCCGGTGGTACCGTCACCGATCTCATCGTCTTGCGAACGCGACAATTCGACCAACAACTTGGCGATTTCGTTGTCGACGTCCATCTGTGACAAAATGGTGGCACCGTCGTTGGTTATGGTGATTTCGCCGTCCTGATTAATCAAGATCTTGTCCATCCCTCTGGGGCCAAGAGACGACTTTACTATGGAGGCGACTGATCTGGCAGCGAGTATATGTGATTTGGTGGCTTCTAACCCGTGCTTTCTTTGTTTTTTGCCTTGATCTCTGACAATGATGAACGGTCTCCCGCTTTCGTCCTGTGCCATGATGGCATTGGACATATCCGGCAATCCTTGAGCTGCCATGGTAAGTGATTGGTTATATACGTTGATGAAAAAGCTGATTTTTTCTAGTAAAAGTCCGCTGAAACTAAAGTCGTGCGCCGACAATCTTGACACCACCCAATGGACCGTATATAACTGAGTCAGTCAACACAGACTATAAGAGAGACTAGAGTTCCAAAGGGGTAAGAGGTCTATATTGTTTTGAATAATGAAACCTGCTATATAGAATTACCGGGTTGTTCCCATGTGGTACTTGGTGTTGGGTCTCTCGCAATATGTCTCTGCGCAGCCTTGTATATTTTTTTGACACAGATGCCTGAAAAATTTGATAACTTTTGACTTATTGACTACTGTTATTGAAGATGAGTGACGAGATTAATATTGATACTGCTACCCTTGAACAGTTGAGAGATGTCTTGACCAACAAGTCCGGCGACGTCAAGTTGGCCAACCGTTTCCGTGCTTTGTTCAACCTCAAGTGTATCGGAGCCGAATCTGCCAATGCCGATGAGGTGCACAAGGCCATTGACTATATAGCCGAATCTTTCAAAGACGACTCGGAATTATTGAAACACGAAGTGGCTTATGTGTTGGGGCAGACCCACAACTTGTATGCTGCCCCATACTTGAGAGATGTCTTGACCAACGAGTCCCAGCAGTGTATGGTTAGACACGAGGCCGCAGAAGCGTTGGGTGCGTTGGGTGACAAAGAGTCGTTACCTCTATTACAAGAATACTTTGTCAATGACCCCTTATTGGAGATCAGACAGACATGTGAGTTGGCTATTGAAAGAATAAAGTGGGAAAACTCCGACAAAGCCAAGACCGAAACCCTTGAGAAATCGGCTTACACCTCGATCGACCCAGCCCCTCCTATGGCCACAGACAAAGAGTCCAAGGTCGAAAAATTGCAGCACATATTGAACAACCAAAACGAACCATTGTTTGAAAGATACAGAGCCATGTTCCGTTTAAGAGACTTGGGCACCGACTCTGCGTGCTTGGCACTTGC
The DNA here is from genome assembly GCA_030563685.1 of Suhomyces kilbournensis. Taxonomy (NCBI): domain Eukaryota; kingdom Fungi; phylum Ascomycota; class Pichiomycetes; order Serinales; family Debaryomycetaceae; genus Suhomyces; species Suhomyces kilbournensis. The sequence continues at coordinate 897,521 of JAJMJN010000003.1, forward strand.
CAGTGGCTTTGACGATCCTTCTGCGTTGTTTAAGCACGAGATCGCCTATGTTTTCGGTCAGTTATGTAATCCGGTCACTGTTCCTTCATTAATCAAGGTATTGAAGAACGACAAAGAGGCTGCCATGGTCAGACACGAAGCTGCCGAAGCCTTAGGATCCATTGCTACTGACGAATGTTTGCCGGTTTTACAGTCGTTCTTAAACGACAAGGACCAGGTTGTGCGTGACTCGGCCGTGGTAGCGTTGGATATGTACGAGTACGAAAACTCCGACCAAATGGAGTATGCCACTATTGCGTAAAAAAAAGAAAAGTGTATAGTATTGAAGATTGTGATGTTTATTATTCTATTTCTATTGTACAAGTTAGGGTGTGAAGATTAGTTATTGGTTCTGAAACGGTAGCCGCAGGAAGTACACGTGTAGAAGACGGTAGCACCTTCATCGGCGGATCTTAATTGTAAAGTATGATATTGCATTTCTTCGTTGTCACATTTCGGACATTTTTCTTTGATGGTGGCACCTTCGTCCAACTCGTCCTTGCTCAACGACGTCTTGACCACCGAACGTTCCGATCTAAGCTTGGAGGGGAATGCATCTTCGGACGACTTGGTCACCACCTTCAAGTCACTGAACTGCGATTTGGAATATGAGCCGGAACATAACGAACATTGTATGGTGGACTTGGAGCTGGTGGCGTTCAACAAGTTACCGCAGTAGTTACAAAAGATCAACGAGCCAACAACAGACATGGTAGATGGGTAGATGAGATGACTTGATGAGCTTTGGTGAAATTTTTCTGATGCGCTTCGCGCGAAATGATGAAAAATAGACGGGTGCGATACAGACAATTCAGATCGTGAGATAACAGACTGTAAGTGCTACGGTTTCAGAATTATTGGAGGTTCTGGATGTGTGGGTAGGTCTGGTCAATGACTTGAAGTGTACCAGAAAATTCTTGCACTATGATGTAGCTGCAAAAGATACTTGGAGCATCGCTTGTCCACGTGATAAGGTTCATTGACTGCTACAGAGTGCTATTAACCGTGGTGATTACTTGCTTTTTACTTGCTTTTCACTATCCATGCTGTCGGTGCTGTCCTCATATACCAACAGCTCTTTGTGTACTCTCGTGTAATACGTAATCTTTGTTCACTTATCTGACGAGTCATTTCCCAAAATCGTGCGAGTCTAATCTCTTCCCCAGAATTTCCAGCCACAAACCCACTATCTTCGAACCAACCTTGCTAATACCAATATTGACCACTTTTATTATGGTAAAAAAGATTTTACTTATAAACGGACCTAACTTAAACTTATTGGGGACCAGGGAACCCGAAAAATATGGCACCACTTCTTTGCACGATATAGAGCAAGCCGGTGTGAAACAGGTCGAAGCCAAGAACGACGGGCTGGAGTTATTGGTGTACCAGAGCAACACCGAAGGGTTTATTATCGACAGAATCCACCAAGCACAGCGTGAGGGAGTGGGTTTCATCGTCATTAATGCTGGGGCCTACACCCATACGTCAGTAGGAATCCGGGATGCACTCTTGGGAACAGCCATTCCGTTTATAGAAGTGCATATCACCAATGTGCATCAACGAGAGCCTTTCAGACACCACTCGTACTTGAGCGATAAGGCCACTGCGGTGATCTGTGGCTTGGGAGTTTATGGCTACACCGCGCTGATAGAGTATGCATTAAACTACTAAGAGACAATATCAACTAGTACCGTACATATAATATATATTGGTTTCTATCCAAATAATCCTTCTTCTGTAGAAATAGGCACTGCTTTGTCTCCATACGCTCCGTGCCAACTGAACGGTCTGGTCCAGCGTGGAGCAGATATCTTCAACAACTCGGAGGTTCTTGTGGCCAACTCTTCGCCATCCTTAAAGTTGTCTCCTTCATATACATGGGTTATAAGCACACTGATATCCACGTCACTATGAGCGCCACCCACCACTTGCCGCACAAACGACAGACGTCTATGATCCACCTCAGAAGTCAACTTGAGCGATTCGAGCGATTGGTTCAAGATATCTGCGCTGGTCTCAAGATCAATACGTCCATGGCCAGTTTCTTCAAGTCCTGCGTCGGCTGAGTCCAACACAAGTACCTTGGAAAACAGATTTTTCACTATGAAAGGGAGAACTACTTCGTCAACATGCTTAGCTATAAAGCCTGGAATAATAGGCGATCTTTGCTGTACCACCGTCAAGTTGTGTTTGGGGCTATGGTAGACTTCAATAGGGCCTGATATGCCTAGTTGAGATTCCAGGTCGAGTGGGGATGCAAATGGATAAACGTATTTGTCTGAGAGCGAGCCCACCTTGGAGAAGTCGAGGTTGTTGATCAAGAGATCGACTGATAATTGGGGGATGTTTCCAATTGATACCGAGGGTATGATGAGTGTGGAGCCGGCAAGCGACACCGTGGAGTCTTTGACCATGTCTTTGACCGGTATGAACGACATAGTGTATAATTGGTGGCAACTGATTTAGACCTGACTTAAATTTGGTGATTTTAGTGCGAGTAGTCAGATGCAAAGCGAGCAGAGGGGAGGTGGTGAAGGTGTACACGCAGATGCAGAAATAGTCTTATGAGGGTGTACATGTAGCCAATGAATCAATGCTGTGCAATTCAGTAGCACTACTGTAGCACTGCTGTAGCTTGATATGGATATGGATGCTTGACAAGGTGTACTAGGTTTATGACTTGAAAATTTCCAATTATTTTGCAAAATACTGAGAAATTGTTTTAGAAATTCAGTTAATGTAGGGATACAGAAACAAGCGCTAGGATGCTATTTATTAGGTGTAACCGATAACTTCTAGTCATTTGTCATTAACTTGGTAGTACTCACTAAGTGATTTTGTTTTCTTTATTATTATACAGCTATATACGATTGAATAGTTTGCATCACGAAAAGACCACTTTTCGAAACTATTGTACAGCATAATCTAGCTATTACTCACTCAAGAACCAAACTGCTAGCCAGCTAACAGAAACAACTTGTTCGCAAAGTTGTGATTGATCTTTTTGGGTATATAGTATTTCATTACCACCCCGAATCGGTAAAGTTGCCAATATTGTGAATACTGGAATTGCTTGAGTTGTCACGGGCATATGTCGAATTATTCCCACTAGAAGCCATCCCTGAGAAAAAAGATGAGCTTTTTAGCTGGTTAGGCTGCTGATGGGAAGGATCCGAGGTGTTGGTTGATGTTTTTGTTCGCTTGATATCCAAGAGTCCGTTGGAACTGCTACGGCCAAGCAAGTTGTTCTTTACCAAGTGGGACGGGTTTAAGGTATTGGTAGTATTGGTATTGGCTATGGGAGGAATTAGTGAAGGTCCAAATACTGTAAGGGGATTATTCCCTGGAGATAGAGGAAGTTGGTTTTGAATGGAGTTGAACGACGGGAGCTGCTGGCTCTGGTTCTGGATCTGTAGTACCTGGTTGGGTATGGCAATCGACGACTGGGTCTGGGTATCTATAGGTGGGCCATTATATTCGTTATCGGGGTCGTTTAGGAGCGGGGAAAGGGGGATAAGGTTGGTGGTGGCATTATTAAGAGTGGTAGCAAGAGACGGAGGGGTGTAAAGCCAGCTAGTATGGAGAGATTTACGGTCCTGGTATTGTTGCTGAAGTGCCGGCACATTCAACTTGATATTGCTTTTACCATTATAACCAGTATTGGTAGTGTTGGAGCTTGAACTTTCATTCTGATGAAGCAGAACAAGAAACCGTTCGCTCAAGTAATCTTTATGGTCTAGAACAAACTGCGAAGCCACAGAATCAAGTAGCGATTCCTTTTCTTTGGGCCCAAACATACCGTTGGTGACAATAGTACGATCTACCAACTCGTTGATTTCTTTACGAAGGTACAGACTCACCTCATCCGACGACTTTAGGTCAACTTCTAGCTTGGGCCTGTGATCTACTTGGGCATTATCAACTTTTGGACGTTTTGAGCTTACCAGGCCCAAACTACGTCTTCTTGAGTTTGGCGTTAATGAAAAATAAGACTGGCTGCCGAACTTGCCCACTCTTTTGGAGCTTTCCAGTCCTACTGAAGGGATAGAATTCGACGAGCCTATCAAGCTAAACACTTCTGAGCCCGACAGTCCTGTAGAGGAAGACTGTAATGATAGTGGAGGGGGAGGTTCAAACATGTCAAACATCTCTGGCTCCTTGTACTTGGGCGGAGCGACCGGACGAGCTAGACCTATAGAGGCCCCCCGCAAATTGCCTCCTGGAACAGAAGGCGGAACAGAAGCATTTGAAACAGCACCTGAGTTACCCTTTGCTGAGGAAGTAGACCCTGAAGAGCCTATTGAGCCTAGTGAGCCTATTGAGCCTATTGAACCCAAAGAATGTAAAGAGGCTAGAGATCCCATATGAGTGCTAGGATGTTGTGCCTCTGAAATACTCAGAGTTCCTTGGTGTCCTCCTTGGTGTCCTCCTTGGTGTCCTCCTTGGTGTCCTCCTTGGACATAGGTTGTTTTTGCTTTCTCTATTTCATGGTCGTGACTGTCGTTGATCACCACTAATGTCCAGTACTTGTTCTTTATCGAATAGTTTGCTCTGATCTTAAAAGGACACGTAGTTTGGCGTCGTGCCGTCGTTCTCTCTTGCTTCGGCTCGTCCCGCTTATTTCTGTTCTTGCACTTGAATATAATCTTGTTTGCGTCCAGTCGTTCAATGACAATGTGGATGCCTCGTTGCGCCATCAAGCACTCCATCAACCACGGCTTGATATCTTCTTTTACATAGAACCGCTTGCGCTCGAGCTCTAGATCATGTAATGGTGCTCTTGTAATCATCACAAACCAACAACAGCATCTGACACCATTCAATCTGATGGGTATATTTTAGTTTCTCTCCTTATGGTTGCATCGGCTAGAAAAATGATCGTCTGCGAAAATCGATACCGAGGTAGGGCCCACCAAAGTATAAACTAAGTCGAAGGATGGAAAGAAGGAGGTCGATGACCAAACGGAGGTCCATAGGAAGGTTCAATCAGCTCAACTTTGTTTCGAGAGACTCAATTGCAGTAGGGACTTCTACCCCAGATAGAGACCAAGCAATGAATACACCTATACACGTAGCGACAAATATGGTACCGCCGAATTCTATGGGAACTTCGATGGGAATACCGCCCATAGCTCCGCTGTTTACACCGCTAATTCCACCGCTAATTCCACCAGAACTATCTAATCGTACCCCTACAAAGAATGACTGTACTACCCGAAATATCCTGAAGAGAATCAGTGATTTACGCGAGAAAGTGATGGGGGCTCCCCAGCTTACTCAGTTCCAACGCACCAGTTTATGTGATACGCTACAGGCCACCAACACGTTTGTGTATTCATTGTCAGCGCAGTATGCAGATAACGAGATTCCACACGAGTTGGCCGCCAAGATCCTGGCTGTGGTGACAAATATAGCAGCTTTAGTGCAGAATGCCACCATTCTGAATGTGAGAGGATCAAAGTATGGTATTTTTCAGGATAGACTAACTAGTATGTCGCCCTCTGTATCTTCAAAGAGCTATTATGAGGATGATCTTATGGTTCCGAGACTAAGTGTAAGTTCGTTAAATCTCCGAAACAATCAATATCAACAAAATCAACAATATCAACAAAACCACCAAAACCACCAAAACCACCAAAACCACCAAAATCACCAAAACCAACAAAACCAACAAAATCACCAAAATCACCAAAATCTAGGACGCCAGTTTTTCCAGCCGCAATTCCATCCGCAAATGCCTCAATATGCCCCGCAATACCAGCCTCAAGTGCAACTGATGCCCACCTTCCACCACCAACCGCAAGAGTACCAGCAGTACGAGCAGTACCAGCAACATCAGCAGTACCAGCAGCATCATCAGAATCATCAGCATCAAAATCATCAGCATCAGCATTATCAAGAACCAAAGTATAGTTATCCAGGACAACCACAAACAAAACCGTCGCAGCCAGTTCAATCCCCTAATCCTCAACCGGCTCAACATTATTCCCCACTCACTGGGCATTCCCAGCTCCAGCCTGCTACTGAAAGCCACCTCTCACTGGCTTTAGGAAGCCCAACGCGCAACTCAATGTTTAAACCCCAAAGTCCTCAAGCCGCTTCTCACAATCGCAACTCAATGCTCTTACGATCTCCCGTCTTGCCGGATGACGGTTCAGACAGTGAATTCGACGATGAAGACGACGACCGCTTATCTCTTTCTCATAGTATAGGTGCCAGTACTCAACCACCAGGATCTCATCCATCCCGACCTTTGGCATTGGCTCCACCACTGCCGCCATTACTCCAATCCTATAAACCCTACACCACCAATATGCGTTCGCATCATGCCAGTTTTGAAAATCTAAGAACAAAAGATACTAAAGATGCCTCTAGTGAGGTGCGACCACGTCCTCATTCAATGCTCTTTTCAGGACGAGGCACTCTTCCCCGATCCAGTCCCAGTGTCTACCGAAAAAACTAAAAAACAACTTCAAACATAGCTAGTTTATAGCATGATTTTGATAGAGTATCTACAAAGATAGCTAGTTTATAGCATGATTTTTACAGAGTATCTACTAAGATAGCTAGTTTATAGCATGATTTTTACAGTATCTACACAAGTATTACTTTCGTATAAGATTAATATATATACAGGAGAAGATATGACGATGTGTTTATTCTAAGGTAACCTTGGCACCCAAACCTTCTAAAGTGGCCTTGATCTTGTCAGCGTCTTCCTTGGCAACGTTTTCCTTCAACACCTTTGGTGCGGCCTCAACAAACTTCTTGGATTCAACCAACGACAAGCCCAACATCCCCTTGACTTCCTTGATGATCTTTGGCTTGGACTTGGCGTCGAACGATTCCAACTTGATGGAAAAAATGGTCTTTTCTTCAACGACTTCCTTGACTTCTTCCTCTACTGGAGCAGCTGGGGCAGCTGGGGCTGCGCCGGCGGCTGGCATGGCGATATCGGAAATGTTCAATCTTTCCTTCAATTCGGTCACCAAGGCCGAGGTCTCCAACAAAGTCAATGTGGAGATCTGATCCACAATGGTGGATATCTTTGGGTCAACTGCCTTGGCAGTGGAATTCAAACGAACAAAGCATGCTCTTCTAGATGCGAGTCTCAACGCAGGTCTGATGCTTTGACGAATTAATGACATGTCTGTTACTCTATACTAGTCTTGATACTTGGTGATTGAAAAATTTTTGACTGGCCAAGCGACGCGCGCGGACACGACCGATAACCGTTACGTAATCAACAACTAACTGAAAAATCTCCACTCAGTCTACACTTGTATACACCTACTGACCATGGCTTCGTTTCGGTTCTGTGCCGAGTGCAACAATATGTTGTATCCCAAAGAGGATAAGAACGAGCAGAGATTGTTGTATTCGTGTCGTAACTGCGGGTACACGGAGTTGGCTGAAAATACAAAGGTGTACAGGCACGAACTTATCACCAATATTGGTGAGACTGCCGGTGCAGTTCAGGATATCGGAAACGACCCCACGTTGCCCAGATCTGACAAAGAGTGTCCCAAGTGTATGAATAACCAGTGTGTGTTTTTCCAGTCGCAGCAGAAGCGAAAAGATACCTCGATGATTTTGTTCTATGTGTGTTTAAACTGCAAGCATGTTTTCCGAGTAGGAAATAATTGACCACTGGGTAACACTACTTTCAACAGGTTAAAGTCTTAATACCGGTCTACATGACTAGAGATACTAAAAAAGAAAATTTTGAGAAAGAAGGGACGACTGTGTTGCCTTCTGAACCTGTATCATCGATACATTGTAATATATTTTTATAGTTAATAAACTATACGAAGAAAGAGGTATGTAAGACTTTTGGTTTTAGACTCTTTCTAGCACTCACTGGCTGACAACTGCGATAAGGACTTAATGACATTCTAAGCCTTGTGCACTCGAAATCACGTCGAAGCACCATTTGCAGAGAGAGAAACTGCGAAAAGTGTAAGTCACCGATCAAGACTTTAGATGCAAGAGATGGAGACAAAATTCTTAAATTTCGTTTAACGTAGTTTCAATCAACAGCCGGGTTCTTACTTCCCATGAGCTCCGAATGACCCAAATGGCACCGTCGTTTCAGAATACTATGGAATCTTGGGTGTTGGCTTGACTGCAGCTGAGCAACTAGTTATAGATGGGCACACCAACCTTTCTTTTACTCTTACGTGGTGTTTTGGGCTACGAGTTCTCAGCACTTCTTCCCAGCAGATGCTATTGGCACTGAAAACCCTAGCACTCATAATATGTAGCCATCATATGAACAGGTTATGATGTTTGACTATAATATAATATAAAAGAACATCTATGTTCAGCTCTGGCAACACTCAAAGGCTAGGATGTTTTGGTAGTCATGACATTAAAGACACATTAGTGTGGGCAAAAGTATACTACGGATGATGTTTATCCAATATTAAATAATAAAGAGTACACAATAGCCAAAGTGCTACAGTGATATGACTAGTCCCATACTTGGTGCCTAAGTTATGATTACGATTGTTGAAAAGCCGATCGCATTTTGGGTGCAAATTTAATTTAGACAAGAAAATAAAGAGTTGCGTTAGCACTCGTTTGCATCTCATTTGTATCGTTGATGTAGTGACATGTTTAGTTAGTGACTATACGAGATAGGGAAAGTAAAAAGAGTAAAGTAATGAGTACATCTACAGCCTACGAGTTTGTTGTTAGTTCTGGTTTAGTATTCTTTCGTAGTAATGTTTAATAGTATAGTTTGTTTTGTTAGAAATCAAGAAAGAAGCGGGCATGGGGATCCTCGCCCTGGGAACCGTAGTCCAACTGTTCTTCAGGGTAATGGTCGAAAAGCGACGAGTCACCCACACCAGCAGTGATAGGAGGCTCGTAAGGAGTCTCGATGTCCTTGGCCAACAACTTTTCCCACACCACTTCAGCAAACCATGGATGGTTTCTAATGTCGGCAGGCCCGTTCATCAAGTTCCCCAAACGTCTGGTCAAATCCGCGGTGATCAAATTGCGTAACAAGTCTATCACCTCGGGCGAAAAAAAACTGGGGTAATGGATTTTTCCCGAAAGAATCTTTTCGTATGTTTTCATGGGGGTGGAATCGTAAAATGGAGTGTAGCCAGCCAACATTTCAAAGATGAGGACTCCCAAGGACCACCAGTCAACAGACTTGTTGTAAGGCTTGGTGGTGATCACTTCGGGCGCAATGTAGTCGGGGGTACCACAAAGAGTCCAGGTGACGGTGCTGACCTCTTTGGCGAACCCGAAATCGGTGATCTTGATGTGCCCGTTCCGGTCCAACAAGATGTTTTCCGGCTTCAAGTCACGGTAGATGATATCGTGACTATGCAAGTACTCCAATGCCAACGTGGCTTCGGCAGCATAGAACTTGGCCACCGGGTTAGGAAACCGCTGGGACTTCCGTAACAAACTGAAAAGTTCGCCTCCTTCGATGTAGTCCATCACCATAAACAAGTTTTTGGAGTCCTGGAAAGTGCCCCACATCCGGATGAGAAAGGGGTGCTCCACCAACTTCAACATTCTGCGCTCGTCGTTGGTGTGCTCCACCTGTTTCATCTTGACCACTTGCTGTTTCTTCAACACCTTGATGGCGTAGTATCTGCCGTTGTGGACGGATCTGACCAAGTGAACCCTGCCAAAGGAACCTGTTCCTAGAGTTCTCATGATATGAAAGTCACTCAACGAGTATTTTCCCTTGGAAGTGGTGGACCTTTGAGGCAACAACGACCGCTGAATGGCATCGTTGGTGATTTGTTGCTGTATGCTCATCTGTTGAGGCTGCTGACGCTGGGGTTGGGCTTGGGCTTGGGCTTGTGGCTGGGGTTGCACATGTTGCTGAGGATAATAATTCATTGAATTGTCTTTTGAGGAGTTCGAGCTGGTTTCGGAATTGGAATTGTTACTGCTGTTACCCAGGATATTTATATGAAGCTTCTTCAATAAGCTGGAAGAATGCATCAAATCGATGGACACACGAAATATCGATTGATTCTTACAATTGAATAATGAGCAACGTTACGGAGGTCTGCAATGGATCAATTGTGTGAATTTCAATACTAAAACTATTATATACTAGCTGATGATCCGTATGAACGCTGGTTCGGGACATCCATGAATGGGGTCGGGCGTGCGCTTACCAAACACTCCTTACATAAGCTACGGGGAACCAGAATAGTGCTATGGAGATTACGAACTTACACCGTTCTTGGCCATCTGGTAGATGGCATAAACGTTCAATGCAGAGACGAAGACCCAGATAATGATCAATATCACAGTAGTAACCCAGGAATTCGACATGTCTTTGTAGCGCACGGACTCTCTGGTTTCGTTTGGCTCTGCTTCGGCGTCGCTAGCGTCGCTAGCCTCGCGGGCTTCGCTCTCGGGAAGTTCGATGCGCATTATCTTCTTCGAACATGTAAAGTAGATTAGGGGAGCCGTCAATGGCGGAAGCAAGATGGAAATCACCACCTGAGAGATATTGAGCGCAGTATTGAGCCCGTTACGGCCTATACAGATGGAAATAACCAAGCACGGCACAATGCTAATGGCTCGGGTGATCAATCTCCGCATCCATGGCTTAACCGTCCAATTGATATGGCCCTCCGAGACCATTTGGCCCGCGATCGTGCACACAATCCCCGCACTCTGCCCACTAAATAATAGCGCCACCATGAAAATAGTGCCTACCGCGGGAGCCAAGCTCAGCGACAACAAGTCGTGAATAGTGTACAAGTCGGCGTCGATGGCTTCGGGCGTATTGTGGAGAGTGGCACCAGCCACAATTAGGATGGCCGCGTTTACAAATAATGCTACGGTAAAGAGAGTCACCACAAGCTCAATAATTGAGTATTTGTACGAGTACTGAATCGCCTGGTACGAAGGCTTGTAGTCGTTGTAGAAGTAGGCGGCCTCGTTTTCGTGGTGCAACTGGTCTTTTTCTTTGGCGGTGGTGCACGCCAGAATGTCGGTGTCGCGGTGGAGCTCGTCCAACTTGACGTAGCCGTTATGCACATCATACTCGCGCAAACGAGGCTGCACCAACCCAGAGCCCAAGAACAAGCTATGGATCATCACGGTCGACCCAATGATGGACGTGGCAATGGTCATCCCGTTGCCGTCAAACATCTCCCTCGACGGCACAAACCCCCGGAACACCTCGCGCGCGTTGGCGTGCACCTGCGACAACTCCACCGCGAAACACACCACCACTGCCATCACCATCACCGCGACCGCGTACTCAAAGTACCGCACAAACTTGGTGGACGCCGTGTCGTTGCGGTACGCCATCAACACAAACAACACGTCTGCAATGGTGATGACCACGCCCGCGGGCAACGGTACCTTGATAAGAATGTTGAGGGCAATGGCCGAACCTATCACTTCCGCCACGTCGGTGGCTATGATGGCGCACTCGGCGAGCACCCACACGCACCAATTGAGCCACCGCGGGAGGTACTCGCGGCAGCACCGCGCCAAATCGTAGCCACTCACCGAGCCCAATTTGATGCATAGAGCCTGCAAAAAAATGGCTATGACGTTGGACAAAAAGACAAAGAACAAAAGCGAGTACTTGTTTGCAGCACCTGCGGTAATACCCGTGGCATAATTACCAGGATCCATGTACGCGACGCTCACAAGTAGTCCGGGGCCCACAAACGACCCGTACTTGACCATGGAACCCTTGAACTTGGCCCAGCACTGGGCAAAAGTACGTCTCTCGCTAGATCCGCTTGGCATTGCGCACTCGCTTGGCGTCCTGCTTGTCACCTCCCGCACCGACATGACGGTGTTATCGTTGGCGGTGTTATCGTTGCCGGTGACCTCAACACTCTTTGCCAGTTTATTTCGTGAAAGTAGCATGTAGTCTAGTTAGCATCTAGTACCTGAAGAAACTCGCTCTAGAAATACCTTGATGGTTCGCACCGATGGGCTGGGGCTGGGGCCCGGGTCGCGCCCGGATCAGGGGATTTTCTCGGATTCTCGCCAGGGAATGCACCCTATAGGCTGAGCGTTTAACGGCTATTTACTTACATTACGTGGTGTCTTTTTTTAGGTCAAGCTAGTATTATTGTTCTATAGTTTAGAGACTTTTGTTTTCGATAAAGTTTGTGTAAGGCTCGCCCTCGTCAATGATCTTGGTGATCTTGCCCAAGATATCAGCAAAGTTGTTGAATTCAGTGTAAGGAATACCCTCACGGTTGCAGTACTTTATAAGATCCTTCCCGTGCTTGGCAAACAACAAGTTGGTTTCCTTCGCAGCAGACAAGTCGGACACACCGTCCCCACAGTAGAAAAGTGGTGGGTACTTGGTGGCATCAGTGTAGCCGTTGCGGACCAAGTACTCGCGAATGGACTTGGACTTGTCGTGGCCGAAAGAAGACTCCGGGTCCTTGTAGACAATTTCCCACTTACCAGTAGCAGAATCGACCTGGACCTGGTTACTGATGATCTCAATGTTGTCAATGGCCTCGGCACCCACCAACTGCTTGAGCAAAGCATAGATGATAGGGTGCATTCCCGAACTGATCACTACAACAGGAACGCCCTTGGCAGCAGCCCACTTGTAGAACTGCAAGAACCCGGGGTCGAGCTGCACGTTCTTCAACAAAAACTCAATACACTCGGGAAACGGCGTAGGAATCGACTCCAACATGTCCCGGAACCCGTCGCGGAACGAAATCTTATCGTACAAGATATCTTCGTTGATTTGCGAGCGTCTTTCTTTGCCAAAACCCAAGTTATCGGTTAAATAGTCGTTGGAGTCTTGGAGGGTGACGGTGCCGTCCCAGTCAGTGAATACAATTGCAGGTGGAGCCATATTACTATAATTACTTGACTACCATTCTCACTTTGGTTATTTGCTAGTGCGCGAATCCCAGGGAGACCCTGCGAACTCTCACGCGTAGCAGCACGTTTCTCACGGGCGACGATTGCGCACAGGGTAGCGGCGCGCACAGGGTAGCGGCGCGCACAGGGTAGCGGCGCGCACAGCACCATTACAAGTGGTAAATTACGCATGGACGCCGCGCCAGTTGTAGCTGCCACTTAAATGTACTGATAGGTCGGCCCGGGTCCTTGCTCCACCACGATCCACGCTCGTGGCACAATGTCTCAGACACCCACGGAAGTCCATGCTCTCGCACCGCCAATCACATGACTGGCGCTTGCGGCTGCGGAACTCAGTCCATCGCATCCCATAGTTGCTATTTACCCACACCACTGGCTCAGTCCCGGCCCAGTGAGGCTCATCCGGTTCCCCTATCTCATCGCACTTTTTTTAGGCCCATCGTGCCCCCCCGGTGGAATGACCCGTAGCAACTGAAAATGTCGCGCGCCTCCGTTTTTTCCTCTCGTTTCACCCGGCTGACATTTGCTACCCACCAAGTAAAGATTCATTTTATCAATTATATATATTGTCTCTGCTACCTATAAACACCACTATCATAGCCAACAAGTACTGTACTAGGCACAACCGGACATAAGACACCACATACTTGGAATTTCGAACCGAAAAATTCCTAAACTTTATGGTCACTTTTCTTATTACTAAGATCAGCAAACCATAACTTTTCTTCTCCAGCAAACCCACATTATACGTCAAACAACCCAAGTGTTTTTCGATTTCAACCATGTTTGAGAACCTAAAGGCGTTTATCAGGCACGGGAAGCAGGCCAATGACATGAAAAAGAAACCGGCGGCTCCACAGCAAAAGGTCGGTACTACAAATGAGTTTGGATATCCCGTTTCAGTGGGAATAACTTTCCCAAACGGCCAAGCCTTGAGCAATTTACCCTCTGTTGGAGACCAGTACCCAGAAACTAGAAATCTCAGAGACTTGGAAGCACAAGCACAGCAGGCACAAGCACAGCAGGCACAAGTACAAGCACAGGCACAAGCACAGGCACAGGCACAAGCACAGGCACAGCAAGCACAGCAAGCACAGCATCAAGCTCAGATTGAAGCACAGGTACGCGCACAGGCACAAGCTGAAGAAAGAGCCAGAGCCGAAGCTCTCGCACAAGCAGAGTTACAGGCCCAGCAGAGTGGGTTTCAAGACAATAACCAGTACCAAGAAGCCGCTACGCATATAGTGGAGCAGGAACGGTTGCAGAGACAGAAATCGGTAAAGTACCCGATGTTGGACAACTACGAAGTGTTGGAACAGATGGGCGAAGGGGCGTTTTCTGTTGTCTACAAGGCCACATACTTACCTACCGGGCAGCAAGTGGCGATCAAGATCTTGAGAAAGTTCCAGATGGACCAGGCACAGAAACAGGCGGTGCTAAAAGAGGTGGCTATCATGAGACAGTTGAACCACCCCAATATCGTCAAGTTCATTGAGTTCATTGACTCCGAGCCTTACTACTACATCGTGCAAGAGTTGGCCGTTGGGGGAGAGATCTTCACCTCCGTCGTCAAATACACTTACTTTTCCGAAGACTTGACCCGTCACGTAATAACCCAGGTGGCTCACGCCATACGGTATCTTCATGAAGAAGTGGGCATTGTGCACAGGGATATCAAGCCTGAGAACTTGTTGTTCCAGCCCATAGAGTTCAAGCCGTCGGCCAACCCTATTGCCAAGTTGCGTAAATCCGACGATCCCACCACCAAGCAGGACGAAGGTGAGTTTGTTCCTGGGGTAGGAGGTGGTGGGATTGGGGTGGTGAAGCTTGCAGACTTTGGGTTATCGAAACAAATCTGGGAGCACAATACCAAGACTCCGTGTGGTACCGTAGGATATACTGCCCCTGAGATTGTCAGGGACGAAAGGTACTCCAAAGGAGTAGATATGTGGGCCATTGGGTGTGTTCTATATACATTGTTGTGTGGATTTCCACCATTCTATGACGAAAGAATCGAAACCTTGACCGAAAAGGTTGCCCGAGGCGAATACACCTTTTTGGCCCCTTGGTGGGACGAAATATCTTCCGAGGCCAGAGTCTGTGTCAGCAAGTTATTGACGGTAGATCCCTCTAAAAGGTATACTATAGACGATTTCTTGAGCGATCCATGGGTCACCAAGGCCTATTCTGTGCCCCGGCCCGCCCAAACCCAGATGGCACCACCTGTTAGAAAGTCCTCGGCCCAAAACCCCATCCAGGCCGCTGGAAACACTCCAAAATATTCCAAGAAATTCAACTCCTCCAACTTCAACAACGGCATGTACTCGCCCGCCGCCCTGGCCTTGCGAGACGTGTTTGATATCTCGACGGCCGTGCACAGAATGGGCGAAGAAGCAGCCCTCTCTTCCAAGCTCAACTCCAAAACCATACAGGACTTGGTCGAGGAAGAGGAAGAGGAGGAAGAAGAGGTGGACATCGAGGGCCATGTATTGCATACGAAGCACAGAACTCCAAATGTGCTGACCTCAGCAAGAAAGGCTCCTCGGTACCAGAACCAGCCTGCGAAGCAACAGAACTTGTTTGATTTGAACCTCAAGGGGGCTTCGATCTTGGAAAGAAGAAAGAACAAACAGATTCCGGTTAGAAGTTAGTATATGCGAGTAGATATGAATCGAATTATCTATAGTAGTGTGAATCAGACACTTTGCTGTAGTAAATGCACTAGCAACTATACTCTAGTGTAAAAATACTGTTCAGTACTCTTGGAGTGGTATTAAGCAAGATCAGAACTGCTCTTTATGGAATTGAGAGTGTAATAGCTATGTGATTGGTATACTTGTATGAAAAGTCATTTCCATGCTAAATCTATTTAAATACTTGCTGTCACTGAAGATATGACTACAAAAAGGCCAATACTGGTGACTGCTTTTATGGTAATTAGCAGGTGAATTCTCCATTTAGAGGTATACGCTAGAATCTTTGGATATTTTAGTATCTACATATAATTCTTCATCTTAACAACGTACTTTCGACTCTACGTTTTTTCAGTAGTGATGGCTCCCTCACTATTCAATATTTTTGTTCGCTTAATTTTTATGATATTAATGTACATACATCAAGGTATTTTAGATTTCCTAATGAAGTCTGTAGGAGTATACATAACAGAGAAGATCAAAAGAATATTATAGTAGATCTATGAGTGCAAAGTTACTAACGAGTAATACATAAAGTCTAATCACGTTCTATTTTACTCACGACATAAATCCGCGGGCATGTTCTGACATGATGCGACTACTCTGTAATGCTAGCTAATTATCAACCCGACATGTTTCCGTCTATTTCTACTTTCCCTCTACTATTTCCCCTCTACTAATTTGCCTCTACTTTGCCTCTACTTTGCCTCTAGTTTCCCTCTAGTTTCCCTCTAGTTTGCCTCTAGTTTGCCTCTACTTTCCCTCTACTAGTCCTCTTTATCCGCTCTATTTACCCCAGAAAAATAATTTCACACCATTATTAAATCTGATGGCGATCATCAAGAAGATGAGTTTAGACCGGTTCCAGCTCATTCACTTTGATCTAGAACACATCGTCAGTCTTTGCAGCCACGAGAAGTCGCTCGACCCAGCCAAACATACCAAAAAGCGCAAGGTTTCTGCTCGCACCGATCTCAATATCGATAACCTTATCTTTAGAGATGTCTACAGGAATGAGGAAGATAATGATATTTCTCAGGCTGAAATAGTGGATTTGGTGGAGACCAACATCAAGTTCTGTGCCGAGTCTCCAGTATTCATAGGCAATACAGAATTGCTCAATAATATTTTTGTTTCAGACGATATTAAGTTAGAGATAACCGAAGGGCTTTTGGTGGCCAAGAGCAAAAAAGTGCGAGGCCTTGATGCAAAAGTGCTACTTTCTTTTGGCCTTCACCACTTGCTGAAACCATCTTTGGCCAGCGAGTTGCTGATTCTCAATATGGCCAATCTAAAACTTAGGAGGAACGGCTTGTCTATTGCACCACCTCATCTCAAAGTGGAGGTACTTACTGAGTCAAATACCGTAAATGTCAGTATCTCGTATAAAATACTACTGCATTGTGATATACATCGGGTAGTGCTGGGCGATCTCATGACTAAACTCAACTCAATAATCCAACCACAAATTGACCAACCACCAAAAGAATCAGAACAAGTCACGGCAGCTTTGTACTATACATGCATATCGGACCATACGGCGAGAATGAATAGCGTAACGCAAAATTACGATATTCCCGAGCTTGAAGCCACTCTCTTGGGGTTCCAGAAAAAGACAGTGAACTGGCTATTGTCTAAAGAAAACGTCCAGTATGATTCCGATGGTTGTACAAGAGTTCCATTAATAACCTCGCATGACTATAATATGTTCAAAAGGTATCTTCAAGAGAATATCGTAAATTCTACGTTGGATAACCAAATATCTCAGGTGCTTGATAAGCTTTACTTTGGATGGAAAGTGGTAAAGATTGGTTCCAAAGAGTTTTACTATAATCGATATACGGCCAATTTGATAAGCAGAAACGAAGTATGTCGGTACTTGGTAGATTACTACGAACGTAACAACGAAGAGTACCCCCAATACTTGCCAGCCCAAGGACTTTTGGCCGAAGAAATGGGACTAGGAAAAACTGTAGAGATGACGGCTTTGATACTAATGAACCAACGGCCTATAGAGGAGATTAACGGTCCGATAAAGATCCAGTTACAGTCTTATGGTGACTTCAAAATTATAGTGAAATCTAAAACCACTTTGGTGATTGCCCCAGATTCCATATTGAAGCAATGGATAGAAGAAATAGTCCATTTGGTACCGTCTTTGGCAGTGACAATATACCATGGAGTAGGCAAATATCCAAAACTAGACAACAATCCTATTCTTATTGCCGAATACTTGAGAAAATTCGATGTTGTTTTCACCACCTACAGTATTATATCCAAGGAATTGGACTACGCTTTGTACTCTTCAAGAAACAAGTCTACCAGAACCAGGCGGACAAAGACAGAGGACGAATCTGAGGGGTCGACCGAGCCTCCAGGCGAGTTTGAAACCCCTGAAGATGCTCTTCTCAATGATTATCAATCACTATTTCAAATAGCCATGAAGTCAACCAAACCCAGAGTAGCCAATGCCAAAAGTAGCGAATCGCAGCATGAAACTGACTACGAACGAGCTCTTCAAGACGAAATCAGTTTGGCCATACGACACAATAAAGTGCCGTCAATATACAAATCTTTCAACTACGAGTCTCCATTAATGCTTTCACAGTTCTGGCGGGTTATACTAGACGAGGTTCAAATGGCATCATCCAAACTATCGCGGGCGTTTCAAAGCTCTAGTTTGATACCTAGGTTCCATTCGTGGGGAGTTTCTGGTACTCCCATCAAAAAGAACTTGGACGACCTTCACTCGGTGCTTAAGTTCTTACGAGTATATCCATTTTGTAACGAAATGGGCAAGAACAGCTGGGATTTGCTCTTGAAACATAGTGCTGATTTTGCTGAATTATGGCAAAAAACAGCCATTCGCCATACCAAAGCCATGACCCACGACGAAATCAAGCTTCCTCCGCAGCACCGTATACTTCTCAGCATTCCATTCACTCCTGTAGAACAAGACTTGTATAACCAGCTTCTCGAGGAATGTCTAGCCACCATCTGTCTTGATGTAAATGGAAACCCCATATCTAATGACTGGGAACCGTCATCAACTATCATGATGTACATGAGGACCTGGCTTCTGAGACTTCGTCAAGTATGCTGTAATCCGCAGATCGGCAAGCTTAATGTCAGTCATAAGAAGTACCGCAAATCTTATAATTATTCCAACCGAACGTTGGGCATGATCCAAAAGCTCAAGACATTGGAAAACTTGCTTGATGATATGTTGACCAAGGCGTATAATGAGGTGTTGGACGTAGAAAAGCAGTTGTACCAGTTGTTTTTGGACCTTGGAGAGTTTAACGAGTTTATTTACCAGCCTCGGACATCTCTTGTAGTGTTGACAGCCGGCTCAAAAAAGACTGAACGGATCTTGTACCGGACGAAGCTTATACTTAGTAAGTTGATAGACGACTACAAAGCTCACAGGGCTCAATTGATGGATGGTCAAATGCCAAAGGTGGAAAACGATAACGAAATTGGCAATATCGAGACGTCATCCGTTTCAGTTAGTAAAGATAGTACTTTGGATAAGCTTGAGGATAAAATAAGATCGCTTCGGATCAGAATCCGGTCTTTAAATGTACTGTTGCATCGGTTCTATTTCCTTATAGCCTCTGCATATTTTCAGCAATACGACCAAGAGTATGGTGAAATTATCAAAGAGTTTGAGCCGAAAGGGGTGACATTTCCCCCAGAATTGCAAAAACTCGAGCAGTTTGATGACGACGAGCTAAAAGACGAATTGGCTTCTCTTGTAAGTAATGTAGAATTGATCAAGTTCCAGTTCGAAGAAGTCGACCACGCAAAGCATATTAAACTAGAAGAGTACGATATTGAAGCTGCCACAGAAGAAGAGGGCAGGTACAAGTATCTTGAGCGAAAGTACTATGGGTTGGCTGAACAGACCCGTAGCGAGATTCTCCAGCACTCAATAGAAAATGTTAACAAGACCGTAAGTGCCAGAATCAGCTCAAGAAATGTTTATCATTCTGGAGAGTTCAAGGATAATGGCGAACTTCACGTTCCCAAAAACACCAAGAGTTTTTTCATGAAGCTTCCGATAATGACTATCGAGCATATAGAGAATTATGCCGTTTCCATGAGCATAAAAGTATATGTAGACAGCTTGGTGAAGATCATTAGTCAGTTAAATGGCCAAACTGAGGTCATCAATGAGTGGATGGAAGATATGATTGGCATCTTGCGCAAGCCATTGTTGAGTAATGACAAGACTCCTGATGGTGAAGAGTATGAAGAAAGTATTCGTGATCAAGATCGTGCTTCGTCGTACTTATTTGTTTTAGGCCAGGTATTAAGTGACCGGTTTGAAGTATTAAATGGATCTGAAAGCTCTATTAAAATAGTCAGCATTAAAAAAGCTCAAGAACAAAGAGATGCAGAGATTGAGTTGCAGAAGGTCAACGAAACCGACTTTCTCAATAATCTCCAGGCCCAAAGACAGAGTATCAAGCCCACGGTGAAAAAGTCTCTTCAAGAGTTGGTTTTACAGGTGAAAACGCTTGAAACAGATCTCAAAGACGAATCGAAGGACGATGAGCTGAAACGGACGGAGGTCCAGCTCGAGCTCTTGGAAAAGTTGGCCGTCAAGCTCCGTGTAGTGTACGATAACCAAAAGCTGGGCTTGACACTATTACAAAAAGAACTCAATGTCAACTGTAACGCTGTGTTTAATGCCCGAACCGACTATTTCAAGCAGCTCCAGCAGATTTCTGACAGTGTCAAGACGTCCAACTTCGGCATGGACCGCAAGAACTTGAACCCGCTCCAGATCCAGCAGGTGCTCAACAACTATGAGCAATATTCTACGGCGATAAAAGGGAAAATGGACAAGTCTGTGGCCAAGTTTCGGTATCTTCGAGGCTTGGTGCGCTCCAACGAACCGTCCCAAGATTTTGCCAAGTACGGCGAAGACGAGCTCATGTGCTCCATTTGTCGTTGTACAATCACCATAGGATCTCTCACCCAGTGTGGCCACAAGTTCTGTAAAGACTGTCTTGAGCAATGGCTTCGGACAGCCCGCAACTGCCCCATGTGCAAATCGTCGATCTCCATGGACTCGGTCTACAACTTCACCCACCACAAGCCCGATTTGAAGGCCACCAAGGTCGAAGACCATATGACTGGAGGTAGCAGTGTGGCCAAGAACTTGCACTCGATTTATAAACCCATTTCCAAAGAGGTTATTGACGAGATCCAGCAGATCAAGCTCCACCATTCGTATAGTACCAAGGTGGATTTGATCGTAAAACAAGTACTATACCTTCGTAGTAGAGATCCTGGCGTCCAGATAGTCATCTTCAGTCAGTGGCAGGACATGCTCTATATATTGGGAACCGCTCTTAAAGCCTCCGAGGTATCTTATCTTGGTTCTGAAGGTACGTTTGTGCCAGACAGTCGGGGCAAAGAACCCAAGAAACTCGATTTGGTGGAATATTTCAAGGACCCCAAGAACGAAATCACCTGTTTTCTCTTGAACGCAAAGGCCCAGTCCAGTGGCCTTACGCTTATCAACAGTACCCATATTTTTCTCTGTGAGCCATTGGTCAATACCTCGTTGGAATTACAGGCCATTTCCCGAATCCACCGTATTGGCCAGACAAAACCAACTACAGTATGGATGTTTATCATTGAAAATACGGTCGAGGAGAGCGTGGTGTTGACTTCCACCAACAAACGGCTCCAGTACTTGCAAGGAGACAGTGATGTGGATAAAGCGACCGAAAAGAACTTGAGCAAGGCCGAGTCGATCGCTTTGATGAACAGTGAGGGAAACGATTCACTCATCAATAAAGGAGCTTCTCGGGGCGAGTCTGTGACCAACTCCGATTTGTGGAATGCCTTCTTCAGTGCCCGATCCACCAACTTGTTAACAAATAATTAATTAGACAATTTTTAACAATTAATATCAATAGATATAGAGTATTTTCTGACAACCAGAGCGAAAGGTACGAGAGGTACTGGAAAGTCTATTCTGCCAAAGTCTCGCAATAACCAGACTTTCATTTACTAGAAACAATAAGACAAATTACTGACCTGTTGCAATGGCAATATTATTACAATTGGCAAGACTTATAAATTTTTCTTCTTCTACACAGCCGATGAACTCACTATGAGAACCGTCTACACTTGATACCCGTAATCGGTGCTTCAATTCTCTTCTATCTAGATTTACATAAAGTAGCTTAGCTTTACCAAAATCTACATAAAAGAGTATATAATCTAATATAGAAGACTTAGAAAGTAGTCGATCCAGTGATTCTAGCGGGACCGAACCATTAGAATTGAAGCTCCAAGGAACGCAGGTTACAATCTAGGAAGTGACTTGGAGAGCAACACGTGGAAGGGTTACATCCAATTATTTAATTAGCTTGTTCAATTAATAAGTCATTGCAAATAAGCTTTGTAGCAATTGATAAGACTCATTACTGGTGAAATCGATGACTATCATTGCAAAAACTAAGCAACCTCCTACCATCGCTCCCCACGATCTTACACTTTGTCACTTCCAGTCTTTGCACTGTCATTCTCAACTGCCTTCACATTAGTCTCAGCTATTTAGGTGCCCTGATTCTCTTCTAGCTAGAAAATAAGGAGCGTACTGATTTGAATATTCAGGCTATTTGGTTATATGTTGTATACAGAAGATTCCAGATCTTAAGTAATATCCGACAAGCCCTATCAGTTGTGATAAGTCTAAATGAATGTGAGTCTTATCGTTTGTAATTCAATAGAGTCAAGTATTCCCAGTACATTTGGTACCATTCAACAATGATATGTTACCAGATACAGTCTCAAGAACAGCATCCAGCTGAACCTAAATCTTTCTTAACAGCATCTTTTTCTTGTAGCATACACAACGTAATCAGTCCCATCTGTTCCTTGTAGCACGCAACAGCTTACATTCTTACCTTGTTATGTGCACTGCTATAACCCAAAAATTGCCCTGAACATCCTTGACACTTGTAGCTGTTGTTTCACAGTTCTGATGTCTCTCTTGGTGAAGTAGTCAGGATTTCGCTGAAATATTCGCCATCGTAGGCCAATCTTGTACCATTATCATACACGTGGGTGTAAACATAGCATCAATGAAGCTTTGATAATAGTTCTTTATCTCGCTTAACAACGTAGCCAGGAAATTTGATTTCGGTAAACTCACCTCCAGTGTTGAGGAGGTCGTAGCAGCGGAAGACTCCATCCCTTATAAGTAAGTTCCAATAAGGACGCTCATCATCAAATAAGATGTAAAACAAGTACCTGGCAGTACTGCTGCTGTCATAGTCATAGATAATGATGCTAGCATATTCTTTACGATCAAGTCTGAGTGATTGCTTGTAATCAGTAAGGTCGCCGATCCACACTTCGGAAGATGGGATTGGTAGGTTTAGTTGATTCATTGTGAATAACGATACGATGGTATCAACGGTTAGCTTTGATAGTATGTATTTCGGGATTTCGCCAGTGGAATGTTGATGGGGTGTTGATTCTATCACTATCTGCAATATTATTTATATTTAGTAACGGGTGTATGCACAAAAACATTTCCGCATAATATGCTAATTGTGTCAAAACAAAACGTTTGAATAATGCTGATAAGATCAAACATAATTCTATTCACATCTTGACTACTAATATAATATTTTTAGGCATTACATCAATTATACTTTTATTTTGTTCGTTCATTCGAATACAGAATAGGGAACCGGGAAATTGTACATTATAGAAATTAAGATTAGCTCGTGGGCTACAGCGCAAGGTATGAGGACTCATCTGATCCCATATAAGCCAATCCACTTTCACAGATATCATTGCATGTTTGCTGGACCATGTCTGGAGCCAAGTTGAGGACCTGGGCAATATACGACGAAGGAACACCTTCAGGCATGGATTCGGAGTGTTTTTTGATAAAGTTCAATATCTTGCCGGAAATTCCTCCGCTCTCCGATTTGTCGCTTACAAACAACAGGTCTTCGGTTTTCTTGGAAGGAACCACGCCGTGCGCGTGCAAGTGGTTGGAAATGGCAGAGAGATTATGATGTAATACCTGATTATGATCTTCGATGGGGAGAATCGACACGTTTTGAATACTCTTTTTGTCCTGGAATATCTTTAAGGACCCACCTACCATGACGTATTTGTTCAAATGGGCCTCGTATTTTTCAGTCTCTTCCGCCACCGTCGTCTTCTCTTCCACGACCCATTTCTTGACTGTGATTGAGCCCGTTCCGTCTTCGACCGTAATGAGAATGGTGTTGGTGAAAGGCACAATTTTACGCACGATCCCAACCACTGAAACCGTGTTAAGAGTTACGTGATTTACCACAAACTCTCCATCGGGAGAAGGCTGTGTGGCGTCGTTGATTTGCTTGATTGTGACGGGAGTAACAGATTGGCGGAATCCACTGGATCCTTGTTGCGATGCACCGTTATTTTCAGTGCTGAAGCCGCCTTGCAGGCTCATATTGTAGTCAGACATCGTAGCCACCGTACGAATAAGACGCGTTTGAATTTGATAAAAGTAGATTGAAAGGGTCACGTGAGTGACATTTTTTTTTTTAATATTAAATAGACAGGTAAATCAGACTTGGATAGAGAGTATAGATAGGTACACTAAAAGCACTAAAAGCCTTAGTTAAGGATCCAGTGTGATGCCTAGTGGGCAATGACAAATAGATAGTCTTCTCTATTTTCACTGATCTTAAAGATTTGCAATATGATTAATTATATACCACTATCTACCTTCATGTACTGCATGTAATCCATTTAATACATATACTATAAATGTGCTACAACCTTTCCTTCGATAAATAGAATATCATTATTACTTCTTGATTCTATGGTATAACTTGAATCTGTAGTACCATTTTTATTTGTTCCTACACATATTAAAAATACTGATATTTCCACTGTTTTATCTTTTGCAGCCACGGAGAATATCACAGTGAATGTATCATTATACCCTCTTAAACTCTGAATAATTCAAATAATCCAAAACAACTTAAGTACACCTTCAAGCTAAGTATCAACTACCACCATCCTACACTCTCTGCTGCTCCATACACAGCACTTTTCAGTCTCTCTTACTCTGTATATACTATAGCTATTCTGGCCGGGTAACTTTCACCATACATTTAGTTCTCAATGGTAAGACCAAGACACGGTATGGATCCAAACATAGACAATTCAATAAGCGAACACGAGCTCTTTGAAAGATTGGGATCGAAAGAAACGGTTGATCTAGACCCCCATATCAACAACGTATTCCACCTCAACGAATTTGTTGATCATCCCACCCACACTATCGCTCATCTTCCCATCACTACATCTATAGACTATTCAGATAGTCATTCGTTGAAATCACAAGTCGCGTCCATTTCTGGTGTATCTGGAGCTTTAAAGTCGAATTCCACGCGTTTTAGCCAATATAAGCCAGGTTCGAAACCACGACGTCTTGGAAGACCACGAAAACACCAGCAGAATCTTCCATCGCCGTCGGATTCTTCTACCCACAACCTCAAGAAGGCCATAACTTCCAAGTTTAGGTTCGATAACCAACCATTAGAAGGACCTGGATCCCGAGGTGGCAAGACTATACGAAGCATACCGCGAGGAAAAATCGTAGATATGAAGCGACAATCGACGTTGCCGTTTGGGCCTCAAGCCATAAATGAAGAAAGCAAAGAAATTACCGAAGATAAAGAAAAAAAGAACAATGAAACTAAAAATAATGATAGTGAAGAAGTCATAGTTATAGCTAGTCAGCCAACCGAGACTACAGAAAAAAAAGTAGAAGAGAATGATGAATTAGAATTAAATAATGATGAAGATAGGGTAAATGAAGAAGTTAAGGATGAAATGAATGAAGATGATGAGGTCATAGAAGAAACCAAAGAAGAAGCAGAAAAAAACAAGTCTGCGAGACCCAAAAGGGCTAGAAAACCTGTTGTCAAAGAAGTTCTCGAAGAAGGTCCCAAAAAGGTAACCAAAAAAGTAACCAAAAAAGTATCGAAAGTTACAAAGAAAAAGTCTGATTCCAAAAAAGCTGAGACTAATAAAACTGAAAAGAAAACTGCTAATGGAACCTCGAAAAAACGTACCACACCAGCCGATAACAATTCTGTAAAAAAGAGCAAGGCTTCACAGGCTTCGAAACTAGTATCTACCAGTAGAACCACTGTATTAAATACTGGTCACAAGATATCTCGTCAATTGCCAGGCCCACTAGTGGGATTATTTTATGATTTGTACGACGATAATGTGATTGAAGCCAGTCAAAACGCAAAGGCCGCTGCAGAAAAAGTGGCTCTTGGGTATCCTGTGAAAAAGTCACCTTATGCTTCGGATATCTTATTTATTATAGAGTTTCTCAACAAGTTTGATGATGTAATTGGCTTTGATCATATTGGACCACAGGATATAGAAAAAGGTCTAAGTCTACCAGACAAACAAGAGTCTGAGTCTGAACAGACTAATGAATCTAATGAGTCTAAAGAGCCAGAGTCCAAGTACAATCCCAACTATATTTCTTCTAAAATGAAACGGTTGTTCATGAAGTTAATGGGCTTGGTTTTAAACCGTAAAAGAGATGTCACATCACAATCTAGTGCTATAATGGAGTTAAAATCCATCAGTGTATCTTTGGGCTTACCAGCAGAATGGAGAGAAGATACAGAGGAGGAGAAGGAAGAAGATATAGAGGCAGAGAGTCCGGTAGATCCTAGTGTGCCTGTAGATGCTGGCTTCACCAAGGTGTTTCTGCAAGACTATAAAATCAAGTTTAATCCTTTTACTTCTCTGCAGTTCGAACAGAAAGGATTAGAAGTACTTGAGCCAAAACAGAGGCTAGTGACGTTACGGATTCTTATTCAATGGGCATTATCTACTTCTGATTTGATAAAGGGCCATATCACCCAGATTTCACAAAAGATCGATATTCCAGGAGACAAAGAAACGTACTATGCAGCAAGAAGCGTGCTTAAAGGGTTCAAAAATGCATCTGATGCCAAGGAAGAAGCCGAGGCAAAGTTCCAAAAAAGAGAAGACGACGTCAAGTATATTGACCCCACTTCGGACCCATTGGACCACTGTTTCCGAATCAGGTTACATGAGCAGTTGGCGGGCGATATAGGGTTTCATGTAGGACGGTTTTATCTTTGCAGAATGGCCAATAAGTACAATGGAGGCTTGACGTCGGTGAAAAAGATGGGTTCTATATGGTCTGGGCCGGCTGTGAGTGAACCTGCCTCTGATTTCAAGCTCTATGTTCAGGATGTACATAGTATGTTGGTACAGGCCTTAAGTAACGAAGATCTTGACCAAGAAACTGCTAGTAAAGGGTCTTCTAGTACTGGGCATGACAATTGGTATGAGGTAGCTTCGACTGTTCAGGAATTGGCTAGCTTTGTCAACTTTTTGTCCCAAAGATTGGGGATTACTGGAACCAATGATGATGATGTGATACCCATGACATCAACTATATACAAGCCCGTTATGTACTTGTATGGGTATTTATCAGGGCTTCTTCCATTGCTTATCAAGCAAGAATCTATAGAAGCGTACAGCAACAAAGATGGACGGTCGTCGAGACAAAGAGACATAAATTATAGTGATAAGAAATATAGTCACTACTTTGAGGAGGAAGAAGAAGAGGAAGAGTATGATGATGATGAGGACGAGTATAGACATGAAGACGCAAAAGAACACGAAGAAGATGAAGTAGATGAAGAGTATTATGACTAAATAAATCAGCACCTAATAGAGTCTATAGACATGTATCAATAGACAAATGGTCCTATTGAACTTTGGTCTATAATAATTAGTCAAAACCTATCAATAATTACTTACTCTGAACTTGTTCAATAGACCCCATCTAAGACATGTATCAGTATATTCTAATAAGTAGTCTTGCATAGAGTCTTAATTGCAGAAGAGATAAGAGATGTGTGATAGTCTTGAGCATGTACAATAAATAGTCAGAGAGGTAGTGTTGAAAGAGTAATAGTTAGTAATTGGGTAATTAGTGTTGGAGTAGTTTATTAAAACATAGTAATACATTAAATGCGGTTGGAGTTGAGCAACAAGTCGATCTTGTCTCTGATCAAATGTTCGTTATCTTCAAAGTACTTTGCTCTTCTGACCACCTCTTCATCGTAACCCTCGTCGCTTTTCAAAGCCTTAAGAGTCTCAGCCTGGCTCTCGAGCCAGTTTTCTATAAACTTGACGGGATCGTCGCTCAATTCTCTATAGAAGTTTTCTCTCAAGTTGGCGTTTTGAAGAGCCACTATGCCCAAAGCGATTCTGGCATTGAGTTTTTGGATCTGTGCGTCGGCCTTGGTGAGATTGTCGAAAGCAACCTTGTTGAAGTTGAGCAATTCCTTTTGGATTTTCGACAAGTTCAAGGGCAATTCAATGGGAATGTCAAGTACTACCTGGCCTAAAGTGGTGGAAACTCGAGTATTGACCTCGTAGTCGACCAAAATGGGGGTTCGTGGTTTAAAGTGAGGCTGCAATAACTTGTAGAGATCGGTGAATTTGAAGGTATCGACCTTAAATAAATTCTTGAGAACACCGTCACACTCGACTATAGTCAAGTTTTCATTTTCATTATCATCAAGTGAGTTCATTGGTACACCCTCGTTCAAGCCAGGAGCAGATACTACAGGCACCTTGGTCAACGAGTCGTTCTTTTTGATCAAGTTTTTGTACAAAACATACTGCCAGATTAAGTAAATCAACTCTTGCTGGGTCAGCTCGTGTTTCCCCGTAAACTGGGCCATTTCGTCGCTGAGTTTGAGACTCGAAGAATGGCTCTTCACCAACAACGCAATCTTGGTGCTGATGTTAAAAATCCCGTTTCTTTTGATATCCAAGCCGTCAAACGAGGCGCTGTTAAGGTTACGTGAAATATCAGCAGGATCGTTTCTCCATTCGATAATATTGGACTGTGAGTTTTGCAACGCCGGGTAGTCTTGGTTGGGGATCAAGTCGATGGAGATAGCAGACAAAATGGAGCTGAATTTCAATGCTTCACTGGCTTCGCTCTCATCTTTATTATCACTCAAGTACCTTCCTTCAACGCGTAAAGTCCACGAAGGTTCGGCATTTTCGTCCAACGGAAGCTGCTTCTCTTTCTGGAGCTGTACCTGCCATGGCTGGTTTTCACACGTATTATGAATAAACACTCTGAGGATTCCTGTTTCGCCTTTGAAGTTCAGAGGATGAATAGTCTTTTGCTGAATTGCCTGGAAATCCAACGCTTTGCGTGATATCAAAATGTCCACATCTCGCTCGGCCGCTTTGAGTTTCTTGTAGGTGTCGAGATTGGGCACTTTATGGTATAGCGAGGGGGGGATTATGGTTTCGGTGGGTGTGTATGAGACAACTGGAGTAGCCGCAGGCTGCAGTCTCGCTTTGTTTGGCCCCACAGGCTGTCCAGTAGGAAGTTGTGGCATGTTATCAATATATCAACAGTAACTATCTAGAAATACCAGTTTATTTTTCAAGAATTGGCTCCGCACGTGACGAGCCCTTTAACACTTTTCGAGCTTCCTTTAAACTCCTACCACACCCATGGATTCATCGTTTGGAGTAACACCGCCCTCGACGCCGGAGCATAGACGTTCTGAGGATTCGGGTGAATTGGAAAAAGTCGACAAATCAAAAAAATCAAAAGAATCAGAAGTGGGTATTCTGGGGAGTGGCTCTCCAGAGGATCCAGAGAAGGCACAAGAAATGATTCCAATAGCTGTTGCAGCTACTTCTACCAAAGTCAAGCGGCGCAACAAAGATACCAAATTCATCAACCATGCAGCACAACTCAAAAACTCCCACATGAACGAAATGCGTAAAAGAAAACGGGACTTTCTCACCAGAATCAACTACGGCCATGCCATGACGGTAGCTGTGTTGCCAGCATTGGCAGTAGTATACTTACTTCACTTTCATGAGCCTGTGATCCCCGCCAAGTCCTCAACACTCTATTTTACCTTCTTCTACTTCCATTTCACCCTTCTAGCCTTCACGTCTGGCTACCACAAGTACTTTGCCCACAACTCATTTAAAGTCAGGCATCCAGTGGTGCAATATTTCTTTGCGATTTTCGGCAGCAGTATAGGTCTAGGGTGTATCAGATGGTGGGCGTCGTTCCACAGAGCCCATCACCACAATACTGACGATACTGAAAGGGACCCATACTCGATAAAGCGGGGGTTTGTGTGGGCCCACTGGGGCTGGTTAGTGAAAAAGCCGAAGATCGTCACGTATTATAAGGATTTCATGGAGCAAGAGTTCCCCAAGCATTCACAAGTGCCGACCTCCACCGAAACAGTAGATTTTGACGAGATCAATGAGATCCACAATGAGGCCAATGAAGATGAGTATGACACTTATGACCTGAAGGATCTTACACGTAACAATTATGACCAGCATATCCAGCAACTTCTTATCTGGCAGGAAAAGTATTATGAACTTTTGTGGCTACTTACTTGTGTCGTTATACCCGTATTGGTGACGGTTTCTCTTGGTGACACTGTTGTGCACGGCCTTCTTTATCCCGGGATTCTCCGTATGCTTGTGGCGCAACAAACGTCTCTAAGCACCGAGTCAGTATGCCACCTCTCCAAGATCCACGTATCCTTCCCTAGCCAGCCATTTAACGATAAAAACTCGTCGCAGGACTGCGGAAACCCGCTTGTATCTCTTCTTACATATGGCCAGGCATACCAGAATTATCACCACGAGTTTCCTCACGACTACCGGGGCTCTTCCTCTGCATTTGCCTTTGATCCTACCAAGTGGTTTATCTGGACCTTGGACAAATTGGGCCTTGTCGATGAGCTCTGTAGAACGCCTGAAAACTTGATTGCTCAGCTTCAAATCCAGCAGCAGCAGGAGGTTCTAAATCGCATGAAAAGTCAGCTTAATTGGGGAACTCCTATCTCCAAACTTCCGCTTATTACTCCCAATGGCTTTAGACGGATCATTTCTTCGTCTACCAATGAAGATCGTATCTATATTGTTATCCAGAACATTATTCACGATATCACTCCTTTTATGGACCAACATCCTGGAGGAGTGCCACTTATCAAGGCTTCTCATGGAAAAGATGCCACCAAGGCTTTTTACGGTGGGGTATATGGCCATCTGACTGCTGCTGTTAACCTTCTAGCCACCATGCGTATTGGTGTTCTTGATGTGGGCAATAATGAAGAGGTTTGGGGAAGAGTAGCAAAGGAAGAGGGGGGTCAGGATGAGCTGGATAGGCGCCACATGCAGCACCATACTGCCGAAGCAGCATAAAAGCCATAAAAGCCATAACCATAAAAGCCATAAAAGCCCTACTCTACATATAATAATATCCAATCTCACTAATATAGTCTCTTAATTTATCACTCTTTTATGGTGTCTACAATATTCACATCTCTATTATGTTCCAATTTAATAAGGGTTCTATTCAAATAAGCATATCAATACCACAACCAGTGCTTTAGTTATTATACCATAGCTAGTAATTAATTTGTAAATAAGAATTGAAAGTACTTTGAATTATTTCTGCCATTCAAGATGTCACAGCTATTGTTCAATATCTTTCATGTCAATACCAATGTCATAAGCATACTCTAAAACCACCGGTCAGGTTTTTTATAGACTTGTTTATGCAAATTAGTTTTCGATACCTATCAGTAGTCTACAGTTTAATCCTGCTACTGTTTTGTTCTATCATTCTGTATTCAGTTTAGTTTTCGCACGTAAATTTCATAATTACATCGCAGCTTCACACTATCGACATCTCCTATGAGCTCAAACATCACATTGTTCCACTACCGAGACTATCGCGGAGCTACGATCGAAGACTTGGATATAAAACCAGCCATCTCCATCACCCCCACCACGCATTTGCTGCAGGCGTTGGAAATAGCGTTCGAGAACGAATTCACCCATTTGCCAGTGATTCATGAAACCAACAGAAAGCTCTTGGGAGTTTTGAACGTGGGCGATCTTAAAAAGGATCCCAGGAAGATCGGCAAGAGCTCGTTGAAGCCTTTGACCCAGTACTACATGATCTGGTTCAACCACAAGGCCAAACTCAAGTATGAAGCTGAGTCGTCTCAGGACCACCCGCACGCACCATTGCATTCTACGATAATGAAACCCAAGATGGGCTCGGGGAAAAAATACCACGAGCTCACCCCGGCAAGTCCCCTTGAGGATTTGGCCAAGTTCTTCAATCTGGGCCAATACTTTGCCATCATTGCCAACAAAGACGATAACTTTGTCTACGGAGTAGCTACGCCAGAAGATCTCATGAGGTACGAAAATTCGCGGCCGCGTTTATAAAAATGAAATATACGTTTATTGGGGAATTTTCAAAACTAATTTACCGGTGGTTTTACGGTTTTCCAATGCCTCGGTGGCCTTGGCGTAGTCCTTTAATTCGTAGGTGGCAGAGATGTCAAAGTCCAACTCGCCCGATGCGATTTGGTCGGCCAACTCTTTGACCCAGTGGTCCCATTCGTCTTTGGTTGCGATGTATGCAAACAACATAGGACGCAAGATCTTGATGGCTTTGGCCGACAATTGGATAAGGTCAACAGGAGGTACTACACCTGAAGCGTTACCGTAACTGACAAAAGTACCCTTTCTGGCAGTAGACGCGAGAGAGGTTTCGAATGTGTCTTTACCAATAGAGTCGTAGACAACTTGCACGCCTTGGCCATTGGTGAACTCGTTAACTTTGGCAACTACATCGTCCTTTTGCGAGTTGATGGTGAATTCCGCACCCAACTTCTTGGCCATGTCCAACTTTGCATCCGTAGAGGCAATGGCAATCACATGGGCACCCTTCTTCGCACAGATTTGAACTAACAATCTACCTACACCACCAGAAGCGGCCCATACCAAGACGTAGTCTCCCTTCTTGACGTCGTACGACTCGGCAGTGAATGCCACCGCGGTCAACCCGGCGACGAACATCGATCCGAAAACCTTGAGTTTTTCGTCGGACGTTTCTGGCTCGAGCTTCACAATATGCAAGTGGGAGTCTTGGATCTTAGTGTACTGGGCAAAAGTCGCACCGGCAATGTATGCAACTTTGTCACCCACTTTATAGTTTTTGACGTTCTCCCCAATTGCGTAAACCACCCCACTGGCTTCGCGGCCAAATACATATGGAAATTGCGCAGGATAAATCCCCTTTCTGAAGTATGCTTCAATGAAATTGATACCAGCATACTTGTTTTTGACCAAGATTTCGTTTGGGCCAAGTGCACTGATTTCTTTATCTGTGTACTTGATGACGTCGTAGCCTTCGCCGGCCTTTTCAGCAAGAACAACCTTTTGAGTTTTTGGAATAGACATGGTGATTGATGCGCCGGCCCCAACCGTTGCGGTATTCCACAGTTATATACAATTATGTCGATCCACACCGGAGTTGCCGGTCACGTGCATCAGGCGTTGCTTAATAATCACCCGAAGCATCCACAAACACAGCATAGCACTGCATAGCACAGCATAGCATCTTGGGCCACTTGAAGTCTCACTTTTTGGTTTTTTTCTTTTTCAATACATTGTTGGCTTTGGCATTTTCCGCCAACAACCGCTCCACCTTATCACCATGTCGCACTTTCTGCTGGTGACCAGAGGGATCTTCTTTGTAGGCGTAGCTGATACTGACGGGCGAGTTCATTAGGATGGACCCGTCCATTTTTTCAATCACTAAATCACTGGTACTAAAATCATCAAATACCAAAAACCCATATCCTTTGGAGTTCCCTTCCGAGTCTCTTTGAATTATGGGTGGCTTGATCAATGTGCCGAACTTGGAAAATGTATTGTGGAGAAATTGCTCGTCGATGAGCGAGTTGAGATTACTAATGAAAAGTTTGGCTCCCACGTCAATGTATCCGCTGTTCGAATCGGGACCGGCGCGGGCCACAGCACCACTGGTCTTCGAACCTTCGGTTTTTTTGATCTTGAGGGTTTTCCCGTAGAGCCGGACGCCCCGTAATATGTCGGCAGTGTAGTCGGCGTCTTGTATGGTCAGAAACTCGACAAACCCAAATCCTTGGTGGGTTTTCAAAAGTCTGTCTTTGGGCATGTTGAGCGAGCGGACCGGCCCGAATTGGACAAAGAGCTCGTACATCAAGATCTCGGTCACTTGCGGATCCAAGTTCCCAAAGTATAGTGTCGCCTGTTGGTTCCTCTCTGAGTCGTGTAGTCTTCTAAACACACTGGTCATGGTGTAGTGTTGTTCTGGTGTGAGGAAGCTGGTGTTAAGCGATGCTCTTCGCGGTCGTGCGTGTATTAATCTACATTATCTAATTCGTTTGGGTGCAAATCTGCAGTAGTTTGAGCACTCGTTTCAGCCTCATGAGGCCGAGAGTCGGCTGCAGTAACAGCCTCTGCCTCTGCCTCTGCCTCTGCCTCTGCCTCTGCCTTTGCTACTTCCTTGGACGACGATTCTTCGGGTGCGCTATCAGAGTCATCACTAGAGTCTGAGTCCAGACTCGAATCAGTATCGGATTCCACACTAGACTCCTCTGCTATTCCGTATGCTTCATTTTGGTCTATTTCGTAATCTTTCATGTCCTCACTCGAAATGTAGATCGTGGGATACTCCAACACCACCTTGTCCTTTAATACTTGCGATATCAGAAGAGTATGGTCTAGTGGTATTAATGACAATTGCGCTTTGTTACGACTGAGCACGTTCTCTAAATGAAAACTAAGCTTCTCTACATCCAGCTGGCCGAGCCCGCTAACTATGTTCATCGGCACCGCTTCTTTGAGAATCAAATGTTCTTTGAGCCGGTAACTCAAAAAACGCGATATTTCCTTTGCGCCGTCTCCCAAAAAGACCCACTCTACAGTCCATATGAATGCTTTGGCCTTCTTATCGTACCCCGTTTTATTGGACATGGCTCGTGACATGCCTGCTGGTAGCTGTATCACCAAGGTATTTTCTCTTTTAACAAATGTAGAGGGCTGGTGTGGGAAAACAGCATTGACTGTCTTGAGTCGCGCATCCTCGGTATTATTAGGCTTGAATCGCTTGTTCCCCGAGTGGTGTTGGGAATTTCCAAGGCCATGCTTGAAGACATTGCGGGCTTGACTCTTGACATCACTTTTGCCTAACTGGATCAGTCTATCTACATTGAGCAAGAAATTGTAGTCTCTGTTTAAGTGGGTGGAATCTTCACTAAACTGGTTTGGCGGGACAAACTTGGTCTGGTCAACTAGCCCGGTGCACTCAGTCTGTTGCTTGTGTCTTCGTACACACGCAATGGAACATGTGTTGGTTTTGCACGCGGGACACGTGTACTTGTACTGGTTGATGTGACATATAGAACACAACCCTTTCTCTGTTTCCATTGCCTGGGTCTATGGCTAGCGATGGTATGGCGATGACCTTAAGCGATGGGCTCGATGTGGGCCGGACTGCGATATACGCCGCCCGTGTAAGTCTCAGGCTGAAAAATCACGGCCTCAAAAAATTCTGATCTTGACCGTCTCAAGACCCCCCCATCACCGACCACGATGTTTAACCGCAGTATTGGACGTCTCTCCCAGGCAGGACCTTCTTTGGTAAGAACCAAAAAAACAAGAATCTCATTGCCCGAAAAAATACCGGTACAATTGTTGAAAAATGTGCCTGGCGTCGGAGCTGCTGGAGAAATCCTTAGAGTCAGACCAGCCTACATGAGAAACTTCTTACATATGAATAACAAGGCAGCGTATATTCTCAAGGGACAAGCGCCTCCGCTTCCTGTAGTAGAAAGAGAAGTGGTCCAGGTGGTGGAAACCCAAGAAGTGGAAGTCACGGCCCCAACCCCAGTACGTGAAGTGACCCCACCAACCAATGCAGGAGCCATGTCGTTGGACGAATTGTCCAGTCTTTTCAACACCATGAAAAATAAGAGATCAAAAACTAATGTCAATGCGGAACAGTCGTTCGCTACTGGTGCCAGTGATGTAAGCTACACGTTATCAGAATTGAAGGAGTTGGTTCCAAACCCATACGTCATCAAGGGCGAGTTTCCTGTCACCAAGGAATACTTGGCCTCAGTCATTTTCAACTTGTCAGGAAACCAAGTTCCTGTTTCTGCCATAAAGTTGGGCCAAGACAAGTCATTTGTATCGGAGATCTCCCAGGCCGGAAACTACAAATGGATAATATCGTCGCCTGCTGAAAAAGCTTCCCTCACCGTCTCCTTGACTGTCAACTAGCCTGTACATACTGTATATACAAATATCACCTACCTGTAACCAATCTTTTCGCAGTCACCGACATGGCGCTCGTTTCTTTTCTCATCATTTGTTCTCATTCTCACTAATGTTTCTCATTCTCACTAATCTTTGATCTCTCACACTAATGTTTCTCATTCTCACTATCTTTGATCTTGTTACGCACTCACTCACCTTTGATCTATTACTCATTCTCATCAATACTTGACTATACTATTAATGGGCGACCTTACGTATACGGCAGCCAAATCGTCCAAGATATCCAAAAAACCGGCACTAGGCTCTCCGATAAAGAAGTTACTGAAAGGACTCAAACGATTCACAAAACCTCCAACCCAGTTTGTTCGTACGCAGAGCTTAGCAGGCAGCGATGGCAAAAAGACAACCACATTAACATCGCCGTTTCAGAAAAAAGCAACGTCTAACAACGATCCCTTGGTGGTACAGGACTACAATGTGCAGTTAGACTACCAATTATCACGTAAAGACGACATATTAAAGGGCATTTCCACCATCCTAGACAACCAATGGAGCGAGTCATCACGCTTGAACAAAAGGTACTACACTAACGACGAAAAAGAGGGCCAGTCGATGGAAACATTAGTATTTGGGCTCAAGGGTCTTTCTATGTCTGTCAAGGCCGATATCATGAAGTATCGCACGCAGCAGTTTCCTTCCAGCTTGATCACCACCGCCCAATTGTACTCGATGTACGAGCAGCAGGGCCCCACATTTGTAGACAAAAACGTCGAGATCCAGATCCGTAGAGGGATATTGCGGAAGTTTGTGATTACAAATGCCGCTCCGGTGATTCTGAGCTCACCCCAGCAGTTTCAAAACGGCAGAGTCACGTATGGGTTTGAAAATGTTGAGGTGCTCGCAAAAGCACAAAGTTACTACGATGTGATAAAACAAAAAGTCCACGGCATACAAGATGAAATCAAATCTAATGATATAAGTGAGCAGACTAAAAACAAGAAACTTGGACAAATTGAAAGTCTAGAGAAATTCATCAAGTATGTAAAGAATAACCCCACAGCTCTCTTTGTGAGCACGAATGATAGTGAGTTGGGAACAGAAGAGATTTCTACGTTGGTTTCGTACGGTTTGGTGACGTTGACGTCCAACCACCTTAACGAGATCGAGTCTCACCAGTACTCCATTTCGTATCCTGCGTGTGGAACGTTTCTTAAACTCATCAATTCTGGTCGAGTTTGGCTCGTAAAACTACTTAGTAAAAACAAGTACAAGGAAAGCTTGGAAGAACAGATCATGAACAAGTGGGAAGGGACAAATATGAACGGGGCATGCAAAATGAACAACTTTCGCGCGCCATTTTATGGGTACGATCTTACTTGGATACTTGCGGACGCTCTCGGCGTGGGGCTTATAGAGGTATTTAATACTCCTGTAGGAAGAGGATGGAGGTTAACAGGAAAGGTATAATTATAGATTACAAAGAAATACACGGTTTTTTCAGGTTTTGTAATTGTAGAGATGATAAAAGGTGTGATGTTATGATGGTTGCCAAATTGACTACCAAGTGCGAGTAGCTGCAAAGTGAGTGTTGCAAAAGTAACAAGTGCGAGTAGCTGCAAAGTGTAATTATAGAAATTACCAGTGCGAACGTTACAAAAGTAACAAGTGCGAACGTTACAAAAGTAACAAGTGCGAAAGTTACAGAAGTAACAAGTGCGAACGTTACAAAAGTAACAAGTGCGAAACGTAGATGTTGAGAAGGTAAAAAACTGAATAGTATTGTCAGTGCGACAAGGGACAAGGGTGTGTCAGCCAAAGCTGCAATCACAGATGTATATTAAACACAGTTCCAATTGTTTTAGACAACCACAAGCAGAAAATCAAACTTACATCTTCACTCTCTGCTTTCTTTGCTGTTTCTTCTGCTTCTTCTCCAAAGCCTTCTTCTCCAACCTGGCCTGTTCCTCGGGCGACAAGTTTCTCAACTTAGCCCTCTCTTCTTTTCTCAACTTGGCCTTTTCAGCAGCCAACTCTTCCAGCTTGATTTCATCCATGATCTTGTTGAACTTGGCCAACTCAGCTTCTCTGGTCTTAACAACCTTCTTCAAGGCTTCTGGCTTGAAGTTGATTTCCTTGGCAGCCAATTTATCAACCAAGTTGAAAACAGATTCCAAAATACCATTCAATTGGTTCAAGTGGTCCTTGTTGGTGGTGGCATTGGTGGAAATGATGATTTTTCTTCTAGGAATCATATCGTTCAAGCTCTCTGGTTTTTCAGCAGGTTGGTCGGTGAAGGCAATGTAGTTCAAGTACGAAAAAGTGTTGACATCCAAATGGCTTTTCAATTCCGGAGTGGTGATTTTCTCTTGGAACTCGTTGACTTCTCCCATGTACACAAACGAGTTTGGCAAGTTGGCCGAGTCGGAAGTTTTGGTCAATGACAAGTAGTAGTTGGCCTTTCTGTGATCGTTCATGCCGATTTTCGAAACAATGGCAGCAATGAAGTTTTCGTACTGACCATCTTTGGAAGGACTAATCACAATCTCAACCTTATCGGTGGGATATTTCACCGAATCCGTGAAGAACGACATCACCACTTCCAAACCCCATACAAACACGTTTTGTCTGGGTTTCAATTTGAAAGTAAGGTTGACTTTGGCAATGTTGGTTCTGCCAGTAGCATAAGACGAGTAGTGCTCGGACGAATCCTTAATGTAAAGCTCATTACTGGAAACTCCAAACTGGTAGAAGTTCTTGGTAAACGCAGTTTCGACCCCCTTGAGGTACTTGGTGACCAAGTTCTTGTTGTACAAGTCACCTAGTTTGAAAGCAAGAATAAAAATAGCACATAGGGCCACAGTGAATGCTTCGATTTTCCATTCGTACAAGGCCAATCTCTGAAAAATCGTGAGTTGGGTCAATTCTTCAACCGAATAATCAGCATATCTTCTAGGACTAAAAGTTAGAAAAGAACTCAATGGGGTTTGTTACTCTACTTACGTCTCAGCCAAAGCTTTGGAGATCATCAACAACAACGATGCTGCCACGGACAACATCATCTTTATGGTATGGTAGGTGAGTACTGAAAAATTCAACGTCGAAAAATGAGATCGCCACAAATACCACCACAAATACGAACGGCGCGGAGCACGATAAAGTCTCACTAAAACAGAGCACTTGTAGATACTCTAAACTCTAAATTAGTTTACGTGAATCTCTAACAATGGCTCTAACAATGGAGCTTTGTCGCTAATAGTGGCTAATTCTACAACAAAATGAAAATCGCTGTTATAACTAATGGCTAAATGACTATATTCCACGCATAAAGCAGATGACCCAAGTGGGGTAGAGTGGCCCCACTAACATCCTTGCACTCCTAAACGGTACTCTCGCTAAGTTGTACTAGTGAGCCTAAAATTAATTTCTGTTTACTATACACCTTACCTTCTCTTCTTGGATGGCTCTTCGGATTCCGCCTGGAAGTTGGCCATTCCTTCTTGCACCGCGTTTCTCACAAGATCTCTCAACCCCTCCTCAGGGTTCTCACTGTTCAATATAGCCTCAACCTTTTTTCTCCTTTCTTCCAACTCATGTGGAGAAAGTTCTTCCGCATCATTTTTAGATGGATCATTTTCCATGGTGTACCTGATTTCATGGCCGTCAATAACACCTGGTGCCGGCAACGATGCTACAAAGTCATTTGCCTTTTCCACCTGAGTGTTGTCAATACCTCTGTGGGCCAAACTTCTCAAATATTCCACCACTTCAGGAAACTCGTCTTCCTCTTCAATGTACTCTGCGGCCGTCAACCCGTCGGAGTTCTTGATCTTGTAGTCAGCACCGAGCTTTTCCACCAAAAACTGCGCGGTTTTGACATCCTCTACGTGGTGGAGCGGGGTGTCTCCTTCATTATCCTGAACGTTTATATCACCCTTGGCTCCTACCAAGTACTCCACCAAGTCCAAGTGTCCGTAGGAGGCCGCAGCATGGATAGGCGTGTACCCATTTGGATCTTTGGCATCTGCGGCAAACTCGCCGGAGCTCACAAGCTTTTCAACTACCGCTCTTTGGTTATCGGCTGCTGCCACCCATATATTAGAACTCATCTGTATAGAATTAGTGTAGATGGATGATGGTGAAAAATTCCCGTGCGTATCACCAAAAATTAGACTTGATCAACAATCTCACCAGTAAGCGTATTGTTGAAAGGACCAGAGTGCGTAATTCCACGGAGTGCGAGTTTATCGAGAATTAAAGATGGCGCAGAACGAGGTCGAAAAAATCGAGGTGTCGCCCCCAGAGAAAACGTCCGGGTTCGAATGGTGGAGAAGATCGCTTCAGTACCGGACAGGCTTGGGGTTGGACGACCAAGAGAAAAAGCAGTTTGAGGTGGATTTCCAGGCCAAGATGGCTCCCGAGAGATGTGCGCTGTGTATCGAAAACAGAGACTGGATGTTGAAATACTCGCCGCTGGTCAACTTCATGATGGAGCACGTCCAGAAACTCAGCAAGACCCCAAATGTCATCACCAAAGACAACATCATATGCGATGTGTGTGATGACTTGAAAGGCGGAGGGTTCCACCCGGACGTAGGGATCTTGCTCTGCTCCAACTGGATTCGTAACAAGTGGCAGTTGGAAGATATCTTGACCCACGAATTGGTGCATGCCTACGACTATCTCAAGTTCGATATCAACCTCAAGGACTTGAAGCACCATGCGTGTACCGAGATCAGAGCATCGATGTTGAGTGGAGAATGCCGCATGCTCAACGAAATCCAGAAAACGGGGCTAGGCAACTTTGGCAAGAAGTTCCAGCTGTGTATTCGTCGTAGAGCCGTATTATCAGTAAGTGCCAACCCTAATTGCAAGGACAAGGAAGAGGCAGAAAAAGTAGTGAACACCGTCTGGAACTCGTGTTTCAACGACACCCGTCCCTTTGAGCGGATCTACAAGTAACCAAAGAAGGAACAAACTATCCATAGAATATGTACATAGATAAATGCACCCGTTAAATGCACCCGTTAAATGCACCAGTAACATGACGTAGGATGTGTTCCATGCAGAAGCGAAACTCTTGGCGAGTCAACACGATGGCAGCAATTAAGCGACCGAGGGGGCCGGCTTCGGTTTTACGATGCCACAAGCCTCGTATTCCGCGCCGTCCCCGCTGCCAAACGTATCGGTCATTTTTCGGTCTCAAACAATGCGAAACCGCAACTATCGTGCAACGGATGATACGGATGAAATTTCAGTCTACAATTCTATATATTAAATACAGGTACTCAATTGCGTAGATTCAAGTAGTTCCAAAGGTATTGCTCAAAATGCATAGACGTACCAACACCGATGATCAGCTTGATGCCATTCTGAGAAAAAACGTCGAGGGCAAAAGACGGTCGCTCCTTATCGAAGGTTCTTGGTCCGATGAGGCTTCTAGCGATAAGTCGGAAAAAGATGTTCCCATTGAGGAACCAAAAGTACCCACAGAGAAGATTGACGATAACCTGTCTACAGCCAAGACGTCATCCTACAAGTCTGTCCTCGAATGGGTAGACGTCGATACAGCCCTCCATGACTTGACCGAGGTTGTCTCGACCAGAAAAAGGAAGCCTGGAAAGTCGTCGAAATCGGATAATAAGCTGGCCCAAGAAACGTACATCTCCAAGTTTGGAGACCTCAAATTCAAGATGGTGACAACCACCATCTTCGATGCTCAGTACTTTAAAGAATCTGAAGTCTACGGTATATACGTATTGTTTTGGCTGGGCATTGGGTTCTTCATATTCAGCGGTCTCTGCCATTACTACTTTGAGGAAACGGGGCACCGCCCCATTTGGGATTGGCCCATTGTGCACATTCTCCGTCGTGACTTGGTCAAAGTGGCTCTTACAGACTTGGCTATGTACATAAGCAGCTATGGTGTGTTCTTCATCCAGGTGATGGTCTACAACAAGTGGTTCACTTGGTTTAGAGTAGGCTGGGTGTTGCAGGCCATACACTGTTTGGCCTTCTTTTTCTTTTTTCTCTGGTTCGCGCGCTTCATGAATTTCCCCTGGATTGCAAAGGTATTCTTGGTCCTTCACAGCTTGGTTTTCATCATGAAGATGCACTCGTACGGTTTCTACAATGGTTACCTCTGGCTGATTTACCGTGAATTGGAATTTAGCAAGGAGTACTTGAACAGACTTTCCAATGGCGATGTTCTGATTGGCAAAGACCGTGACGAAACCAAAATCGTCCGCGCTTTGGAAGAAAGTATTGCATTTTGCGTATTCGAATTGGCCTCGCAAGCCTTCACTGAGAATGTAGACCAAAACGGCGACGCCTCAAGACCACCAGACGCGGTTGAGTTTCCCAATAATATCACTCTCTTCAACTACTTCGAGTACTCGATGTTTCCTACGGTGGTCTACACCCTAAACTTTCCTCGTAACCCCAAAATTAGATGGTGGTATGTATTTGAAAAAGTGTGTGGGATCTTTGGAATTTTGTTTCTCATGGTAACAATTGCCCATAAACTGTTGTTCCCGCTTGTGATTCAATGTATCGAAGCGCGCAAGCTCACAGGTCAAGAAAAACTATACAGGTACCTTATGATAACTCTCGACATTATCCCACCATTTCTCCTTGAATATCTCTTGACATTCTTTATGATCTGGGATGTCATCTTGAACTCTTTGGCTGAATTGACCCGCTATTCCGAGAGAGACTTCTATGGTCCATGGTGGTCCTGCACCGATTGGTCCGAGTTTAGCAGAATCTGGAACAAACCTGTGCATAAGTTCTTGTTGCGTCACGTTTACCATTCTTCGATATCGACTTTCAAATTGAATAAAGCTCAAGCTGCCATGGTTACCTTCTTGATATCGTCCATTGTCCATGAACTTGTGATGTATGTCATTTTCAATAATATCAGAGGTTACTTGCTTTTCCTCCAAATGACTCAAATTCCCATGATCGTTTTGTCTAGAACAAAGTTCATGAGCCAACACAAAATCTTGGGAAATGTTATCTGTTGGGTAGGCTTTATTACAGCGCCCAGTGTGATCTGTACCTCTTATTTAATGTATTAGAATATGTATTAGTATGCGAACAATTGATTTATCTGTAAACTACTAAATTGAGCAATCAATCGAGTTATGGCCTTCAAGAGAGATTTTGGTTGCGAAAAGAAAAAAAAACCAAATAATTAAATGCTTTCCAAAATAGTAGCCCTATGAGTAGCTTGACTGGCTATAGTCTTTCAATGGGTGTAATAGAATATGTAAACTTAGTCTAACCCAACTAGTTACTAAACACAGTCTCTCACTATGCAACAGATTCTATGAGCTACACAAAGAGGCGTATTTTGCACGGAATTTTAACCATATCTGCAAAATGAAACTTCTGACGATCAATCAACGACAGGCAATTGACGACGAACCCCGCGATGTTTAATGCATTGAGAA
This sequence comes from Suhomyces kilbournensis, assembly GCA_030563685.1. Classification (NCBI taxonomy): domain Eukaryota; kingdom Fungi; phylum Ascomycota; class Pichiomycetes; order Serinales; family Debaryomycetaceae; genus Suhomyces; species Suhomyces kilbournensis. The sequence goes on from JAJMJN010000003.1 coordinate 940,809, forward strand.
GCTCCCAAACCACCTTAGTCCGAACTACAGCAGAAGGGATGAGATCGATTAGCCAAATGAGGAAAAATGGTTCTTGTACTAATTTTCCTCTCTTTTTCACCTGTGCCAACTTGCCATGTGTTTAGCATTTACTCCACTTTCAAAAAATATAGTTTACTACGTATTTTTGCGGGAAGCCCCTCAAAAAATGCGAGGCTTGAATTTGCATCCTGCATAGATTTAAGAAACTTTTCATTTTCGAATTGTATGCATTTATCAACTGGAGATAGACTAGTGTGAGAAACGTACCAAATGGATAGGTTCTGCTCAAACCCATCTCCTGGGCCAACAATTTCATGAAGATCTAACAACCAGATCTTTATGGGCGGAGATGTATATAGCCTCTGAAAATTAGACTCTGCACATCATTTCCTAGTTGGGTAGTGTTTATGCGCGGGGAACACCCGCCGCAAAAAAAGAACTTCTTTGCTTTTCTTGTTGACGAAGATAACCAGGGAGCATCAAATAGCCCTCGAGGGGCCTAGCGGGCCTAGCTTGTACTGGAGGGGCCAAGGTGGTACCAAAGCTAATGTTTAAGTCTGCATATTGAACAAATCAGTTCAAAGTGGCACCAAAGTGGGTATCAGCTGTTACCCCAGGTTATTATGATACGTCTAAATCTGTCTAGCTTATGATGCGCGCCCACATTTGTCTTTTATCAAAGTATCTCCTGCTTAATCCGGAAATTCGTGCTAACGCTTCTATGCACAACAATACGTTAAGCGACAGTAGGGTCCTGATACATATATATATGAATATATACTCAAGGAACATCGGATGGTATTTGAGCCGTTGAATCTATTTCTTACACTTTCACTGTCATCATGACAGACCCAAAATACGCTTTGACAGAAGAAGTCTACCGGATGGTGGTGGTGTTATCTGATGGTGGAGCTGAAGGTACTGGTATTAGAAAACTTGTCGCATTCACCAAAAATGTGGTGGGCAACAAGGTTCCATCAATAGTTATTGATTACGCAGTTACCCTTCAAATCAATTTGTTAGGAGATTATCCACTTCGCAAAGATATTGCGCCAAGTATAATATTCGCAGTTGTATTTTTGGTGCTCGCCCTCGCGCACCTAGGCATCTTCCTCATGAACTACTCGAGAGGCCACTATTTTTTCCTTTCAATCGGATGGGTATTCTACTGTGGTTGCAGAGTGATAGGTTTTGCCTTGAGAGCACAATGGGCCACCGACCTATCACAAGTGGACACTGGCTTGACTAGTGAGTTGTTCCTTATTATTCCCACCATTATGGTAGTGTCTTTCAACTTAATTCTCGCACAAAGACTTTTCACGTGGAGACATCCTGTTGGAGGTTCCAGAAGACTTTTCCTTTACACCATGATTGTCATTTACCTATTTGTAGTGATTTTGGTGGGTGTCACCATCTTGGGTGCTTTTACACCTTATATCAACTACTTGAGCAAACTGGCGTATGATTCCTACAAGCACGTTGTGCAGTCTGTATCTATCCTCATTATATTGTACTCGTTAACATCTATAAGTTTGCTTGGCTTGTCATATTGGTCACCCACCAAAAAGGATGAAAACTTGTACACCTACCAGCCGTGGTGGATTGAGAGTTTTAGTCCATTTTATTATGTCAGAAAAGGCGCGCCACAAGAAGCTGCAGAAACGTTTATGAAAAGAAATCATAACCATCGTCACGCGGTGAGAGTCATTGCGGCTACAATGCACCACCACAACATGGTTGAAGGCTTATCCAACCAGAGAGGTGACCTCAAGCATAACTTCTCCATCATCTTGCTCTGTGTGAGTACGCTATTCATATTTGTGGGTTCAATTATCAGAGCAATCACAAACTTTCAGGCTAGACAACAAAGATACCAGTCGGATTTATGTAATCCTGTGGCAATGTACATATTATGGGGATTATTAGAGGTAATCATCAACCTCATGTACCTTATCGGCAGGGCCGATCTTCGTTTTTACCAACCAGATATTCTTCCCAAAAAAGTGCGGAATATTATTACCGCGGACCAAACAAATTACCAATCCGAAGACGAGGATACCGAGGACAAAAATTATTATGACGAATACGATCACGAACACCACCAAGACCCAGAAAAGTATAGCTTCAGATTGCAAGACGACGGTTCGATGCTGGACGACTGGAACTTTGTCGACGTGGACGTCCCCACTGATGACGAGGCTTCGCGCCACGAAAATCGGAGTATAGCCAAACCACCGTACCCCGTATCTAAGCATGGGGACGACCACTCAGAGTTCAACTTCTGATTCAATCGTAACTTAAATAATCTTTACCACGCATACCACGAATCTAGAGCGTTAGAGACCTCTCCAAGGGCCAGGATCCGTTCAGTTCTTCCGTTTATCTTGTATACACTATTTAGAACATTATGAAACGAAATAAGAAATGGATAGAGCTAGTCTCAATCCATCATTTTCAAAATGTGAAGCTTATATATGAATTCATTGAGCTAGTCTCACCCTAATATATCCAAACTTTTAAAATCTGTAGATGAGGCATACTTATTTTAACCAAGATGTCGGATTTAACCCAAAGTATTCCATCTTGCAGTCGTGAACGATTTAAAGTTGTTCGGTGCGCCAATCCTCAATAAAGTGCTGCAAATTAGTTCGCGCGGCCGCATTGTCTTCACAACTGTACCCCACAATCTCCGCCTTTTGCAAAAGTTAAGACCGTCTATTCTTCCCAAATCGGTAACATGCGAAACACTCGAGAAAGAACGACTGTGATACATGTCCCAACAACTATACCTGGACAAGATTATTGTTTGACAGTTTCGGGTTGGCCAACGCTCACAACACTTTTGTAGTTTATACCCCGGAATGACTTCATTTGTAATTACAGCCTTACACATGCGTACGCCGTATGCCAGCTCAAGCCCTCACACACTAAAAAACCTTATTTATCGAGGGGATCTTATCCAGGAACCCAAAATTAACAGCGCAACTGCGGGGATGGTAAAGACTTGACTTTTGGCTATCAAATAGCTGAAAAGGGAAATTATTTGCAGGACAAAGAGTCACCGGTCAAAAGTCCCAAAGCTTGTTGTAGAATAAGTACTGTGATTAGTTGTACATAGATTAGATATAAGTGGTAAGATGCTGTAGATGTTTAGCATTTTGCCAGAATTAAAAAATGTCGCCTAATTATACCGTAGTTGAAGGACTAGTAAACCTCCTAAGAGCTGTCGAAAACGGGCCAGATGAAAGCACGGGTATCAAGCAGTTGGTTACTTTTGGGCAGAATCTTTTAGGATACTCCATTCCCCAGGAACTTGTCACATACGAAGTAAGCTTGCAGATCAATCTTTTCGGTGACTATCCCACCAAAGCAGATGTAGTTCCCAGTACTGTGTTTGCTTGCATCTTTTTTGTATTGATGATCATTCACCTGGTATATTTTGGTATTAACTGCTCGAGGGGCCACTACTTCTATCTTACGGTGGGGTGGATTATATGCTGTGCTTTCCGTCTTATTAATTTTGCCTTGAGAGCAGGTTGGGCCCCAACTCCCTACAATATTACCATGGGGTTGACCGGTGCAGTTTTCGCTATCGTACCAACGTTGTTGTTCACGTCGCTCAATTTGATCTTGGCTCAGAGATTGTTCACCTGGAGACATCCAGTTGGTGGTTCGCGCAAGCTCTTTTGGAATTTTATGATCACCGTCTACGTTTTGGTTGTGGTTGTTCTAGCAGTCACCATCCTTGCTTCATTTGTACCCTATCTTTACTATTTAAGCACTTCGGCCTTTTTGAAATGGCAGGTCGTGGTCAAAATCACCGCAATCATGGTGATTTTGTATTCTCTCTGTGCCATGATCTTGATTGGGTTGTCGTACTGGACACCAACCCAGAAGGATGAAAACTTGTACACATATCAGCCCTGGTGGATTGAGAGTTTTGGGGTGTTCTATTTTGTCAAGCCAGGTGCTGCACAGCAAGCTGAAGAGACCTTTATGAAAAGAAACCACAACCATAGACACGCAGTAAGAGTGATTCCAGCAACATTGCACGAGCATAACATGGTCGAAGGCTTGTCCAACCAAAGAGGAGATCTCAAGCATAATTGGTCAATTGTGATTCTTGCCTTCAGTACCATAGTTATGTTTATTGGAGCTCTTTTCAGAGCTATCACGGTGATTAACGGCAAAGAAAAGCGTTACCAGCTTTTTTTCAGTACAATGGTACCCATGTATGTTATTTGGGGAGGGCTAGAGGCGGTTTTAAATGTCGTCTATATTGTTGGTCGAGTGGACTTGAGATTCTACAGACCAGATGTTCTACCTGCCAAAGTCAGAGCCATCATTACTGCTAATCAAACTAATTACGTATCTGATGAAGAAGAAGATGACACCCAAGACGAATCCAAAGACTTGGAGGAGATTAGGTATCCGGAGAAGTCTTTTGTTAAAGAGTCTTTTGACCATGAAAGCGAGTGGAGAGTTATTAATGTCGATACTAGGTCTGAGGCTAGCTCCCCCGACTATGGTTTCAGGACGTACTCTCTTAACAAAAAGAAGAAAGAGAACACCGACGATTTTCATTTTTGATGGACCTTTTATATATTTTGAACGTACCTTATTTATACCTACATATCGTAGTAGTTAACGGTTTCGCAGCCAACTCATATGATTTCCTAATTGGGCTCTCAGGGTCCGTCACAAACCCCGAGTCCCCTTTCGGAAAAATGAGCGCGGTGCCGAATTGTAATAGCTGAGAAAATTAAGTGCTAGTCGAACTCGATAAGTACGTTATTGACTCTCTATTAAGGTGCTTGGTTGATGAGATGGATTTGCTGAATAATTAAAACCAATTATATAGATGTGAAATGCAGCTTGATTTGAAATGACAGAGTTATCGCTACAATGTAGCTAGTTAAATGATGTAGGACGTGCCGTAATAAGTCTATAAGGTATGTTGCACAATCTGTTTTGCTACAAGTTTAATTGGTTAAACAACATTTCTACTTGTTATGGGATCTTTTCACAGAACCATTGAATTTGCATTGATGCGGCATACACGTGCTCTTGGATTGGCTAGTGCGTATTTGCGCAATCCGAGACATCCAGCTGGTAAACACCAGGCTATAAATTTCTCAAGCTTAACGTCCTAGCTAAAGTCTATACATTTATTGCTGGCCAATCTAGGTCTTTCTTTCTTTGCCTCGCTTGTTGCAACCACATGGCTAGTTACAGCGAAAAGTACGATAACACGACCTTTTGAGATCTACAATTTTTCTGGTAATGGCGGCTAATGATTCCAAATTAGAAAGTGATTGCGGCCACGGAAAAAAAAATTTTCCAGTATTTGCAATATAAAAGCGAGCCAATGTGGAACACTTTTGACAGCGCACTAAACTAGATCAACGATGTCTAAATTAACACACCCTTCTATCAAGGACGGCTGGTTTGCGGAAGTCTCCGACACCATGTGGCCGGGTCAAGCCATGTCATTAAAAGTGGAAGAAGTTTTACATGCTGAAAAATCCAAGTACCAAGATGTATTGGTTTTCAAATCTACTGACTACGGCAATGTCTTGGTTTTGGACAACTGTATCCAAGTGACCGAGCGTGATGAGTTTTCGTACCAAGAAATGATCGCCCACTTGGCATTGAACTCGCACCCAAACCCCAAAAAGGCCTTGGTTATTGGTGGAGGTGACGGTGGTGTTTTGCGTGAAATCTTGAAGCACGAGTCCATTGAGGAAGCATGGTTGTGCGACATTGACGAGGCCGTCATTGAAGTGTCGAAAAAATACTTGCCGGAAATGTCCAAGTCGTACAACGATCCAAGAACCAAGGTTCATATTGGGGACGGATTCAAGTTTTTGGCCGAGTACGTCAACCAATTCGACGTTATCATCACCGATTCGTCGGACCCAGAAGGTCCTGCAGAATCTCTTTTCCAGAAACCTTACTTTGAATTGTTGAAGGGTGCGTTAACCGAAAAAGGTGTGATCAGTACTCAGGCCGAAAACATGTGGTTGCACATGAACATTATTTCCAAGCTCAAGAAGGACTGTAAGGAAATCTTCCCAGTGGCTGAGTACGGTTACACCATGATTCCTACCTACCCATCAGGATCCATTGGATTCATGGTGTGCTCCAAAGACCCCAACGCTGTAGTCACCAAGCCATTGAGATTCGACTGGTCCGACGAGTTTGTGGCCAAGAACTTGAAGTACTACAACAAAAGAATCCACGAGGCTGCATTTGTGTTGCCAAACTGGGCTGACCAAATTTTGAACTGACGCTGTATGTAATTTGTGTAATGAGTTATGAATAATACAATTTGGTTAGATGTTTGTAGCCCTGTAGTGCGCTGCCAAGAAGCCACCAACTGCTCATGCGCTAATCGCGGCTGCGGCCATCCTGCCGCGCCACGACAACAAACCAATCCCCGACCGGTACAATAGACTAAGCATTAGTATAAGCATGATTACAAGCATAACATTTTACGAGTAGTATGTGTAGTTATGCGTAGCAGTCACGCACACACCGAAGGGATTATGATACTATTTGCATATAAGTCACTTATTTTCGTAAGGATCAAAGCCGCGCACCAGCGTTATCTCGTTTATTACGCAACCGTTCAGGGTTACAACGCATACAAGTTTTAGTCATTCATATATAAATAGTGGATCCCCGCCAATATGGATCTATTAATCTAACCAAAATCATAAACATGTCCGAATCAGCTTCTATTATCAAAGAACCTCATGTAAAACCCGAAATGGTGTTGAAGGATTTCGCCAGAGAATACGAAACACCCAAACCCAATTCGTACCAGAATTTCATCAGTAGTCTAGGATCTCTTTTTGGATCGTGTGGTATATTTTGTTGCTTGTGTGAAAATCCGTATAAAACAATTGACCAGGGTGAGGTGGGGTTGGTCCAAACGTTTGGTGCGTTGTCGCGTACAGTTGAGCCCGGGTTGTCTTACGTAAACACGTGGAGTGAGAAGTTAACCAAGGTCAGTGTAAAGATCAATATTCGGGAAATCCCAGCCCAAAGTTGTTTCACCAGGGACAATGTCAGTGTAGTGATCACTTCGGTTGTATACTATAATATCATTGACCCACAGAAAGCCATTTACTCCATCACCAATATTCACGAGGCTATTGTCGAGAGAACCCAAACGACGTTGCGTGACGTCATTGGATGTAGAGTGTTGCAAGATGTAGTTGAGAAGCGTGAGGAGATTGCCGAAAGTATCGAGCAGATCATTGCCAAGACCGCATTTGACTGGGGGGTAAATATCGAGTCGATCTTGATCAAAGACTTGACTTTGCCTGATAAAGTGCAAAGCTCATTGTCGATGGCTGCGGAAGCAAAGAGAATCGGTGAAGGTAAGATCATCAATGCCAAGGCGGAGGTTGAGAGTGCCAAGTTGATGAGAAAAGCAGCCGATATCTTGGCATCCAAACCAGCTATGCAGATCAGATACTTGGATGCCATTCAGAACATGGCCAAAAGTCCAGGCACCAGAGTCATTTTCATGCCTTCTGCCCAAGAAGTCGAGAGAATCTCGTCCAACATTGGTGAAACCGGCAAGGATAAGATTGCCGACTTGGACGAGAACAACGAATGGGCTGCTGGTGGTCCGGTGTCGTCGCAACCCACTGGAATCCACTCTTCAAAGCATATTATTGACACTGTAGGATTGCAAGAGGCCATGAAGTAACATGAAATAACATGAAATAACATGAAATACCATGAAATAACCATGAAATAACCATGAAATAACCATGAAATAACCATGAAATAACCATGAAATAATCATGAAATATCCATAGGATAGCCGTTTTTTTAGTTCCTTATTAATTTCGTACTTCGTCGCTTTAACCGAAATATATACCTGTAAGAATTCGTGTAGTCTTTAGTGCTGTATGTTAAGAGAGTAGAGTGTTTTTTGACATTCAATAAATACAGAGGTGCAATTTGAAAAACATACTTACCTGGTTTTGTAGGATATTTGCAAAATAGTTGCAATATTCGATAATGACAGAGTGCTCAATGTTGCACCTTCCCCTTTTCTCTTCTGTTATCCAATCTATATCCTGTTCAGAAACTGTCTATCCCCTGACCATTTAATTTCTACTCTTACTACCTGATCTGTACTCCTGCCTCCCTCTCTGTCTCCTTCTGCCTCCCTCTCTCCTTCTCTCCCTCTCTTTCTAGTGCGCACAAATTAGTGCGCTTTGACACTTTCGGTTGATCGACAAAAAAGACACCACCACCAACGCATACAATCCACGAGGTATCTTGCGACCAGTGGTGATAACAGAGCAAGATCGGATCCATCACCGCACCCATCTACACATACCCTGCCTTGCATCATGAACGGGCCCGGGTTCGATTGGCTAAATACCCCCAGCCTGAACGGGGGCAATGGCCATGGAGCGTCCCCATCCAACGACAATTTGGGCTCTTTTGCTACGTACGCCAATTCAAACAATACTAACAACGGCTCTGTTTCTCCTATCCCAGCCGTATCGTTTGGCCAATCACATCTTCGACCACAGTCTACAACCAGTCAGCAGCCCATGCCTCAGACGACGCCTCAGACCACGTCTCAGACCACGCCTCAGGCCTCGTCTCAGTCTACGTTTACTAGCCAACCACACCCTTCTTCAATTGCCCCCCCTGTTCCTACCAGACACCACCACTCCTACATCCAACAACCCACAAGCAATCATCACAGTCCTGCTAATCATTTGGGCGCTGTAAGTGTTGACAGTTTGATCTCCGACCACAGTAATCATGATGACGAGTACGGCATTCCACTTTCGTTGACCGCACGCGAACTCACGCTCCAGGAATCAAAGACTTATATGCGCTGGTACAGCGATATACTAGCTAGAACAAACAGCAGAACCATCACCATGAACGACGTGTTCAACTTCCTCCACAACTTCAAGATCCCTGCCAGTGTCAAGGAGAAAATACAGCGGATATGTCACAAACTACTCTATTCTATTAATATCGGCGAGTTTTTCGCGTTGCTAAGACTCATCAGTCACACCTTAAATGGGTACGATCCCCAGCGAAAATTGATAAAGGTGCAGGCTCCGGTGCCCACGCCACCTTCGATCCTCTCTAAAAAGCGCCAGAACGATGATAACGATACAGAGAGCGACACAGAAAAAAGTGCGGCCGCCGCCGGCGCGGTGTCCCCCAACCTGGGCGAGTCCAAACCGCTTGATTTGGACGGTTTCACCCAGTTTATGCTTACTGGCGAGCGTCCAGACGATATCCCCAAGAAGAAACGGTCCAAGAAGCTAAAGTCTGTCAAGTTTTCTGACCAGATCGTCACCGATATCCACGAAGAGTCGTTTGTCAACAGTCCGGTTGAATCGCCATTACCCGAACTCGACTATTCTCTTCCCATGGATCAGCTTCTAAAGATGAAACAGCACCCTCAGAAAGTAGACGAAGAAGATAGACAGGTTCTTGAGGAAATGGGGCCCCAGATGAACCACTTTCAAAACTTGCATTCGGTCGATACCGCTTCTATCAATGGCGTGCCTGCAAATATAGACTCATATAACCATAACCAGTTGCTTCGCCCAAATATGACGGGTCCAGCACAAATGTCCCAGCTTTTCAGCCCATCGCCTGAGCCTGAATTGTTAAAGCCTAATATGACTGGCCCGGCCCAAATGAAACAGTACTTTAGCTCGGACCCGGCTCTTCGGGAAGAACTCAACTCTTTGCAGCCTAACGTAACCGGGCCTGCAGATATGGCCAGAATATTTGCTCCTTCCAACCAAGACGATGTGCAATACCACCAGCCAAATACCCCCAAAATGTCTCTCCAGTCTTTCACCAGTCAAATGACAGGAAATACTATGGCTAATACCCTTCAAAACGCTGGCCACGACTACCAGGCTCCTTCCAATACGTCTAATCTCAACAGACCCTTACCCCCACCTCCAGTACCCAATAACCGTAGAACAAGATCGTTTTCGTCTCCAACACCAAGAATGCCTTCTCAAGACAACTTGAGTCTACCCCAGCCTCCAAACGTGCCTCCTCGGTCTCCATTATCCAACAACTTCAATAGCCCCACCACCAGCTTCCAAAACTCCTCTTTTCCCTCTAGCCCCGTCCAAAAAGTGCCTCCTCCCCCTCCTCCCTCACGTAGAAGAAATGCATCCACAGGTAATCCTCCGCCATTGCCTCCCAAAGTGGCACATGCTGGCTCAAACAACCCCTACAACAATTACTCAGAAAGTAATAATGGAAGCACAGCTAACATTCTTGACGACTTAAAAGCTCTACAAGAAGAAGTAGACAAAATTAGAGACATGACCGGTGGATTCTAGAATTCAATTCTTTGTCTGGCAACAGCCAACCGTTCTGTCATATCTAGAGACATGAACATTATAAATATACTCATAGGCCAACATTTATCAAAAGACTTTGTAGGAAATGTAGACTCTGCAGGAATTTTCTCCAGAAGTTCACAGAAATCACCAGCTCTTATTCAGTACAGTAATCCTGATATTCACATCTTCTCCTCACCAATACTACTTAACAGTCCCACTATCTCCCTTTACATTACTATAGAAAAAGTCGACAAAAGTTTAAACAAGATGTTGGACAGATACATTGTATTACCAGGAGAATAAATAATTTTGCAGCCACTCAAAATATTGGAAATTCCACGGCTTCAACTTCTAGATAAAAAGAAGTTAGATCCCTTTTATATAAACTACTTTGATACCTTATACTAGCTCATTCTACTCTAATTAAATCTATTTCCTTGACTTACCCGACTCCCCGAGTTTTGCTGGAGAAACTCAAAACATGGAATCATTATCCAAGTTCGCTATAAAGTACTCTTTGAAGCAGAAAATACAACGCTAATTGCTTCATTTACTTCAAGTTTTGGTCTCTTTACATCTACTCCAAGTAATACCTCTTTCAAGTGTATCCTGGAAAGAGATTGGATAGAATATTGGGTCTTAGAAGGACATTGGGGTTCTTCTTTTCAGCACCATAATCTAGCACTTATCGCCTGAAAATTAGCAGGCCAAAATCGGCTTTTTCAAGTGGAGAGCTTCCGGATTATGGAAAAGAAGAGTTAGGAATGGAAAGAATCCGGGTCAAAGTAGTACCGAAGGCTGCAGTAGGACCTGAACAGGTATAACGTTCCACTCCACTATGTATTGATTTTGGTTGCACGCTCAGCAAGGAGTAGCTTCACTAGCTCAGTTGGCAGAGCGTCAGTCTCATAACATTAGTTGTGTCATCTGAAGGTCGACAGTTCGAACCTGCCGTGGAGCACTTCCTAATTTTAATGCTTCACTAGCTCAGTTGGCAGAGCGTCAGTCTCATAACATTAGTTGTGTCATCTGAAGGTCGACAGTTCGAACCTGCCGTGGAGCATTATTATTTTTGTTTGTCCGGTTATTTTTTGTGTTGACGCCGTGCAATATCACAAGCACCTGTAAGCGCATATTCAGGGAGTCAAAAAGAAAACTAATTTTTTATTACCGTAATAAAATCTATATGCAAAATTGATTTATTATTGCCGTAAGAAAAGCTATATAGAAGAGGTTCATTTCTCACACGATACCGGTAATTTAAACAATAATATAGTAATGGGGCATCTATCATCTCAAGGCTATAATGCCATTATATACCTTTCATATGCCTTTTTGTTGTTCACCGGGCTTTTCCTAGCATGGAAGTATGCCAGTAAGGAATCGTTCTTATCGTCCAACGGAACACAGCGAGCCATCCCGTTGTCACTAAATTTTATCGCTTCAGGTATGTAAGATATTGGTTAGAGACTGGATATGTAAGCAGTTAACTAGCGGGTGTCTTTTGATTTCTTCTTAGAAGTTATTGGACTGAGAATATACCGTTTGAACTCGATCAAGTTAATACTTGCGTGAGGATTGTTAACACCAAGCCAGGATCACCACAGAAGGTCATACGTTGGGTACACCAAATCATTCACTAGCGACGACAAATTCATGGTAGTGTACTCATTATATGACCTTTTGAAGCTCGCTCCTTTTACTAACAAATAGCGATGGGGGTAGGTATATTAACCACGTATGCGCAAATCGGAAACTTGTCAGGGTTGCATGGACTTTTGGTGTACACCATATCAGGATCCATCCCGATTTTTGGGTTCGCATTGGTGGGGCCGATTATCCGGAAAAAGTGTCCTGAGGGGTTCATCTTTACTGAGTGGGTACGTCAAAGATATGGCCCCGTCACTGCGCTCTACTTATCGTTCTTTACATGTTTGACCATGTTTTTGTTCATGGTCGGAGAGTTGTCTGCCATACGAGGAGCCATTGAAACCTTGACGGGAATGAGTGCGTTGGGTGCGGTGATTGTGGAATGTGTAGTGACCACCATTTATACGGCAGCTGGGGGATTCAAGGTGAGTTTTATCACCGACAATTTCCAGGGCGCGCTCGTATTATTATTGGTGATCATATGTGCTGCAGGAATGGGCTCGTATATTCATATCGATCCTTCCAAGGTAGGTCCAAGTGGTCTCCTCAAAGCCAACAAACTAGGCTGGCAGTTGGTCTACATCTTGACTGTTGCCATTGTCACCAATGACTGTTTCATGGCGGGCTTTTGGTTGAGAACATTCGCCAGTAAAACAAACAAGGATTTGCTTATTGGATGTTCCATCGCCACCGTTGTCACCTTCGTTATCTGCACTTTGGTTGGTACCACTGGCTTCCTTGCAGTGTGGTCAGGAGACTTGACGGTGGGGGACGAAAACGGTGCGAATGCGTTTTTTATTTTGTTGGACAAAATGCCCAACTGGATCATCGCATTTGTATTGATCTTCTGCATTGCATTGTCTACATGTACGTTTGATTCGTTGCAGTCGGCGATGGTTTCGACTATTTCCAACGATTTGTTCCGTAACAAGTTGCATATTCTCTACACAAGAGGCTTGGTGGTGTTGATCATGGTTCCTATTGTGGTGTTGGCCATCAAAGTGGCCGACAACATTCTACAAATCTACTTAATTGCCGATTTGGTTTCGGCTGCAATTATTCCCTCTGTGTTTTTGGGATTGAGCGACTCGTGGTTTTGGTTCCTCAGAGGCTTCGATGTGATGTGCGGAGGTTTGGGTGGCTTGCTCGGCGTCTTTGTGTTTGGAGCTGTCTACTACCATAGTGCTAGAGAGGGTGGAAAGTTGTTGTTGGTGTGGAATGGAATTTACGACAGTGCAGATTGGGGTCCATTTGGTGCGTTTGTGATTGCACCCTTTGGGGGATTGGTGATCACGTTCGCCGCGTGCGCATTGAGAATCGGTGCTGAATACGTGTACGCGCGGTTGACCTCAAAGCCTTTTACTGCGTTAGACAGAAAGGAGGTGGTTGAGACCGAACATTCGGAAGTCGAGTCCTCGTATGGGTCTGTCGATGACCCCATCAAAAAATCCGTATAGACTTATAGAATCTCAATATTTTGAATTTACTTGTTATCGCATGAGATGACGTAAGCGGAAACGTTTCGCCCGATAAGAACTAATCACAAAAGATCGCCTTCTTTGCATAAACTTCGACGAGATAAAGCAAGACCCCTTTTTCCAGAAAAAAATCAATATCCGTCGTCCAGTGGGATTTGTCTAGTATCTACCTACATGACCGAAGTTGCTTACTCGCGCCGTTTGGCGCAATGTACCTGTGCCATCACCTGGTGCTTGTTGTCGGGAGGAATTATCTTTGGCTTTGCGGCATTGAAGCCCATTTTAATCGCCGAACACGTCTATGAAGATTCGTGTGACATGGACATAAATCCCCCATCCCTTGGCGCAATGAAGGCATTGACCTCGTTCGCCAACATCCAGGCGGACTCCACGGCCAAGTGCACCAACCAGGACTTGAAACTCAATATGATTTTCACCATTGCAGCCGTGGTCACTAATGGGTCTGCGTTGTTGATTGGTCGGGTCTTGGATACCTATGGTCCCAAGGTATGTGGCTTGATCGGCGCTGCATTCATGTACTTGGGGTCCCTAGTATTTATCTACGCCAAGTCCATCTCACTCCATACTCCGTTCGATCCGTACCTCTGGGGATATGCTAGTTTGGCGTTGGGAGGTCCATTCGCATTTATTTCTTCTTTTCAATTGTCCAACGCCTTTCCTCTGAACAGTGGTATAGTGCTTGCGTTGATCACCGGTGCGTTTGATGCCTCGCTGGCCATCTTTTTGATCTACAAGTCTATTTACTACAATTTTCTGAGGTCGTTCACCATCGCCAAATTCTTCCAGTTGTACCTCTTGGTGCCTACATTTATCACCGTGGCCCAGGTGTTTGTAATGCCAAGCGAAAGCTATAGAGCTCCTTCGGCTGAGGCTACAACCACCGAAAACACTCCATTGTTGGCTGATGCACCAGTTGATGCTCCGGTTGCCAAGAGAAGAGACTCCATGGGAAATGCTATCAGGCAACACTACGATGAAGAGGGAGAAGAGTACCTAGTGGAGCATTCGGGAGGAGTGTTTGGTGTGCTTCACGGCTTATCGGCCCTGGCGCAGCTCAAAACCCATTGGTTCTCCTTGATGACTCTATTCACCACCATCCTGATGTTGAGATTGAACTACTTTGTGGCCACTATTGGCAGTCAGTATACTTACATGTTTGGGTCGGTTGATAAAGCCCAGCAATTAAACCACTTCTTCGATATAGCGTTGCCTCTTGGTGGTTTGGTCTCTGTCCCTTTTGTGGGAGTGTTTTTGGATACATGTTCGTCCGTGTTTGTGCTCGATTCTACTTTGGTGCTCTCGTTGTCAATTGGTATTCTTAATTTGTTCGCCCACTACGTCGCGGGGATTTTGAACGTGTGCTTGTTTGTGGTGTATAGACCTTTGTTCTACACTGTGGTGAGCGATTATTGCGCAAAAGTATTTGGCTTTGACACCTTTGGTACGGTCTACGGAACTATCATTACTTTTTCGGGTATCTTTAATTTTGGTCAAAGCATCTTGGATAGATTGACTCACAGTACCTTTAAAATGAACCCCCTTCCAATCAACGCTATTTTGGTTGCATCAACTGCGGTCATTGGTTTCGTTATGGTGACCTACGTCAGAGTCCAAGCAAGACACTTTAACAAGAATAAGAGAATTGTGCAATCTACACAATAGATCTCGTGGCACTCCTGGGACTCCTGGCATTCCTGGTTGCGCGATTATTATAAATTGGCTGCAAAAGTGGAAGGGGCTCCCCGCAGTGACAAACTCGCAGGATCCCACCCGCATGCGCATTGCCCGATATAGACTAGGTTGATACCACATTTTATATATATAATAGGTGCCTAATTATGTGTAAGAGCTGGTTATATTGTCCGTAGACCCCGGTGGTTAAACTAATGTCTCCATTGTAGTACCGCGTACGAACCATTCTACCCACGTGATCACGCATAAGGTACAACTCAAAAAGATTCGAGTGGTACCTCTCATTAGCATTCACATCATGAAGGTAGCCCCTATATTAGTATTGGCTAGTCTTTACGCGCTCGCAGGTGCATCTCAGGGGGAATATTTTCCCGAATACCAAAAATGTGTGCAGAATTGTCTATCGGACATGCACTGCGTGAACGTATTCGAAGAGATTCGTATTGAAGGGGAACGAATTGTCAGGAGAAGTCTCGCCCCAAATTCCAAGCGTGAAGTGGCAAGCTCGGGAGCTGTTTCGCCTGCGTTCGACACATCAACGGTAGATTTTCATCAAAACCTGATATCGCCGTTGTTTAGGGTGTTCTGGAACTGTCATGACGATTGCAACTATAAATGTCAACAGATCATCACCGACCTTCGCAAGGCCAATCATTTGCCAATGGTGCAGTTTTTTGGCAAATGGCCTTTTACCCGAGTGCTTTTCACCCAAGAATTATTCTCGGTGTTATTTTCTATCGGCAACTTTTACGTCAATTTTGTCAGCTTACCCAAGCTTGTGCAACAATACAACAAAAACTGCAAGGATCCCAACGACACGTACCATGTGCTATACAGACAATTCATCAATTTCATCATAGTGTCGCTCTTTGCATGGAGTTTTAGTACGTTGTTCCACACGCGAGATAATGCGATCTCGGAAACCTTGGATTACTACGGGGCATTTGCCCTCGTATTGTCCAATTTCCATTGCATTGGCGTGCGGTATTTCGAGCTTTTCAAAAATCCCCGCAATTTGAGAATATGGCAGGCTATCATGATCATTATTTATGTGTCACATTGTGTGCGGCTCAAGATAAGCTGGGATTACGGCTACAATACTTTTGTGAATTCGGTATTTGGAGTGGCAGCCATAGTTTTGTGGAACGCTCATGCTGTCAACACTTACCGCAAATACAAAGAGAATTACATTTACTACAATAATTTAATCCAATTGTTGCCGTTCGAGACAAAGATTCTTTCTAGACTAAACGTACTTTCATTGTCTAGAGCCAAGATAATTCCTCTCTTGCCAATATTTTTCAACTTTTGGTTGATGATGGGAATGCTGTTTGAGTTGATGGATTTTGAACCTATTTTCCGGCTCATCGATGCTCATAGTATTTGGCATTTTTTCACCATGTTCCCAACCATATTGTGGTTCGAATGGGTCATTTGGGAGATTGAATTGAGCAAATTGGGAGATGTAAATAAAGTTAGTTAAATATATTAATTAATGAAAATAGTAAGGCTAGTATACAAAATAGCAATGCGACGGTATAATAGTTGATTCTCAACCGCGAATTGAGATCAACCTGGGGTGACTTTCTGGGGTCACTATGAAAAGACGAAAAAAGGTATGCAAGTGTGGGTTTGAAATAAAATTAATGGCGAAACGTCAAGAATGAAAAATATGCAAGTAGATGGGCTGAGGTGTTATGCGGGCTCAATGACTTTGTTCGATATTGGCTGCAAGAAAGTAGCATCGGGGTGGCAGTGTGCGGTCACCAAATTGCGATAGGACACAAGAAAAATTCTCTTATACCATGTGCTCCTGCTTTTCATGGTTGCGAAGGGGCTTCCATTTGCTGATGTAGATGCTGATGGCGAATAATGAGAAAGCGCACAATGCCATCAATAACACCGATGTTATGCTTAGTTCGCCGCTGGAGTGTGCGTAACTGTGGTTGTATCTCTTGAGAACCAAGTCGTAGCTGTGGAACTTCATGAATGGTATCACGTGCTTTAAGTTTCCAGTGTCGTAGAAGGCATGCTCGCCTAATAAGGCTGCATCAGATGTAGGCAAAGGAACCATTGTGAGCGAGTGTGTTGGGTGTTTCAGATAAGATTAAAGTACTTGTTTTGAATGCAAGAAAACTCCCTGGATATATACCATAATTAATAGCTCACCATTGCTCATCAATTATCCGCATTTACTAAAAACAAAAATAGAAAGAAAAACAGAGGCTCAAGAAGTGTATGTAGGTCCTGTATACTGGTGATGAAGATTAGAGGCTCACAACTTGGCGAAGAAAAAAATCAGACAATTGAGGCTACAAAGTGACGGATTGGGACTTGCTAACAAAGCCCCGATATATGATTGGGAACAGATTGTTTTTTCAAGAGTTGAGACTGATTCGTGATTGGGTGTTGGAGTGGTGACACTAGTCAGCTCTGTGATCCTTTTCGCTAATTCCATTATGTGGTATCACCGGGGTAACAGGTCACTTATCAGAGAACATGCAAGGCTTTATTCTGTTGTGTTCTCTCCCCCCCCTTCCCCTGTCCGAGAATGGTTTTCCTGCATATTTACAATGTTATGAATGTTGTGAATGTTCCCGATACAGACTGAGATTAATTACATCCGTCGAGTGCGCCCCACCGCCAATTAAATGTCTCGTTACATTTACGCAATGCATAGATAGGAACGTGCCCCGGAGGGTCCGATCCTACGAGATTTTGGACACCTCACATCAGAGTGAACCTATCAGCTAGGCGGTAGATTGGTATTTGGTTTATGGGTTCTCATCATCGATTCGGTTAAATCTAGCCTTGTTTAGGAACTTCATGCTATCGCTAAATAGGTACCCCTTGAGCATCATGAGTATTATTGCCCAATAAAATAATTCGCCCCTGCAAGTCTCACGCACCTCTCAAGGGCATGCATATTGTCCTTCTGCCGTTTCGCACAAAATTTTCGGGTTTACAATCAAAGCGCAACGGTTGGAGTCCTTTGTTAGGCTACATACATGAAAAACGATTTGCAATGCTATAACTATTACTTCGATCGAAAGAACTGAATCTATTAATTGGAATTGAAAATGAAATTTGCCTGGTTTGGATTAGAACCACAAACATACTAGTAAATTGAAAAAATTGTTTTGTAACCACGGCGCACCTAGGTAACTTGCTAATTTGAGTGCTCAAAAATATTTTGAAAAATGCTTGCTATCTAAAGTTGTGCAGTACCAAGTGACAGCAGGCAAAACCAAATTCATTTTTACTTGTCAGACTTCTTGAATTTGGCAAAAATCAGCCTCTTTGGTTTCTCGTCAAAAGCAGAACCAGAATCTTCGCTGATTCCAGTAGAGGTAGGACTATTGGGAGGAAATTGACTGAAGTTGGATTGTTTAGGAGAAACCAAACTAGACCGCTGAAGCAGCGGGCTGCCTTTGTTGTAGTCGATAGAAGAAGGTGCTAATCTCGTAGTTTTGTATTCCTCGTAATCGACCCCTTCATACAATCCACCCAAGTGGCGACTAGCCAAGAGGGTGTGCGAATCGCAGTTTGGGGTTTTGTGCGACAATGCGCTCGAGCTCACACTAGAGGCTATGGAATTAAATCTATGTTCTGACATGATCGATTGGTTAGTGCTCTTGGAACTGATGCTCTCGTTTCGAGATGTCTTATTGGCCTTGGATCTGGCTCCAATGCTTTCATAGTACTTGAGAATACTGCTGTCGTCGTCTTCCTCAAAGCTCTCGTCGCAGCCATCGTTATCTACTAAAGATTTTGTTGGAGATGCTCGCGGAGAATTTCTCATTAGAACTTGATGGATTTTTTCGCCGCGCGGGCTAAATGATGTCGGGGATTTATCCCCTCTTGGACTTGCTGGAACAGAATGAAGCAGCTCTGCTGCTTTCACAGGGGGCATCACAAGAGTTGGTCTTTCCTCATCCACACTCTTGCCGTTGATGATAAGCTCGATCATGATAAACTTTAGCAAGTTCCGCCACAATTCGAACAAATCATTATAGTTGTTCAATCTCGAGTTTGACTGACTGATACTCGTTAAGCTCTTCAAGTTCTCTATTATCGAATCAATTATTTTATTGATCAATGCTGTATGTGTATCCCAATCAGCACGGGTTTTTTCGCGCGACGCGGCAGAAAATGGCTGCGAATTAAATTTTCCACTAACCGGAGTATTGAACGAACAATTGATAGCCGACTGGTGGGCGTACATCTTAAAATGCTCTCTTCTCATCAAGTTAATGTACTCGTAACTATAATCTTTGAAGTAGAAAAAGTTATAATTTTGGATGGTTTGTACGTCATTAATAGAACTTAAGTTTGTAGGATCTCCTGATAAAGTGAACATATTATACAAGAAATAGTCAATTAACTCACCATAAAAGTTTTTGGATCGAGCTATTGAAGGCAAAATTTCAAAGTAGTTGATTCCAGATTGCATTTCTATTGACTGGAACTTTATATCTTGATAAACATTGTTCCATAATTGGGTAGACTTTATGAGCTGTCGCACATTTACAGTAGTGTTTGGCTCACTTTTTTCTTTTTTAGAATCCGTCAAACTAAACTTGTTGAGCC
Organism: Suhomyces kilbournensis; assembly: GCA_030563685.1. Taxonomy (NCBI): domain Eukaryota; kingdom Fungi; phylum Ascomycota; class Pichiomycetes; order Serinales; family Debaryomycetaceae; genus Suhomyces; species Suhomyces kilbournensis. The sequence continues at coordinate 960,631 of JAJMJN010000003.1, forward strand.
GGTAAAGCGTATCTGTTTCGTCATCGGATTCTTCTTCATTGTCAGAGTCGGTTTGAATCTCAGAACCATTTTCCAGAGTGTTGGGAGCGAGCATGGATGGCAACCCGTTGATTTCTTTAGTTTTCATGGTGATTTTCGCGATTTTCCGCATGTATTTGAGCTTGGGAACACCGTTTTTTCTATGCTGACTCGCTTTTAGTTGAATATATTGATAGTCACTAGTAAACCCTTCGAAGTAGGAATACCTCAAGGTATTCAAGTTTTGTATGCTGAACAATAACTTACCTGATTCCTTTCTATATCTGTTCATAAATTCGTTTAGTTTATGATATTTACACTTGTTTGTCAATTCTTCGAATTCTTTCTCATACTCACTGATTTTTTGTTTAAGCGGCAGTAATGGAATTGGCTTGAGAACATAAGTCTCGGTATTGAGATCAAACACTTTCTTTTTGCGCTCGCGCAAAGGAACATAGGCATCGTCGCTGCGCGGGCTCGAAGGTCTATCCTTGGAGTTTTCACTATTCTTGGACGAGATTGAAGAGGCGGTAGAGGTGGTTTTGGTAGAGCTAGTTTTTAATCTTGACGTTCTTTGGCCAGAGTTTTCTGATGACGAGGATTTTACTGATTTTGAGTCGGTCGACTTTTGTGGTTTTTTCACTCTCACCCGGACCTTTTTTTCTCTCTCAATTCTCCTGACTTGAGAATCGCTCAGAATAAGTAAGAACGCAGACATGGTCAATTCTGGTTCAATATCATAAAGTATGGGAAGTTTGGGTACTTTTCTCGTAGATTGCAGCTAGATATTTCTGATAACTTTTGATGAATGCCAGGAATTACAAATAGTTATATATCGCCAGAAAACTCCATGAAACCGGTGCTATCGCTCTGCAACTACGTGCCACAAACTGCACCAGTGGTACCGAAAGGTGAAGACTTGCTTGAAAAAAGGCCTGAAAAATTCCAGACAGAAATTAGATCGGATAAAAAAAATGCCCCTCATATGTAAACCAATGCCTACGTAACGCCTATGCTGTCCAATTAACAACGATTATGCAGACGGTTCAGTAACTGTAATATTTTTGATCGTCTAATGACAATAACAAGGCTGCATGGTTTAAAGTACATGTACTTCAAGGACGCAAGTCAACTCACACATTTACTTTTGTGTCATAATTAAACAATACGGCCCTCTTGCAGTACCTTAACGATAACCGTGCCGTTCTACAATAGGAAAACCTGCCGAGGATTCGTGCTCGAGGAAATAGAATCACATTTTGATACGAACGCAATTAGGGCATCCTTTAACGTGGACTTGCATTTGGTTGCCACAGACTAGCGAGTAAAGCCTTGATTACATATTCATTTGCTTCACGTGTAATGCACCCGAACCACACTACATAAACGAATGATTCTGAGCTACAACCTAAAGCAGGTGGATCATGTCCATTGATCGAACCTTCACCATCTGGTGAAAGTACGCTCAATGGTTGACGTTACGAGAGAAAAAAAAAAAAATCTCTTTGTCACTCAGCCTTCAGATGAAAAACTACTGGATCCGAATCGGCTATGAGGCTAATGACTTACACATGCTGTTTTCGGCGCCAGACCGCATCCCAAGCATTCTAGCGTAGTTTTGGAATACCAAAACTGTTCGAGACCTTGCTTGATAAATTGCTGGAATGTGATAACGTTTCATAAATAGAAGTCGGTGTGGCGTTTGAGTGCCTATCTGTAATCTAACGCCATCAGTACGCTATTTTTTGGGCCGCTCACTAATCCCTATTCTGCCACGCGACTGTCAACCAGAACAATTTTAACGGAAAATTATTTTCTAATCACAACGAGATCCTTTTGACAAATTGCGCACGGCGTTGTGCAGAAATTTTGTAATCCAATGCTCTCATCTTTTAATGAGCCCAATTTCAGGTTCAGGTTCATGTGCAAAGCTCCTAGTTACGGTTTGGATAAACCCGCTGCATGATGACACAATTATTAACACTGAAAAGAAATTGAATTATAGGAGGTGAATGCAATAAATTTTACGAGACGTACCAGCTCTAAACGTGGTATTAGACCATGCTTCTGTTTCAGACAAGAATCGAAGCACTTTATATTCTATGCTTCTGTTTTAGCGAAGAATCGAAATATTCCGGCCCGATCCTCTTATATCCAACTTTGGCACGAATTACGTGCCCTAAAAAAATTTTGGCCGCAGACGACGAGCGCAAATATCGTTTAGACAATCAAAAATAAATTATTCCGATACCGGGAGTCGAACCCGGGTCTGCTCGGTGAAAGCGAACCGTGCTAGCCGTTACACTATATCGGAGTTTATTATTGTTTTTGACTGTTTACAAATGTATTGGTTAGATCGAAATTCCTTTGGACTCATTAAAACGGTACGAATGTTACATTTACCTTTATCATATTTTCGAGCCTAATTCAAATAAAGTGCATGCACTATTGAGCGGAACTTTAATTGCGAATAACGATAGCCGAAAGCCAATTTCACTCACAAAGCAATTCATGCAAAAATACGCGTAGGTATGTATACGTAGTTGAGCATTCGTACTGGATATTATGACTTTACTTGTCATAATGCGGGTCTAATATATGCACGTTTAAAGGCCGCAATTTTAGCTATGAAACTAACTACATAGTTGGTGCCACGCATTTGGAGTGCTCAAATTTACGAGTCTGTAGCGACAGAGATAAGTTGCAATGTAACCCTCCAACTCTAACCCCACATGTCGCATTCAGACCAAAATCAGACTATCCTAATTTAGGAGGTGCAGTTAATCAAAGCTGCAAAGTCAACTCTCCTTTTGACATGCTCCTACTAAAATGTTTGGGTACGATATGTGATAAGAGGTGGCGGACGTACGTGTTAGACTACAATGTGACACTTCACTCGACCACAAGACTACAAACTAATCCATATATTACATATTTCTTGGCAGTCATGGTCTTTCTCTATTCGCACTCAGTCCACAAGGCCTCATTCTTCCCCCAATCGTGTGATTTACCAACACCCACAAAAGATGGGCACGTGACTGTCTCAATCGTGTGCCAAAAAAAATGAAAAGTTTTCGTACCTACGGCAGAATAAGGTATATTGAACGGCAGGATGTGGAAGACTACCTTGAGAAATGTGTCGAGTAAGAGCAGCGGCATAGTATACGAACCAGTACCTATCAATTTATACAACCCCGCCAGATCTGCATTCAATATCAAGCCAAAAAAGACCCAAGGCTTGGTCCACAACCCACCAGCAGCTATTACCAAACCATCGATCAAGACTGCCAAAGCCTTTTTACCAGAGAACGATCCCAGAAGAACGCTTGCATCGCACAACCAAATAACCAAAGAACAATTGGAAAACTACCCAATAATCAACCGTTACGAAGCGCAAAGTAATAGAAGCTACGAAGTTACCCCAGAAGTAGTACAAAAGATCATAGAGTTAAGAAACCAGGATCCTAAGAAGTGGACCATAAGCAAATTAAGTCAGGAGTTTGGCATAGACCGCAAGAAAATCAATGTTTTTTCGGGTATATTGAAGGGTGACCAAAAGGTGGACCCAGAAGCAGGGCTTAATGCGAGACAGTTGGAGAGAAGATCGGAGATGAAGAGAAGAACCCAGCTCTGGTTAAGAGGTGAGTTTTAATGTATATAACCCAAATCAATGTAAGTAGCGTACAAACAGTATACTATTGTAAGTAGACACTAGTGTAAGTGGACACTATTGTAAGTAGACACTATTATAGTTTTTCAGTTGAGGTTAATTTTTCGCACGCCCGCGAACATGAAAATGAACTGCAAACTTGAACGACTGGCAACGACAAGATGAGTGAGGTATGTGAGAAGATCAGCGATATGTTAAAGGAGTGGATGGAGTAAGATGAGTACTAACGGTATAGAGACAACATAATAACCGCAGAAGGCACAACAATAATACCAAACAAGAAGGGCCCAAGAGAGATGCCATCTTGGACCTTAACAAGTACAAGGACGAATTGATCAGAGTGAATTTTATTGGCGGAAGACAGATCGAAGGAGTGTTGAAAGGGTTTGATCAATTGATGAACTTGGTTTTGGAAAATGTAAAGGAAGATTTAAGAGGTAAGTACTGCAACTGACAGCAAAATGATATGATACTAACTTTTAGACCCTGAAGACGACAGTGTGTTGACAGGAGAAACCAGAGAGTTGGGGTTGGTTGTTGTGAGATGCACGTCGTTGTTGACGATTTCGCCTGTGAATGGCAGTGAAGTCATAGACAATCCGTTTGCGCCTCCTCAAGAGTAGTGTATTATAGATGTATAAAAATTACTACAATAAACAAATCAAAGTAGAAGACAAATAACAAAGTAGAGTAAGAGGAAGCAAGAGAAAGAGTGCGAAAAACAACAACGACCGCAAATGTGTTCCAAATAATGAGTAAACAAATGTTTGTGGTAAGAAAAAAGATTACCATCGGCAAAGAGGTGGGAAGGAGCGGGAGGGGTATCATAAATGTAGTACACGCACCAAATATAGACAGTAGTATAAGTAGTAGAAGTAGTAGAAGTAGTAGAAGTAGTATAAGTAGTATAAGTAGTAGTAGTACAAGTAGTATAAGTAGTATAAGTAGTATAAGTAGTATACAGTCTGCACTATATGATGATTACTTTAATCACCACTGAGTACGGAGTAGGCAACCCGTATCGGGACGTTCTTTGGTGGGCCCTTTATCTAAAATTATTTATCTCATCGCCGCGCATCAAATTTTCCATCTCTTGAGATCTTCTCATCAATGTCCGACAACGTCATCACACTCAAGCAAACCAACCAACTCATTGGGTTGTACTCGATCATCCGTGACCAGAACACCAAAAGAGGAGATTTCGTCTTTTACTCCGACAGAATCATTCGGTTGTTGGTTGAAGAAGGGTTGAATCAATTGCCAGTCGAAACCACCGAAGTCAGCTGCTATGGGGGCCACAAGTACCAAGGGGCCAAGTTTTTAGGCAAGATCTGCGGGGTGTCTATTGTGAGAGCAGGGGAGTCTATGGAAATGGGGTTGAGAGACTGTTGTAGATCTGTAAGAATCGGAAAGATTTTGATTCAGAGAGATGAGGAAACGGCGTTGCCCAAGCTATTCTACGAAAAGTTGCCTGAGGATATCAGCGAGCGTTATGTGTTTTTGTTGGATCCTATGTTGGCTACTGGAGGTAGTGCCATGATGGCTGTAGAAGTGTTGTTGTCGAGAGGCGTACAAATGGATAGAATCTTCTTTTTGAACTTGTTGGCAGCCCCAGAAGGAATCAAGGCTTTTCACGACAAGTACCCTCAGGTGAAGATCATTACCGGGGGAATTGACGAGAAATTGGACGAAGATAAGTATATAGTTCCAGGTCTTGGTGATTTTGGCGACCGTTACTACTGTATCTAGACCACAGTACAGTAGTTAACAAGTAAACGACAAAACGACAAAGCTAATAGAAGTAGAACATGTAGAGAGCTAATTGGTGGTGGTGGTGGAGATCTGTGAGTCAATTGGTGCTCGTACTAGATACTAGAGTCAGGTGTGGGCCGCACTATAAAATAGTGATCACTACACAAGATGTAGTACAGACAGTCAAATAAGAAAACTATACCACTAGTATATTTGTATGCTATATATGATGAAGGTAGCAGAACATTTACTTCAACAATGAGATGTACATGTTAGCCTAAGTAATGCTTGATAACGAGGGAAGGTCTTTCACTACCATAATTACATATAGCGAATTGTCATTGAGCTCGCACTAATGATTAGTGAGAGTCACTGTCGCACTCGAAAATTAGTGAAATGATTAGTGAGAGTCCATTCACTAGAATTAGTGACGGTCCCATACATTACTGTACCCATCCTACTTTGCACTCTTTGTCTTAAATCTCAAAATGGTCTCTACTTTGCACTCTTCGTTTAAATCTCAAAATGGTCTCTACTTTGCAGGAGATAATCGACCCTTTTAAATCCTCCCTCACTGTTTCTGGGCTTAATTGTCTAGGCTCGCACTGGAAAATAGAGAGAGGCACAGTAGAAAACAATAATTTCCTGAAACAATTTAACCCCTATATACATACTCTCACCTTGACTAGCTATAGTATAATATTAGTTTTAAGGGTAAAATAGTATTTTTTAACAATTTGAATGTAAATGCTCTATTGATGGATTATTCTAATACTTTTGGTCTACATGTACTTTCTATGAACTATTTCTGGATCTTCATTATACTCGGCACTGGTGACCCACATCTTCTTGAAAGTGCTTAAACCGGCCAAGATGGACCCTCCGATCCACGTAGAATACCTTCTTTCTGGCGGCGCAAAAAGCTTGATCTTCATTTTTGTATTGTAGGCGTCATTTTTGGACCATACGCTCGCGGTATCGTTCATCGACTGGTTGTTTTTTAGCTCACTAAGCATCCTATCACCAAAGTTACGAAGGAGAGTGTTTCCTCCTGAAAGAATGATGTTCTGGTACAATACGGGCCGCAAGTCCAAGTCGGTTTTGGCAATGGCTAGACTGGTCAATTCGTGAAGACCCGGCGATTCGTCACCTACAAGCAATGGATTGAACAAGATCTCGGGCGACCTGAACCGCTCGCTGCCTAGTTTGATTTCGTGGCCATCGGGAAGCTTGAATGTCAGGTACAAGTCGTGGTCGTTATAATAGTTTGTATACAATTTTTCGTCTCTGACGGGGTCTTTGGAGATGAAACACGCGGATTCTTTGACCAAGCGGGCGATTTCAAGCTCGGAGCTGCTGCGAAGCGAGATGCCGTTCATAATGCGTAAATTGGCCGCCAATTGGTGCGTGATGTCACGCCCGGCCATGTCCATCCTCTTGATGGAAGCAGGCAAAGAAAAGCCTTCGAATACTGGTACAATGTGGCTGACGCCGTCGCCACTGTCTACCACCACGCCAGTGGTTCTGCCTGAAGAATAGAGCGACAATACGGCTTGGATCGATACGTAGAGACACGGCACATTGAACAGCTCAAACAACACCTGGCACATTTTGTCTCTGTTTGTTCGTGGATTCAACGGTGCTTCTGTGATAAGAAGCGGGTGCTCTTCGGCATTGGTGCGTAGTTCCTGGGTGTATGTGTGGTACCACAAGTGTTCCATATCGGTCCAGTTTCTTACTATGCCGTGTTCTATTGGATACAGAAGCTTGAGTATGCCACGGTTGGCCTGTGCCAACGACCCCACAAACGTGTCTTCTTGGTACTTGGACGGTTTTGCCGCCTCGATGTTTGTATCGGCAGATCGGTGCGAAGAAAGGAGCGATCCCGCCATCACCTTGTGGTACTTGGGCCTGCCCACCACTGCCAGCGAGTATGCTTTGGGTTTGTCTTCGCCTGCGAACCCGGCCTTGATATTGCCAGATCCATTGTCTATAACGACGGGTTGGTTGTAAAGGTCCATGCTTATCAACAAACAGTAAATAATGCGAGTAAAGAAACAAAGTATCGCGTAGCGCGACTAGTGATGAGGCAGTGCGACTAGTGATGATGAGACAGCGCGAACCAGATAGAAGAATGAAGGGAGAATGGAGTGCGGAAGAAAATAAATGCAGAAAGATCAACGTAAAAGTAAACAGTGCGAAAGCAAAGGTACAAAATCAACAGTGCGAAAATGAAGTCAAGAGATTTGGATTATCTAATTGCATTTATTTTGAAGTCAAGAGATTTGGATTATCTAATTGCATTTATTTTGTTGATCTGTTATTATTATGCTGGCACTCAACACGCTCTCCAATAACCAGAAAGCACAGCTCCGCAATGCATTCACGTTGATCGACGGCGAATCGCGCGACTCCATCATCACCAAGCAGGACTTGGTCAATCTCTATACCCAGTTGGGCATGGCCGTGCCCTCCGACAAGCAGTTGACGGGCATGTTGAGCACCGACGGAGGCAACGGGCAGCAGGTCAACTTCACGCAGTTTCTGAACATCATGGCCAAGGAGTTTCTGCGCTTCGAAGACAGAATGACCATCTACAACGCCCTCAAGGTGTTTGCGGAGCCAGGCGATCCTCGCAAGTACTCGGACGACTTGATTATAGACGTGGAACAACTCAAGGAGGCGTGTTGTTCTGTTCAGTTGGGCGAGATCGGCTCGGGCGACCACCGCCTTCTGCGTGCTACATTTGACCGATTGGTCGAGGGGTTTGTCAAGGAGCAGACGGACGGCCGACGTTTACTTTTGGCCTCAAAGTGGCTCGATGCTTATATAGATTAATGTACAGTACAAACTAAATATGTTGATGAATATTTTTGGTAGTATGGTGGTGTATGTTGATGATTAGTTGTCCACAATCAACTCGTCACAGCCCCAGTCCTCAAAAGACCCATCAGGCAAGTACCTTCTGACCACCAAAGGGATTTTTCTCTGGGCCAACTCTTTCATGGCGATTTGCAATGGATCGGTTTCTCCCTCGATGTCCACCAACACAGGCGCATTGAGCGAAATCTGCAATGCTCTGGTCCCCAACACACGCGCACGCTCGTATTTGGTCATGTATGGAGTGGTGTTGCGCTGTTCCTTGGGTATGGCCAATTCCTTGGTGGTTTTTGTTCTGGGGGCTGCGGCCACCGCTGCGTCTTCAGGCCCAAATCCACCGTTCACCACTGTCTTTCCATCTTCAGTTTTGACCTCGCCGTTGGTGGCTTGTTCTGGTTCCTGGAACTCTTCGTCCGAGAAATGTTCAGGCTGGTCAAAGTCGTCAAAGTGTTCTGCTCCTTCGTTGAATGCGTTGTCTTCAAAGTCAGACATGGTAAGGATGAGATGTGGATGATGTGCTACATCAGCATCTCAAGTGAAAAATCAATCAGCGGGTCGTGCGGGGCACAAATAAATAGAATAACAATTATCATTTACAGCCATTTCACATTATTTTCGCTCCAGATAAGTACAGGTTATAGTATGGTTTTGTATGGTTTTGTATGTTATAGTATGGTTTTGTATGTTTATAGTATATACTTCAGTAGTTAGTCGTGTAGTTTGTTATCTCTACTATTACTATATGCTTATAATTCGTTGGCGTATGGTAACACATCCACGTCTCCAATAGCAACGTAGTTGAAGTCAGCTACAGATGCATCGCCAGCTTCGATTTTAATGGAAAGGGGGTTTTCAAAGGTGGATTGTAAGGCAACAGATAATTGCGCGGCCTTGACAGCGTCGGACAATTCCGATTTGGAAACAGCGAGCGCTTGCTTGGCAGCCTTAATTCCTTGCGCGACGTCACCAGCAGCGCCAGTGACAGAAACGACAAACAAACCAGCATCTTGGTATTTGTATAAGAATGAAGAAGCACCTGGGATCTTGGCCAATGGGGTGGCGGCGCCTGGCAACAAGGTGTTGCCAACAGCAGCAGACAACGCTTCGTACTTGCCAAAGTCAGCAGGCTTGACTGGCACACCAATAAAAGCGGCAGACACGCCCTTGGCTCTGATGCGCGCTTCCTTGCCCTTGAAAAATTCGACAGATGGAGAAGAAGAAGCAGAACCGGCAGGCAATGCGGAGAAAGCAGACTCGCCTACGAACTTGGCCAAGTCTTCGGAGTTGATACCAGAACCGTAGATAGAAACGTTGGACGAGGTGTAGGCTTGAGAAGCCAACGATTGGATGTCTTCAAGGGAGACTGGAGCAGTTCCATCGTAGTATAATGGCTGGCCCAAGCCTCTTTTGAAACTGACGTCGTGCAAAGCTTCCAAACCAGTGAAGGTATTGGAGGCAGTGGCGGCTTCGTATTCGGCCTTGGCAGATGGCAAGACGGTTTCGGGGTACTCGTGAGGACGGTAAGATGTGTTGGCCAAAACATTGCCCAAGGCTTCGACGTAGTATGGCAAGTCTTGCTTCAAGAAAGACGTCTTTAAAACAGTGGCGTCTCTGCCGACAGTGGACGAGAACACACCGCCCAACAATTCACTTTCACGGGTAAATCTCAAGGCCGATTTGGAGGTGGTGTTTAAGAAGTTGAACTTGCTCAACAAGTGGGCCACTCCCGACTTGCCGTTTTTGGAGCCGGCGCCGTTTACTACTACCGATAACGTGGACAAGTTGCCTGGAGCGTCACGGGCTGCCAACTTGACGGTACTTAAAGAACGCGTGGAACGTAACATAATTGCTTTATAATGATGAGACGGTTGGAATGTACCTATATCTACTGGTACTCTGGCTGAAATTTTTCGTTATACTACGATTTAAAATTCTGCGTGTGTGATTGGTAGAAAGTGCGCGTCACGTGACAGCACAAACAAGCACTACCAAGAGTGATAACTGTAGTGGTAAAGCATTGTAGGTGGTGTATGTCTATTGAATAGTCTATTGGATAGCTCTATTTTGAGTATACATGTTTTACTATACTGGCTGATTTTGTTTAGTTCAGTATATTTTTTCTCTTTTGCATTAAATCCAGAAAAATCATAAATTGTCATTTTACTCACAGCTCACGATCTAAGTTATACCATTACAACTTGCAAAACTATTATATTTATATTATATTTATACTATATTTATACTATTTTTATACTATATTCTTTGCTAGGATGGTAAGCTAATAAATGAATTAATTAGCGGTCTATATTACTACAGTACTAATTATCCTGAGTGTCTGGATGAGTGCTGATGAGACCTTGAATCTTTATTTAGTGGATGTTGAGTGCTAGGCTTTGTCTCGTAGTGTAGGATTGCTAGATGATTCAAATTAATATCACTTTGATAATTAACAGTCTCTTATCTCTACCAATGGCTTTTCAAAGGTCGCATGATTTTTTGCACCCAAATTGCTTGAATTTATTTTAACCTAGTTTCAATGGTGTGCTTGCTAGAATGGTACTTTCACTGATTGAGAGATCTTTATTTGCAGCAACAAATTACTAGTGTATTATCTTTATACTTGGGTAAGTCTAAGTTTACTCTTTTCGTTTTCCGGAACCTTATTCTCTTCTACAAAATCCGAAGTCAACTTTCCCCAAATCAAGTCCATCAATATGGCAATATGGACTCCGCCCCATGACAAACTGATACTGTAGAAGAAATTGGAGTTGCCGTTACCTAATACGATCCAGCAGTAGTAGAAGATAGGAGAAAGAAGCAACGACACCAACAATGCCAAGCCGCTGGCATATGCATATTTACAGTATGGAAAGATGGTGGAGCTGAAAATGGGCAAGAGCGAAAGCCCAAATGCCAAGTCTCCAATTGTAGGATACGATTTGGTGAAGGAGATCCAGAAATATGTAAGCACCACGGCCAAAAACGAGTCGCCAAGGTACGAGTTTTTGGGCTCGTACAATCTCAAGGCAATAGGGATAACAAATATAAACGAGTACAAATTGAACAAGCCAATATAGAACGGAGTAAAGAACTCAAACATCTCGGTGAAAATGTACCACCACAAGCCCAAGTTGGGGGTGATTTTGTTAAAGAACAAGACTGTTCCGTAGCACGAGTTTATAAACAGCCACGAGGATATCGAAGCGTACGACGCCATAAGTAACGCCACGACGGCACCACAATACGTGCCAATATACTCCAAGGCTCGTGCAACCACCGGTTTGTCAGACACCGCCAAAGACAATGCGGTCATGGGCACCACCAAAAAGACCAGGTGCAAGTACAAATAACTGGTTGCACTCAAAGCTAGTGCGGATTTGAACGTATTCTTCGCTACCACGAGTTGGTGCAACGCCTCAACAAAGCACAACAATGAAAATACTAGCGAGGAGTGCAGGATATTGGTGAGCACCAAGAGCGGGTTAAATAGGTAGAAACTGGCGATCAAATCGTCGTTGAAGCCCGTAACTTTGCGGCCGAGGCGCTGGCTGCTGCGCTCGTTGTACCACCGGTTAAGTCCGATGATTCGATACGCAATATACAAGTCCATGGCTGTCCAAAGAGCATGGAAGATGGCGGTAGATATTTCGCCGAGCGAGTGAATTAGCAGCAAAATCACCACCAATAGTGGCGGGTGATGCACCACGCCGCCGTCATAGAGCGGCATGTTGTGCTCAAGGTAATAAAAGCCCTCGTGGAGGGCTCTGAACGAGTCGATGGGCGTGGACGTGACGACACTGGACGACAACACATCGAGAATCCCGGGAACCAAAAGCGGAAGAAGAAACCGAAACGCAGCCCCAATCACAAACACCTGGCCCAACTTGCTCATTTTGTTGAACCTAATTGACAAACACTCTTTAACACACACTCTTTAACTGGTGAATAATTGAACGATCTGCACGTGACCCACCCAGTTTAGGTTTAGTCTGCGATGAAGACGAGACACGAAGCAGAAGGAAGTAGAAAGTAGACAAAAAGATGTCAGTAAGTACGAGAGATAAATGTGGTATTGTGTTTTGTACTAACGATAGTTCCAACCTATAAATCCCAAGCCGTTTCTCAAGACGCTTATAAATAAGCCCGTGGTGGTGCGGTTGAAGTGGAACCGAACAGAGTATAAAGGCACCCTAGTATCGGTAGACAACTACATGAATCTTCAGTTGGAGGAGACCGTTGAGATAGAGGGCAGCAAAGAAGAGCCCATAGGCGAGATATTTATTCGGTGCAACAACGTGTTGTTTATAAGAGAGGGAGAAATAGCGAATGGACAAAGTGCCGAGACATCATAAGACTGTATAGTACAATAATAATATGGATAGAACCAGACTTAGTAGAGACCCAGAGAAAAAAGAAGGATGTAATTAAATAAAATGACAATTCATACGATATTAAATAGCTGCGATGATGGTTCAGGAAAATGGAGGTCTTTTGGAATGTGAGAGATGCACTAGAGTTTGAGAAATAGCACTAGAGTTTGAGAATGGTGGAAAAGATGAAAGAGCTAGGTTAGTGAAAAACAAGAGTAATGTTCTATTCTAGTGTGTTGTAGTTGTAGGATGTTTACTCGATCACGTGCGTGGACCGTCAAGAATCTCAGTGAAAGATTGACAAAGGCTAAAGACGTCGATGTCGGAGCCGGTAGTAGCACCCTACGGGGGCCTTATGACACACACTCTAGAAGTAGAGAAAGAGAGAGACGCCAAGATCCAGGAACTTTCCAAAAACGTCGAGGTGGACGGGCTCACCGAAACAACCCGACCCGAAGCCCTCCATATCGAAGGTGTAGACACTTTGTCGACCGAAGACATCAAGGCATTTGTGGACTATTACCAGAATTTTGACGTTGGCACCGAGGATGTGGACGGCGAGCAGCGGATCACCTATACTCCGTATCCAATTGATGAGCAGATCAAGTTTAGAATCCAATGGATCAACGACACTTCCGTCAACGTTGTGTTTGAATCTGTGGAAGACTCGTTGAAGACGCTCAATCTGATTGTAGCCGAAGTTCCAGAAGAAGGTCTTGGTATTGAAAATAGTCATATTAAGCGCCAGGCCAAACCATATACTCCCATTTTGGCGTTCCGCAAGCACCAAGACTTGTCGACCCGGTTGGGTTTGGGCAGCGAAGAGGGTGAAAATTCCACCAATATGGACGAGGACGAGTCTTCGATCGTTTTGTATGTAAGACAAGCATTTGAGTCCGATAAGAAGGTGAAGAATGCAAAGGCTTACTCGAGATACTATTTGTTACATGGGGAACCAAAGAGATACGACCGTGAAAGACCAGAACGGTCTGAAAGATCAGCAAGACCCGATAGAGAGGGGAGAGGCGGAAGAGCCAGGAACAGAAAAAATAGACCCCCGCGCGACACCTCTCGCAACCAGGACGACGACGAAGATCTCTTTGCGTATAAGTTGAAGGGCCACGACGACGACGAGGATCTTTTTGCTGACCGTATGAGAGACAGATCGCGCTCGCCAATGCGGTTAGACTAATGTACAATAGACTATTGAGGAAGAGTATGTATGATATCAAATAAAAGTTGAAAACCGAGAAAAAATTGTATTACAGTAAGAGATTCATTGTAATATTAATTAGTAGTAGGTGTAGGACAGTATATGCGGTATAAAACACTCATTATTTACCTGCAAAGTGCGAAAAAACGATATTTACCGTACAGAACAGCGTGCGAACAAACAGACTATGTACAGAAAACGATCAGAGTAAACACGGAAATGTGGAATAAGTTTGATTTCAACTCAGAATTGATCTACTTTGTACGAGTTATATGCAGTATTCAATATGCACCAAGCCGTCAGCTTCTGGGACGAGCGCATTCGAATTTTGCAGCCACCTCTAACTATCTATGCGAAAAGCGAGATGAAACTTAGTGACATTGGTTTGTTAGAAAGAGATTGTTGACAGCATTAACTTGTTAAGATGTCTTAGCAACCACAATGTAACTGGGGAATTATCAGTAGGTGTAACAGAGTAGGTCAACAGGTACTAATGGCACGACGAGTGCAGTAAGATCATATGTGACAGCTTACAATAAACGAAAATAGTGTGCGGAACGATCAAAATACTTGTTACTATATAGTAAGAGTCACGCAGGGTAATGATTGTCGTAGTAATGAAGAAGTATGGAGTCCATCGGACCTGGATAAAAGAATTAATTGGTTGTGTTATAACCAAGTCGTTGTCAGTTACTTTATAAATTAATATATAACAGTTTTAACGAAATAGTTGTCAGTTACAAACCAGATTAGATGTTCAGTGTACTTAAAATAGTATAACATATATAAACAGATTGATGTCTAACAGCGCTAGAATGGTAACTAAGGTGTAAATGTAAGTTATAGGTGGATCAGTAAGAGGTAGTGCAGTGTTTGATAGTGTCAAAGAGATTATTAGACTACTGTCTACATGAATATTGTAGGCTGGAGTTCCGGTGGTGGAAAGTTCTGTGCACGTGAAAAGTCGACTTCCGGCCGCCTGGGTCACCAGTATATAGCCTCAGAATAAACGGCACAAAAGACCACGAAGAAGGTCGAAAGAGGTACGGATCGTGGGAGAGGGATATTAAGAGAGCTGAAGCCAAATTACAGCAGTCTCCGGGGTCTGCACGGGCGGCTATTGACAGTCGAAAGGAGATCCGGGTCGCGTCACGTGAAACCGGCCGAAAGTAAGAAGTAGTACCTACAATAAAATAGCACTCAAATAGAAAAGAAGCTACTTATGGAATAGAACAAAGCTTTTTATCGCCTGCAATACTGTGAGTAGAAGAAAGCACATTGTAGTAGAAAACTATAAAATCAACCACAATATTGAATAAATAGAAAAGAAAGCTACTCAAGTACAACTATTCCAATTTAATATATAACAATTATGCCAGATTGGTGTATGTCAGTACCAATAGTATAGCAATTAAACCAAGTAGTCTTCAGCATACTCTATAAAATAGTATATCAATCTCAACAAGAGTACACTTTAAACCAAGTGTTTTTAGTGTACATTATAACTAGGTTAATGTTAATATACTTTATAACTAGGTTAGTGTTGTTAGTGTACTTTATATCCAGATAAATTTGTCAGTGTACTTAATAACTAGGCTAGTCTTTGAGAGTATACTTATAAGCAGATAAGTTATTCAGTGTAGTTTAGTGTTTTCAGTGTAGTATTGAGGTGATTTTCAGTGTAGTATTGAGGTGATTACAATGTAGCATTGAGGTGATTACAATGTAGTATTGAAGTCATTTTCAATGTAGGGTTGGTGTTTGTTAGTGAGTTCGACGTAGTGTTTGTTAGTGTGTTGACGTAGTGTTTGTTAGTTACCCTCCTGGCCAAAATCCTCCGTAAACTTTATATGATTCTCAATATCACTATCGTTCACCGTAGGTCTATTACTCTTGATGGCTTTAATAAAGTCATTAATAGTCAAATCCGGCTCTTTCAACTGGTCGGTCTCAATATCCATCCAGCTCATTTCTACAGCTTCAGGATCGCCGGGCGAACACGGCGTGAGTTTTTCACCTCCCTCCTCCTTCACCGGCTTGAAATGCGTCGCCTGCTGGATCTTCCGTATAGGCTGCATCAAGGCATCTCTCACCACCACAGCTATATCGTGCCCCGAGTATCCGTCGGTCATTTCAGCCAAAACCTTCAAATCTCGGCTGGTACACTCGCAAGCAGTATCGCCGATATTGATCTCAAACATCCTGGTTCGAGCTTCCAATTCCGGCAACGCAATATAGATTCTCTTTTCGAATCTTCTTCTAATGGCAGCGTCCAATTGCCACGGAATATTGGTGGCTCCAAGCACCAATACGCCCGCCGAGTCGTTGCCCACACCGTTCATCTGCACCAACAACTCAGTCTTGATTCTTCTCAGCGCCTCGCTTTCTCCTTCGCCTCGCGGTCCACACAATGCATCTACTTCGTCGATAAAGATGATCGACGGCTTGTTTTCTCGCGCCATGGTGAACAACTGCTTGACCAATCTTTCCGATTCTCCCATCCATTTCGACACGAGATCCGAAGAAGACACAGAGAAAAACGTCGAGTTCGCCTCGGTGGCAACGGCTTTGGCAAGATACGACTTACCGGTACCGGGAGGCCCATAGAGCAAGATGCCCGAGGTGGGTTTTCTGTTGCCGGTGAACAACTGGGGGAACTTGACGGGCAAAATGACGGCTTCTTTCAAGGCTTCCTTGGCACTTTCCAAGCCGGCGATGTCCGACCATTGAACATTGGGCTTTTCCGACAAGATGGCGCCCGCCAACGCCCCGCGCAACTTCTTTGTATCTGAATCGTCCTCGTCGCCGTCTCCACCCGATTTCTTCGACTTGGTCGACCCGTTGTTGCTGGGAGTGTCGCCAGACGCTTGCTTTTCCAAGTGCTCTTTGAGCTGCTCGGCTCGCGTCAAGTATTCCGTGAACTTGGACTTGATTAGCTCCTTCGATTTCTGGTTCTTTTCGTACTTGAGCGCCAACATGAGATAGTCCAATCCGTTGTAGTAGAGCTTGTACGCTTCTTCATACCTGGTGGCGGTGTCTGAGTCTATGGCCTTTTGCACAAGGTCTATGCCTTTTGTAAGGAAATCTGACAGCCCGGACATAACCTATCTCTTTATATCTATCAATCTATCTATTAGTGAACATAATTCCCAAGGTCGTGCGCACATCAATCGCCCCCAAATACTTTACACACTATACGATGCCCACTATACAATCCCCACTAACATAACAAGTTGGGAACAATAGAGATAAATAGAGCAAAAGTATCATGTATTATTGTGCCATGATACTTGGTATCATCGGTAAAACACTTCATCTAGTAATCAGTATCATCAGTCAGAACAATTACAATCAGTTACTACTCTAATAGCTCAAGCTGTTATTCTTGTTACTCCTAAGAAACTTTTAGCATTATATACAACTGCAATGGTCTCTATTCTATACATATACTTCGGTAACCTGAGTCATAGATGTAACCTCTGATTAATTGTCTGACTGTAATTATTTGCAACTATCGCGTATGCGGGTGTCAGTTAGGTGCAGGATTGGGTGCAAAATTTAGTCAGAGAGTAAAAGGTAACACCAGCAAACTAAACCAGACAGTACAATTGACCAGCCGGCACTGATACCACCTCTTACACTGCCTCTAACTTCTTTACTACAAACTTTCAACTTTTGGGACCAAGCGCATTCGAAATTTTGCAGCCTACTCTAACTAAAAATGGAAAAAACCTATTTTCGAAAATCAAAAATTAAAGGTCCCCCCCTTGCCCTGCTCTCTTCTCTTCAATTAAGCTCTGAATCTGCTAATCAGGTGCTGTTCAGCACCTGCCCAGAGCACCTGATCAATACTGCAGCGTCTAATTCTTTTGAACTCAAACTCTCCCAAATATGACGTCAAACATGCATGAAACCCGCTTAGTCATTGCTTGATAAGCGTGTTTGACGCCTTCTACAGCTTCAACCAGACTACTACAGAACTTGCGACAACCTCCAGTCTTATTTTTTCACCTAGCTCTATCGATCTATACCAAAAACTCCAAATTCCAATTTTCAAAATGAAAATCTCAGAATTGATCTACTTTCTGAACCTGGGACTTTTCGGCCCTATATGCAGAAAAATGGTGCGCGCACGCACTTGCCGTTTTGAAAATTGTCCTGTATATAGGCGAGGGCTCCGTTGGGAGCCCGAGCTTGAGAAACTCACTTAAGTCCCGAATGCTGGAAAGCGCGAAAATCACAGATGGGATTAGAAGAATTTTGAGTGCAGTTTTGCAAGGAAAACCTATCACTATCCTCCTATACTACATATAAAACAACTGGCACTCATCCAGCACTTTAACATCCTAGCACCTATGAACCATTCTGATACTCTAAGATCTTGGGCATCCCAAATGAACTGAAACAGGCTCTTCATTAAAGACAGTAATTTAGACATAAATTAGTCACTTTGCCTCTTAACCTGTAGTATGAACTAATAATATCTGTCGGTGATACTCGATTATTATTGTATCTTTTAGATTCATTGTTTAAGGTTGTTATTACTCTTCATTAGTCTCTAAAAGATCCAGCGCTACATGAATGCTCAGACAATTCACTAAATACAATCTTGAAACTTTGATTTTTTCGCAGCCATATCTTAAATCATGAAATGCTAATGGTACCATATAATTAAACTTGTTATATCCTAGAACTCAACATCTGCACTCCCAGTACTCAAATCCTAACTCCTAGCACTCTAGCACGATTTAAAGAAAGGCATACGGTATCAAAGTTAAGGCGTCTATAAATATGAAAAAGCCTATCAGAGTGGTATACGTATTTTGTCAGTATGCACAGATAAGTTTTGTCCTTCAGATTATCACTATGAACTTTAAGAACTTGCTCCATAATAAGCCGCTTGAGCCTTTTCTTGATTCTTACTAGATTTATCTCTGACAATACTTCCAAATATCTCCCAGTACATCTATGTTCTGTCTACGAGCCACTACTTTAATTGAAGACTACAGGTATAATAGAGGAGCTACATAAGTATTTGATCTGGTTGATCTCCAGCTTTCATACCAACCACTGTTCTTCATATACTTTATAGAATAATTGGCCTGTAGTATTTTTATCTAGTACGCCAGTCATATGCTTGTCTCAAAGACTAGCAATCACTTAATTTAAGAGAGACTGAAGTGAGTAAACTCACATTAAAATGAATAAGGACTTTGCAGTAGATCAAATAAATGCTACGTATTTTTGATTTACTTATAAATTATAAAGAGTAAAGTTGCAAACTTAATGATTCATTCGCTTCATTCGCTTTCGCTCATGAAGCGTAGTTCTAATTTTCAATGAAAATTATTCAGTTACTATTATTCTTTTATACATTAATGTGCGTTTTATAAAAGACGAGATAAAAATACACAAATGACCCAAAGTTTCTTAACGGTTAGACTTGGCAACTCTTTCCAATTCATCCTTCTTCTTGATGGCGTAAGAAGTAGAAGAACCCTTGGCAGCGTTGATCAATTCTTCAGCCAAACATTCGGCAATGGTCTTGACGTTTCTGAAGGCAGCTTCTCTGGCACCGGTGGTCAACAAAGAGACGGCTTGGTTGACTCTTCTCAATGGAGAAACATCGACGGCTTGTCTTCTGACAGTACCGGAAGAACCGATTCTGGTGGAGTCTTCTCTGGCACCGGAGTTGACAATAGCATCGACAACAACTTGGATAGGGTTGGATTCGGTCAAAACGTTGATGATTTCCAAGGCGTGCTTGACGATTCTGACGGCCTTTAACTTCTTACCGTTGTTTCTACCGTTCATCATCAAAGAGTTGGTCAATCTTTCAATGATAGGACATTGGGCCTTTCTGAATCTTTTGGAAGCGTATCTACCAGCAGTGTGGGAGACAAAGACTGGTTGTCTGATTTGGATGTAGTCAACCAAGGAAATGTCGTTGACTTCAACGTCTTCGAAAGACCATTTGTTGAATAATTTCACTTCTTGTTGAGCAGCTTGGACATCGGCTGGGATGGCAGTGGCCAATTCTACTAATTGTAATTCTTCTTGGACAACTGGTTGTTCCTCAACGTATTGTTCTTCGACGTCAGACATGTTTGCTTACTTGACTAGATATTCTATTGAAAAGAAGTTTTATTTCCACACCAACAAAACGGTTTGTATGATCTCGCAGGTCAAAATTTTCAGCTGTCGCGAAGATGGTTACCCGGAGTGGGCGGTCTGAGAATTATATTTTTTCGCCTTTAGTAGTGAATGTTTGAGAACGATTTCCTAATTGGGCGGAATAACTAGGGCGCCAGCCCTAGCTCGTGTCACGTGCACACACGGACTCTTTTAAAATTGGCCTTGACATGCCCATAGGGCATGTAAACCAACTCAAATTCCTCTAGTATGTACTGTAACGTGTGGAAAAGTACTTGTAGGAAGTTGGAGAGGTGTAACTACAGTTTTGTAAGATAAACTTCGGATATTATGCTGTTTTTCGTTGTCAAAGCCCACTACGTGATTTGTAGACTTACAAAATGGCCGAAAGCTGGTACACATATAGAAGAGGTGTCTTCAAAGCTGATAGAGGTGTCAGCTTTGTCATAAAGCTCATTTGAATGTACATTCACCCAATTCTTTACTATAGATGCCAAATTTGCTCCATCACGCCCTGCATATTAGCCGAAATATTCTATCGACAAATTATCCTATTGCACCCAATTAGGCAATGTAAAATCCATACCGTGACCGGGTAATTCTAGGAACACGTCTCGAGGCCGGTAGGCGCACGACAAAAATCTAATCGACAAAATGCCCTAATGAGCCCGAATAGGCAATGTAAAAACCATACCGGTGTAAACGAGGGTACGAAAAAGCACGGAGTATGATTTGATACACTATTGATGAGAACATGCATTAGAGCTGTAGATGCAATAAAAGTATAGCTGGAATTAATTGTAGAGATGTATAGAGCTATGGTGGAAGCTGGCTGTCATAGAGTAGTTTCGATAGTTTGTACTGTTCTAAAAAGAGCATTGGGTGCAAAGCGGATATTAGGTGGTGAGTAACGTGATCAAGAAAGTACGAATCAAGAGCGGTTTTATTTTTTTGTTATAGACCTATTTGGGTGCGAAACACCTCAATTAAAACCTATTGAAACGCACTAACTATCATGTGAGAGAACGTTCAGGTTGCTCTAGTGGGGTTGGTCACTAGTTATACCTTTACCATTTTTACCTAGTATAAATCTGCTTGGTAGTAACTAATCAGTCGACTGCTCTCTACAACTTTGATTGATTGACGTAGCAAGTAATACTGTCCGTGTTCTATTGCTGACAGTGATACTTTTTTGTTCTACTCACTCTATGCTGATATTCTGTTCGTATTAGTTCCCATTTATTTTTTGCTTTGTACGAACGTAAATTTTTAGGTTGTGCCGGTCCGAGCGTTCCATCACATGACCACACACGATCCTCGCTTGCTTCGCCTGCGTCACACCTGCCGTGCACTCCATACATCTGATACTATAAGAGGGTGTGTGTCTCGCATCATCAATTGACAGCACGGTCATCAAACCACATCATCAACACTGGTATTCACACGAAGCGCCAAGAAAGTTTTACAACCACTTCAAAAAAACATTCAATTGGTTATATTCTGAGTTCTACATATCATGTCTTATCAAAAAGGAGGAGACAGCTACGCTCCACCTACAGGAGCCCCGCCCAGCTGGTCGCAAACAGAAGGAAAGAGCCAGGGTTATACAGCGCAACCACAACCATCTTATGACCAGTCGCAACAGCTGAGAGGGTACCCCCAACAGGGCTACGGAAACGTACCCCCACCGCAAAGTTACGGCGGATATCAGCAACAAGGAGGGTTTCCACAGCAGGGAGGATACCCACAGGGAGGATACCAGCAGGGAGGATACCAGCAGGGAGGATATTATCAGCAGCAGGGCCAGCAGCCCATGTATGTTCAGCAGAATCGTACCTCGGGGGGCTCGGAAGGATGTTTGATGGCGTGCTTGGCAGCTTTGTGTGTGTGTTGTACATTAGACATGCTTTTCTAAGACCCTGCACACCCCCCTTAACACCTCTATGAATAGACACTAATCAATGGCATTGTCGACCTTTTGACGCTCAAGTATCTCGTAGTCCACATGAAGGAAGTTGATGGCCATCACCAAGTCGGCCATCAAAACACACATACCGTTGATAACAAACCCGTAGCGAAGGTGGCCGTGCAGCGCCAATTCTCCTGTAAACACAGGCCCGATGCACCGGGCAAAGGTCTTGCCAATGTTGACGATTCCCATGACTCTGGTCAAGTCCTGTTTGGGCATGAGCGATGCAAGCAACACCTGGCGGGGTACCACGTCCATGACGGACGTGATGTAGTATAGCGACAAGAAAATTGCCACCACCACAAATCGATCGAGGTATGCAATGGTTATGAAAAAGACTGCCGAGGGTGCCTGCGTACTCAAAATGGCCCTCACCGGTCCAAGAACCTTGGCCACCCATGCGGAAGGAAGCGACGACACCGAGATGAACCCATTAGCACAGAAGAATAACACCCCCAATGTAGTGGCGTTGAGGGCAAACTGCTTTTTCAAGTAGTACACCACCCAGGCCGAAGGCATAAATCCGTAGCCCATTGAATCCAACATGAAAATAACCAACAACCGAGGAAGGTAGTATCTTGTGAGTGGAGAAATAGACCCAAGCACCCCAGTAGATACATTTGTACCAATATCACCATCATTTTCTTGTTCGTTTATCTCTATACCGTCATTTTGACTGATTTCCTCATATCCGTTTATCTCTTTGATCTCGCACTTATCTGTCAAAAATAGCATGAGTACCATTTTAACCAACGCAAACCCCGAGTAGACCACAAACACTAACCTATAGCACTTAACCATGGAGTAGCCCATGCGGAGATGGAGAAAATCCACCAAGGCCCCACTCACCAACGACCCCAACGCAGCACCAGCAGTGGAAAAGAGCCCGTGGAACGCGAAGATCTCGGGCATATGGTTGTCCGGGGTCAAGTGCGCGATCGAAGCTTCTTCTACTGATTTGAAAGGCCCGGTTTCGTCCCCCGAGGACGAAATTACTCCGAGCACCGCTGCCGCCAAGAGAATAAAGTAGTTGGAACACCCTGCAAACACTAGCCCCGAACCAAGCATCATTACTGTGCCTATAATCATAACTAACCTACGACCTATTCTATCTGCATACCACGTCAAAAAGTACGAAATGACCGCATCACCAACGAGGGTCAACGTCATGAACCATCCAATTCGCTGAGGCGAAATGTGCAACGCCTCCAAGTAGAGAGTCAACACCTGGTTGGTCAACCCGTAGCTGGCCATTCTAAAAAACACAGAGCTCCATAGAATACGGATGTCCCTGTTGGACTGTTTCAATGACTTTATCAAATGCATAAAAGATAAGAAAATATGAAGAAAATATGAAAAAAATGTCCCTTGAAATTTGACGTTGCTCTTTTATACTACTTGCGAGCCACAAAAACAAAACGAGTAACCAAAAATAACTTTTTGATTTGTTGTTAAAGGGTAGAAAAAAAGTCGAACCCACGCCGAGAGTCGAACTCGGAATCTTTTGATTAGAAGTCAAACGCGTTAACCATTACGCTACGCAGGCTGGTCGATATCTAATAATGTCTGAAAATTAATATGTGTTGAGATTGTGACTACCCATCACATCCTATGTGTATGATCGAAACATCAGCCGATCATTATGGAAAGCGTAAGATCCAAGAGTGAGAGATCTCACCAAAGATCTAGAATCGAAATGCAGGTCACAAGAAGTTCGTATATGCAAGGTATAACGAGATAAGGGCTCAGCCCTGCATCTGGATCGTAAAAGGGATAAAGCACCAATCAAATGTGGTACTACCGCTTTAAGATATCAACCTATGTAATACTCCTCAACCCCCGCAACTCTGCAGATATTATTCGCATCGAAGTGGAGACAACCCTCCGCAAATTTGGCTGCAAAAATGAAAATGTGGTGCACACCGCGCGTCAGATTTTAGTATAAATAGAGCTGCTATTTTCTTTCATCATCTTACCTAAGTCAATTGGGGCATGAACAACTTCCCACTTCAATCGCAGTGCTCCTTATATAACCTTAGGGCTTCCAATCCCTGATCTATTTACAACTTCAAATTTACCAAGACAATATATATAAGAATGTAGGCAATTGTTGGGTATACTCTTTAGTTAGATTGGCTAAGCTAAGCTACTTGAAGAAAAACTAGCTGCAAGAGAAATGAAGGCATGTTTATATTCGGGTTTTTAATCGACTGTGGAGTCAGAAGTGGCGTTCGATAAGTGTTTTCAGTTGAAATAGGACAAATGATTGTAAATAAACGCCGTAGTTCTTCATGACGGGCCAAATTTCTTTGATCAATTGCCCAGGTCTTGATGAAACGCCGCTCTTTGGCTAATGAAAATAAGTCTTATCTATTGTAAATGTGAAATTACATCAAAATTAGTTTAAAATAAGGTCTCGTGCATTCCCAGTACCTCTGGTACCTTTCAGCATTACAATAACTTGCTGGTATACTACCGAGAGAGTGCCAAGCCTATTACTTTTGATATAATGCAAGTACAGGTTCAACAATATGAGGTGTTCACCTCTTTCTATTGAGAAAACGGCTAATGCTAAGACCTCTAATCTAACCTAAACACCAACTTAAAGAAGGCAATATCAAGCCCGATTGGAGACACTAGCTGCGGCAGAGAAAAATTGTAATTATCACTTATGCATGATTATTTCGTAGTATAGTACACAATATAAAAGTAAAATATACAGCTCAAAGGTTAATATTCATATTTCCTTCAGAACGGTGTATGTTCTAATATCCGCTGGCTCTCCAATAAATTTGACAAGTGACATAACAAGATTAATTAAATTTTGTAGAGCTCTATCTTCAGTTTGAATCACTACTGAATTCGATTCGGGGAAGCCTGGTGTTAAATTTAATTGTTTCATATCACCATCATTCGAAAAATGGTCAATGTGAAATTTACAATTTTTTGTATGTATTGCCAAAAATTTACAGAATTACACTGTTCAAGGTACTTGCTTGTCAAAGCATATAGCAAAGATGCCTAAGCTATGTCTTTCACTGGGAAGCTTCTTGGTACCATTTCAGGTAATACAACACAAGCCAGGAATGTATACGTTTCTCACCGAGGCACCCTGTTGGCTTTGTTGGCAGTTTGGGGTATGTTAGCCGTCGACGAGTTTTGAGCAGCCGTTGGTTAGTCATTGATATATTGAAAGTTGGATCCCTAGAACGCAAAAAGGCTTCTTTATGTAGCCTTTATCCAATACGCAAACGTTAATTTCGCAATCGTATTGGTGCAGCAGCATTTCCTATTTGAGACTGTGTTAAAAATTGTATCAGAATAGCTGCGAAAATAATTTATATCAAATAAGGTAAGCAGGAATCAAGCCAAGGATGCACGTCTGCTTGCAGATCATCGAAGCTCATGTCATGGTCAGTAGTCGTTTTGGACAGCACTTTTAGGTTTATAATCATACACCATTTCGGTCAGACTGGTAGATGTTACTTTTAATTTTTTATGCTAAGTTCAAAGCTAGGAACTAGGTCGATTATTGAGTGCTTGCGCTCTCCTGCTACTGCTGACTAGCTCTTGATTGTAATGTACATTTATAAGTTTATGTGAAAGAAAACGTAATCGTAAGTTAATTTTATAAATAGTCCGCACCACTTCAAGGGCAACGAACAGATGCAAATGACGTAAGTTTAAAGTTTTTTTTTGGGGGGCCTAGCACCAAAAGTGGTAGACTTTAAGGTACCAAGGCTGAGCAGCCTTCTGGGCCCTTTCCTCGGCGATTTCTTGTCTCATAATATCAAGGTCAATGTCCTTTCTACCCATATCAATATCGATTTCGGATGTTTTGATGATAAATTTCAAGTTTCTCGAGTAAATCTTGTGGCCTACGTAAAACACAAGGACGATGACAGCACCCAAATAGTTTTGGAAAAACATGGTTGCGTCAGGAGATTTTCCAAGTGGAAACAAGGAGATCCAGAATTGTAAGCATAAAACTACAATATTCATGATTAATCCGTAGTATGCACCAAGAACTCCCGTGTTGGAAACATAAGGTAATTCACTTAAATCTCTGCCTTGGTAAGCCATGGCTCTTCTGAACTGAATGAACGAAGCATTGATACTTCCCCATGTGAACAAAGTTGAAAGTCCCGATAAGGCCACCAACCAAGCAAAAACCTCTTCTTCTTTTGGCGATGCAGAGACGAATGCAAGTAAACCAATAATTCCGGAAACCAAAATACCTCCAAGAGGTCTTCCCTTACGGTCTACGTAGCCCAAGAACTTAGGAGCCAATCCTTGTTCCGATAATGCCAATACTGTACGAGAAAATCCGTAGACGGCCGAGTTTCCAATAGCCAAAAGAGCCACTAGAACCACGACATTAAAAATCGAAGGCAATACTTTGATACCTCCTGCTCTGATGGCAATGACAAATGGAGACGCAGAAGCACCATTGGATGCTCCTGCAAGTAATGGCGAATCAGCAGGCACCAAAAAGCCCACTAAAGTTAAGGTAAGCATGTAGAAAATAATGATTCTCCAAAAGACCTGTTTAATAGCACTGGGCAACATTTTTCTGGGGTTTTCTTCGGATTCCGACGCGGTCAAGCCCACCAATTCTGTTCCTGCTAACGAATAAGTGGCTGTGATAAGCACCGACACTACCCCTTTGAACCCAGTGGTAAAGGCACCAGGATGGTGCCAGTATTTTCCACCGATATAACCTTGGTCACCACCACCACAAATTAAAATAATGGCAAGAATATCGAACCCTACAATACCCAACAATTTTATGATGGAAGCCACGAATTCGGCTTCTCCGAATCCTCGGTTTCCACAAAGGTTCAACCCAAGGATAAGCACATAGAATACAGCCACCCATACGACGGAATTGATGGAAGATTTCCAGAAATTGATGGTTAATGAGGCCGCCACGAGTTCCAATGGCATCACTATGACCCAGAAAAGCGCATAGTTCCATCCCATGGCAAATCCCCACGAAGGGTCAATAAATCGAGTCGCATAAGTCGCGAAACTTCCCGAGACTGGAAAAACACTTACAAGTTCTGCCAATGATTGCATAGTACAATATAAAAATGTTGCCACAATAGCCCAAGCAACCAAAACGGCCCCTGGACCATTCTGTAATGCCAACCCCGAGGCAACCAATAACCCAGAACCAACACACCCTCCAAGAGCAATCATTTGCAACTGTCTCTTTTTAAGGCCTTTTTTCAACTGGGGCTTCCCCGACTCCACGTCCATGCCAAGGTGAGCACCTTCTTGTCTTTTGAATGAGTCAGCAAAGTTTCGCCATATGCCTGGCTTGGTGCCATTAGGCTCCGACACTGTGCTGGCCAGTATGATCTGATCATCTGAACCACTTATTATAGATTCCTTCGAAGTTGTGTCCAGCTTATTCATGATGTATGAAAAACGATGGAGAATAAAGAATTAGTGCGGAGTTGATATCAAATATAAAAATTTTCGTGCCGTTAATTGTCTTGGAGAAAGCCTGAGCTTCATGTGGGTTAGTAGCCGATTCAGGATTTAGTGATGCAACAGGGCCGTTGGCGGAAAAAGAACTGTTTGCAGCCGATTGTGTGCAGGCGTCATCTCCGGTGCGTGAGGCATTACCGAGCAAAGAAACACATCAACGTGACGCGCGTTTCTTTTTCTTTTTTCATTTTTTTCTCGCTAACGGGCCTACCTGCCGTAAGAGGCACAAAGGCTGGGCGGTGGTTAGGCATTTCGCGCTAAGTTGCTGGAAGACGGTGGAAGGAGCGAACTAGGGCCGACAACGGCCTGGAGAGGTCACGGGGGGAGGTCACGAGGAGAACTTCGGTGAGCGATGGGCCGAGTATTTTTACCTAAGCTGTACATGATCACGACCCCACCACGGCCCCGCCACGGGCCACCACGTGATGCTTTCACCATGACCTTTTCGGGTCAGTCAGATCGCAACTTGCGTCGACCTAAATGTATTTTCCTGCATCTAAATTGCTATTTAAACCGATAAGGGAGCAAACCTGGGGAAGCCAATAACCATGTCTTATACTTTCCATACCAGCAACGAACCCGAGAAAATCCGCCAGGTGTATGCGGTGAGTGGAACCGAATGGGGCCGCAATCTCAGCGCACAACAATTTGGCGACGCCGAAGCGTCTCGCCATGCTTTCTCCGTCGAGAACGGAGATCCCGTGCAGGTGTTCTACTTGCAGGACCACGATGGAACCATTGTGGCATCCACATCAGTAAAAGAATGTAAAGGTTTATATAAAGATGCCGACCGGTCGCTGGCCATTTCGTCAGTGCCAGATCCCAGTCTTTTTGGTGTCAAAAATATAACGGTTCTTTTGTTGGGCCATGTATTCACCCTTAAGAACCATCGTAAAAAAGGGTTGGCCAACGAATTGATCTCCAAGACAATCGAGTATGTCGAGACAGACATCATTACGCGGCAAATCGAAGCATCCGATGCTTCCAAAAACGACAGCTTCAAAAATATGGTTGTCACAAACGGGGTTGTAGACAAGCAATTGGCCAATTACTACTTGAGCAAGCAGTACTTCTGGGTATTGTACTCAGCAATTGGCACATGGTATGAAAGGTTCGGTTTCCGGGCATACCCGCTCGAGTTCTATCGGGTCCCCGGTTCGATCCTCACGCCCGCCCAAGAAGATGTAGTCCAGCATTTGATCACCAATGCTACTTCTCCCCACACCACGCAGGCACCACCAGGCAAGAAACTCAAGCTTTTGAGAGGATCGAGCAAAGCCGACCAGGATCTCATTTCGTTTATTTTGCAGGGTAAAGAATTGGAGATCTTGACGGAATTGAACAAAATGGTGTCGCACTCCGAGTTGCAAGGAGACCGCCGTTCGTCGTCGTCTTTAGTAGGATTGAGCGATGCTTTGAGAAGAGGAAGCGTCAAGTCGTTGACCAAGATCTCCGAGGCAGAGCCCACTCGTAAATCGTCTGTAGTGACCGAAACCATTCCCAAGTTTTCAGTCAAGCCGTCGTACACTACTTTTAGAGGCCATCACACTATTAGTGAGGCCAGTGCTGAAAATTCCCAAGATAAAAGCTCGGCTTTGGAATGGAACGACGTCAACGGTGCCATTTTCACCAACGAGCTTCAGAATAAGTCGTACTATATTATCTGGCACACTTACCAGCTCAGAAACATGTTCATATTGGGCATGGGAGAGATGAAATTCGAGGCCTTGGGCTACCTTGCCGACCCTACTGGTATGGGAGGCAGAAGAAGCCGCCGAGGCTCGTCGTTTACTGGCTTAAACGAGTTGGGTGGTTACAACTTCCAGGACTTGGATATTCTTTTGAGTGTAGCCTGTTATGTAGCTAAGCACAGACACTTTGCCCACCCTAGTGTGTTTGTTTCTGCCAACGATTTGCCCAGCGATATTCCCGGTCCTATTCTCCATAACTACTTATTGAACTACCTTCCAAAGCATTTCAATGACGAAAATGGAGAAAAGCAAGTGGTTGTTGAGCACATCACTGATGCTGCTAAAGACCTTGCTATCTTGCCTATGTTGAAGAAGTTTGGCTCGACTTCGAGTGAGTTTGACTTGGATTGGAATGCCAATTCTATGTTGTCGTGGGGATAGCCTGGATTAGCTAGAAAGAAATATTGAAAATAAGTAGAATAAAATAAGTGGAATAAAAATAAGTAGATAATAAAAGAAGAATAAGATTAATGAAAATAAGTATCAGTATCGGAAGATAGAGCTTTGTTGCGTTCTGTTTCAGATCGTCTAAATTAATTTTAATCTACGTAATAAATCAGAATTTATAGTATACTGAAAAAATTATCAGCTACTAGTTACCTTGTCTTCTTGTCTCTTACCTTGTCTCTTACCTGGATCTTCAGTCCTTATTCTTCGTGTGACTACCCGGGGTACATTTTGTCGATTATTGAAGATCAAACTACTTATGGAATTCAAGTTTTCCACTAACTAGTTATACCAAACATTTTGCAGCCATTTGATCTAGTCAGAGGCCAGAACCCAAAAAGCACTCAACCAAAGTTTTGAATTGTCAATCCTAGGATTTTGATAATGAGTGCTAGTTTATTTTGCACCCAAAGTGACCAACCTGGAGACACAACTGCATATACCAGTTCCGGTCGCCTGGCTCAGTAGACATGGGCCCTGTGATTAAGAATTTCCTATCAACATGCCACTCCCTGCACTTCTTTAAATCGAGGGTGATTCTTCTTTCACTTTTTTCGATATAAAATACTTGGATATTGCCTGTACTCTTACTTCTAGAGGCTCCTTTCTTTAGTTAAACTACTCTTTCGTATATTTAAAAAATAACTATGTAGTAGTTTGATGGTAGTTAAGATGGTACCAACAAGACTCAGTAACTCGATCACTTTTCAACATCCTCTATACAAGAAGATCCGCTGAAAGCACCTTATAATTAGGGTAGTCGTCTGAGATGAATGGCTGCGAAAAAAGTAAAAATCTTTTTCCAGACAGCAAAACACTGATTAACCGGCACCCTATAAGCACTCAAACACAGTACTTTTTGACGAGGTAGCGGCGGGATTCATTAGCGATGACAGTAGGAACCATGCAACGACAATTATTGACTGTAGCAAAAGAATAGAGAATTGTAGCTAGGTTATAAGGGATAATGGGGATGATGAGGGTTAAATGGGTAGAGATAATGTAGAGTGCGAGATAATGAAGGTGAGAGTCAAGTTTTCAGCGCGCAATAGTGTAGCATTATAGAATAGCGTGTTTAGAATTGTGAGTGACAATTAGTGGGTTGGGTGCTAGTGAGAGGGGAGTGTAGTGAGAGAGCGAGTGTAGTGAGAAATAGTGCGAGTGTGTGAGAAAATCGAGACTAGTGAGTTAGGACCTGTTAGCGAGGTTGGGTGAAGTTGGGTAGGATGTGTGTAGTTGGGTAGGATAGTACAACGAGTGTCAATGTTCTGAGTATTAGTGTTGGCAAGAGGTTAATAGAGAATGGTATTAATGATATGTAGTGTTGGTAGTGTAGTGTAGTGTAGTGTAGTGTAGTGTAGTGTAGTGTAGTGTAGTGTAGTGTAGTGTAGTGTAGTGTAGTGTAGTGTAGTGTAGTGTAGTGTAGTGTAGTGTAGTGTAGTGTAGTGTAGTGTAGTGTAGTGTAGTGTTGGCGATGAGTGCGGTATTTTTAGCAATGAGCGCGGTATTTTTAGCGATGAGTGCGGTAGCGTTAGTGAGCTAAGAGTGCGAATGAGTAGTGGGGAAAGCTCGAATTGTGCAGAGAATAACTTTTAGAGGTACAATCCCAAGAATTGGTGTTTTCCGTGTACTAGTTAGTCTTCTGTGTACTAGTCTTCTGTGTACTAGTCTTCTGTGTACCACTTAGTGTTTGTACTAGTTAGTGTTTTCCTGTGACAGTGTTTAGTTAGTGTTAGTTAGTAGTGTTTTTTTCCTGTGTACAAATCTGCGATGAACATCAAACCACTATTCATCACACACCCACGGCAAAATGAGTAATGGAGGGGTGCAGAACTCTCTAGACAACTTGGCGCACATCGCCAACATGTCCCATGAGCTCCAAGTGCTCAACCAGCAGATCAAAGACGAGGCCGAAACGTCGCCCTCCATCAGCCACCACGGAGGGATGCCGGGTGGTGTTTCGAACAGCTCGACTCCCCCGCCCACCTACAACAAGTCCGGCAAAATCAAGCGCATGGCGTGTGTGGAGTGTCGCCAGCAAAAGAGCCGATGCGATGCCTCGCAGCGATACCCCGAGCCATGCACCCGGTGTGCCAAAAAAGGGTTACTGTGTGACTTGAAAAGTGACTACAAGAGGACTTATAAGAGAGCGCGAATTGCGCAAATCGAAAAGGAGTTTTCCGACCTCAAGAAGACCTTGACTCCTGCCCAGGCAGCAGAGCTTTTCAGCAGGGTTCCGTCCTTGACCACGGGTTCACAAGGAAATGCTTCTGCACCGGGACCTCCAGGCTCCTCGCTAGGTTCCTCGCTAGGCTCTTCGCTAAACTCGTCCGTCCCAGGCGCAGCCGGCCCTCCAGGCGCTACCGGCGCTGCTGGCGCTGCTGGCGCTGCCGGCTCGCCAGGTTTGCGCATCCCGATACGACAGGTCTATTCCCCAGCCTACCCATACCAGAACCACCAGAACCCCCAAAACAACCAGAACAACCATAATCTCCACTACACTACGGGTCAGGTGGGAACTCATGATCTCGGAGGCTTCTCAAATTCCCCCCGTATGTCCAACTCCTCCAACACCTCCATCCCCAACACCCCCTCCATCCTCCGTCCCCTCGACGAATCGTTCCACCCCATAACCCACCAGATCCCCGACTATTCGTTCATGTGTGAAGAAAAGGTCCTAGACTCCGTAAGTTTGTCGTCAGACACCATAAAATCGTTGTATATCGAGTATATCGAAAGGTACCACCAGATCTTGCCGGTAGTGGACATCCTGCTTGGCCCAGAACGCATCTACAAGCTTTGTCCTGCGTTATTCTGGGTCATTATGTTTGTATCGCTCAGACGCTTCAATGAAGACTCGGAAAAGTCGCTTCTTCTCCAGTTATCTCCGCTAGTCAAAGGCGTTTTGGCCGAAATCATGATTTCCCCCATATCGAGGTACAACCCCGTGGAAGAAGACGAGCCGATATTCAATGCTTTGTCGGTTTATTCCGTGCAAGCATTCCTTCTCTACTCTTTCTGGCCTCCCATCACCTCTTCTCTCAGTGCAGACTCGTCGTATAACACCATTGGAAACGCCCTTTTCCAGGCCATTCGTATCGGGCTTCATTCGCCGGGCTTGGCTCAAAGTGATGCCCTGCTTGTGCAAGAAAACTCCAAAACATGGATTCTTTGTAACATAGTGTGTCAGACCATCGCCACGTCCTTTGGGTTCCCGGCCTTTGTGCAATTCGACACCTCCATATGGACCACCAGCACCTCCACCATATATAAGCTTCCGCCAGCCGTCAAGTATATGATGGAACTTGCCAATTTCGAGGACCAGGTGGCCAAAACTCTCAATACCAATCCTATGGACCCGTACGGGCTCATTAATTCAGCAGAAAGACTCCCTATTCTAAAGCTATTGCTTCGAAGACTTGATGAGCTTGAAATTAATATCAACCTTGAGCTTAGCCCAGACGACGGGTTCAGAAGATTCCAGCTCTATTCGGCCAGAGTACATCTACTTACCTATTACTTTATGGATTCGTCGCTCATGTCGCAGTTTGAGCTCCAAAGCGGGCTTATCAAGCTCTTTAATGCGGCCATTACTCTCATCAATCACACCCAGTCGTTCCAGCAAAAAGACCCCAAGTTCGTCAAGTACTTGCCTGGAGTCTACATTCTCGATATCTGGCAGGCTGCGTGTATCATAGGCAAGTTAATCCACTCTTCTATGCGGAAATTGATCGATACGGGCTCGGGCAAACAGAGCTACGAAACCGCCATTTCTCTCGCTGCAAAGGCCTCGATCATGAAACACGACATGGCCCATAGATCGTCGGGGATCATGAGAAACATGTGGCAGTTATTCCGTACTCTACACGAAAAGAACCTCAATACGCTTAACATCACCATCAGGAACAGAATGTCGGCTTCTGTGTTCTTTGACTGTTTGTTTTTGCTCAGAGACCAGGTGGGAATGATCAAATTAAACAGCAAGAACGAGGTGAGGGACAATTCAAACGATATAGATGATGTAGATGACGACGATCTGAACGAAGACAATGAAGAGGCGGTGGCCAGTGAGCACGACGAACCGCACGCTTCTAATAGCCATGATGGAAGCCAAAAATCCACTCCTGGCAGCACCACTTCTTCCACCAACAGGCGCAAGCGTTCTCTCTCCAATACCGTCAATGCCGAGTCGAGAGCCCGCAAAATCATCCGGACGATTCCGTTTGATCCGCGCCCCATTTCTTCTGCCTCTGGCGAAAGAAGCTCTATATTCAAGGTGGTGAACAACTCCAATGAGTCGTCTCCGAGAGTACGTTCCGATAACTCTCCCAACAATCCAAATCCCCAACAAAGTTCTAATTCGTTCAAGAGTCCTGGCAAGCAAAACGTCTCATACACCGGCACCAAGTCTCATGGAGCCAATGCGGGCCACTTACCTCACAATGCATCCAGCCAGCCTCTAAACATGATTCCTGGCCACGAATCGCCGTTGCCGTTATCGCTTGAGTCGTTCGACATGAACAGCGATCTTTTATGGAAAGATGTTGACAGTGTGATGAATGACTTTGGCTTCCACACCCAATAATAGAACCAATTGTAGAATAGTATAGGTGTAACATGTAATATAGTCTTTGAAACCTACGGGTGCAACCACTCTGTATATCTGCAGAAGAGTAGAAAATATTTCAATTTTTCGCAGCCAAATGCAAGTAGAAAATTAAATCAAAAGCCGAGAATAACCAAAGAATAACCAAAGAAAACCAAAGAAAACCAAAGAAAACTAAACAAAACAAAACAAAACAAAACTAAACAAAACTAAAGAAAAAGAAATAGGACAAGAACTTTCAGAATAGTGCTGTGTTGTATACAGTTGGCTATTGGTGACACAATGGATATGATGCCTCTGGAGGAGGAGTTTTGCTTTGCCATTACAGTCCAGCTGCTACGCCTGCTCTCATACTCATTACACCTATTCGATTTCTTTACTAAAAATAGTTACCGTTGGAAGAAAAGAATAGCGAAATAAAGCTAGAGAGGGGTTGGCTACTTTCGTGCTAGTGGTTCTTACTGTGATTTGCACCCAATAGGTAACGGCCCCCAAAAAAATACAAGTATTGGGAGATTTTCTAATTCTAATAAAGATAACCTTTCTTTCCACTAGCCGTTATTCTTGTCTACTTCATAGTAAGAATTTAACCCTACCCTTTGTTAGAGTTGCAGATCCTTTATAGTGTAGAGATAGGCCAGTCCATCACGTGCTCCGCCCGCGCACGACTAAAAAAATAAATGAAAAATTTGAAATGATCTCAAGACTAAAAGTCAGCAACACCCAGAATGTCCTACGACGATATTGATAATGCTGTCCCCGACATTGTGATCGGCGGCGATATGCCAGAAGAAGAACAGTTTCAGTACGAACACGATGTTGAAAGTGACAACGAGGGCAGAGAAGAGGCCACGCAAGTGGAGGAAGCCAATACCAAGAAGTCTGTGAGTTTCGCAGGGTTGAACGACGACGAAGAGGACGAGGAAGCACAGCGTCGTGAGTTCGAAGAAGGCGGAGGATTACCAGAACAACCTACAAACCCCGATTTCGCCGAGTTGACCCCATTATCGGCAGACATTATTAATAGACAAGCCACCATCAATATCGGTACTATTGGGCATGTCGCGCACGGAAAATCTACGGTTGTGCGCGCCATTTCGGGAGTGCAGACGGTCAGATTCAAGGACGAGTTGGAAAGAAATATCACCATCAAGTTGGGGTACGCCAACGCCAAGATCTACAAGTGTGACGACCCCAGCTGTCCTGAACCCGACTGCTACAAATCGTTCAAATCAGACAAAGAAATCAGACCCAAGTGTGCCCGTCCCGGGTGCAGTGGCCGGTACACCCTTGTAAGACATGTCTCTTTTGTCGACTGTCCCGGACACGACATTTTGATGAGCACCATGTTGTCAGGTGCAGCCGTTATGGACGCTGCCCTCTTGCTCATTGCAGGGAACGAAAGCTGCCCGCAGCCACAGACATCGGAACATTTGGCTGCAATCGAAATCATGAAGTTGAAGCACGTGATCATCCTCCAGAACAAGGTGGATTTGATGAGACAGGAGTCGGCGTTGGAGCACCAGAAGTCCATCTTGTCTTTCATCAGAGGCACCATTGCGGACGGCGCGCCCATTGTTCCTATTTCGGCACAATTAAAGTACAACATCGACGCCGTCAACCAGTTTATCGTAAAGTCCATACCAGTCCCATTGAGAGATTTCCAGGCCACCCCCAGACTCATAGTCATCAGATCGTTCGATGTCAATAAACCCGGTGCGGAAATCGACGACTTGAAGGGTGGTGTTGCCGGAGGCTCGATTTTGAATGGTGTTTTCAAGATCGGCGACGAGATCGAAATCAGACCCGGGATCGTCACCAAGGACGACAACGGCAAGATCCAGTGTAAGCCTATTTTCTCTAATATTGTATCATTATTTGCCGAGCACAACGACTTGAAATTCGCCGTGCCTGGTGGGTTAATTGGGGTAGGTACCAAGGTCGATCCTACCTTGTGTAGAGCCGATAGATTGGTAGGACAGGTGGTTGGATCCACCGGCAACTTGCCTTCGATATATACTGATATTGAGATCAACTACTTCTTGTTGAGAAGATTGTTGGGTGTCAAGACCGACGGCCAGAAACAGGGTGCCAAGGTCAGAAAGTTGGAGCTCGGCGAAGTGTTGATGGTGAACATTGGCTCCACGGCCACTGGTGCCAGAGTGTTGGCTGTCAAGGCCGATATGGCCAGGTTACAGTTGACGTCGCCAGCCTGTACTGAGGTGAATGAGAAGATTGCTTTGTCCAGAAGAATCGATAAGCATTGGAGATTGATTGGTTGGGCCACCATCAAGAAGGGTACTACGTTAGAGCCTATTGCATAAGTATGTAAAAAATAATAACATAAAACTATCTACTACTCAGTAACTATCTGTAACAAAACTATCTAACATAAAACTATCTACTCTTTTAATGGTTGCAAATTATTTTTTTCGCACTTCCACGCTGGTGGTGGCTTGCTTGAACAAGTCACTGGCAAGGAATTTGGGGAACGCGTCGATCTGCATTAGCCTATATACTTGAGACGACACAGTCTTGAACAACAGGGCTAGTTGTGCCAAGGTCTCGGTGTCTGGGGTCTCTTTGGAGGAGATTTCTGGGTGCGACCCTTTTTGAGCCACAGTTTCGCCTGTATCTGCAGGTTGCGGTTTTGGTTGCAATTGCCCAGAATTGGACATTGGCTCTTTTTGTGGGGCCACCATTATTTTAGTAATCTTTTCTCGTATTTGATAGTCTATGTTTAATAAAAATGGCGATTCGGAACTGAGGTAGGTAAAGTAGATATGGTATGCAAGAGCAAGGCATAGGCTGGCCAATTTTGAGGTTTGGTGGTTGATTTTGCGTAATCTGTCAGCATTGGATTCGTGAGCCTCAACCTTGACAAGACGACCCCACGTGCGGACTTTTCTTTCAAAGAGCCGCAACTGCAAGTACGAGTTGAGGTTTTCGGAACAGAGATCGTTTTCCAAGTGCTTTCTAAACAAATATGTCATTCCAGGGTCGTCAAGCACGTCTTTGAGAGAAAACGAAGTCGATTCAGACAGGTCATTGGAAACCAGGTTGGCGCCAGTGGATTCGATGTCGTTCTCAAAGTCATTGGCATTTTCATCATTATCATCATTTTCATCCCAGTGGGCGATTTTCCGGCCCAACCCGCTCAATACATAGAAACAATCACGGTCGCTGCAAAACTGGTCGGGTGTCGAACGCGAAGGTTTTAACAATACTGGGTTGAACAATTTTATTTTCATCATTAAATTGGCCATTTCAACGCAATTGGTTCCGCTCATGAGATCAGTGCATTCAAATAGCCATTGATATATAGCTTTTCCGCTAGCACAGTATTTGATCATCACATCGTCGCCATCCATGCTAAATATGCGATTGCCAAAAAGCCGCACCCCACATGAAGACACATAATACTGGGTATGTGCGTCTGACTCGGGGTTGGTAAAGTACCGATGATGGTACGGACTCACCCTAGACTTGTTCGTTCGCGATAACTCCACCGAGCTAGGCTCATCAAAGTAATTTACACCCAAATTCCCAGAGTCTTTGGGTGCAAAATCGTCAAAACCTTTGGGTGCAAAATTTTCAGAATCTTTGGGTGCAAAAATGCTGGTGTCCAAGGCTTGCGCAGATATAGTTCCACCTTTGGAGTGCTCGTGAGTTTTTATAGCATCAGGGTTACTGGATGGGCTCCATACGTTGGGACGGGGACCGCAAAGCTTGATAAATACCAAGTACAAAAAGTAATCAGAGTATATCACCTTGTCTGTTACAGGATCACGCTCAAATTTAAAGAGATCCATGGTATTATACAGCGAGTACACAATACTGGGGAACGTGTCGCGGTGCATACCCACCTTGATGCAAAAGTCTTGGAGCACTGCCACGCCCTTGGCCGTGGGCTGGAGCGCGACTGTGGGCTTGACTTGACTGCGCGTTCGTTCGCTCGGCGAGTGCAAAAGCTTGCAGTGGAAAAACTTGTTGATAAGGTGGGTCGCGAGCGCGGGCTTGATCGCATATGAAATGGTGGTGGTGGTGCGCCAACATTCAATGTTGATCTGCATGCACCCCATGGCTTGAACTGCTTGGTCAACATAGAATGTATAGGGGTGGGGCTTAAATAGTTTGATTTTCGAGAACCCAAATATCCTCGTACTCTCAACATGGTCGTCTAGCTTAAGTCCAATGATCATCATGGCATATATGTCCTTGAGGTCGCCCGATGCAATCTTGTTCAAGCTGGTCAGCACCGTTTCGTGTATTGTGCGCAGGCTTTTTGCACCAGTCATATGAGAGGTGGGATTTTCATACATAGAACTTATTTACAGGAAATATACATAAGGGTATCGCTCAATATATACATGCCATCTATGTAGCTGCAACACACTTGACACAATCTACTTGTCAAGATACAAGTTTCTGGCGTTTCTGGCGTTTCAGGCTCCCCAATTTGGTGCGCGACGGGTAAAAATCACCACATTTGAGGCCAATTTTATGTCCGCCCGCAACTGCAATGACGAGCTGCATGTGCAGTTTCGAAGTTGGAACACCGACCAGACCAGCGCTCCTAGCATATCCCTATGCCTGTAGATCCACTCTTTGAATCACTCTTTGAACCACTCTGTGAACCAGTCTGTGAGCCACTCTGTATAATAGACATCACGTGACCGCCGTCTATGTGCGTCGTTCTTCACCAACTATCAACAACACAACACACTACGATGGATTCCAACAACGATGACGAGAACGTGTTCGATGATTCCATGGGCCAGGACTGTGCTGGCGAATTTGCTTCTGTAAGGCAGCTCCCGCTGGAACAACTTACCAACGACAGGTTTTTGCAGAGGCTCAAGAGCATAAGAAACGAACCGAAAGAAACTGGTGAAGTTAAAACCGGTGCTGGAGTTGATAACAACGAAGCTAGAGATGGTGTACTTGAAGAGACAAATAAAAAATTTAGTGCGCAACAAAATAAAAGAAGCGCGGAACAAAATGCCGCGCCCGTAAAAGCTGCTAAAACACTTTCACCAGAGGGATCTAACATAGAAAGTGGTCATAAAAGATACGATAGAATCAAAAACATTCCACTAAGAAACTCGCTCAAAAAGCATGAGAAGAAAGCTGAAATGTTCAATGCGGACGATATTGGTGCGATTCGCGACCAGGTCAAATCACAACTACTTGGAACGTTTTTCAACATCACAGAGGCACCTTTGCTTCAGGAAAAGTACCAGGAAATCCGTAGACTCTTTGAACACACTATACGTGATAGCGAAGGCCACTCTATTCTAATCATCGGGCCTCGAGCTTCTGGTAAAACTGCCCTTATTAACCGGGCCCTCGACGAAATGAAATCCAAGTATAGTGAGCAGTTTCTATTGTTCAGACTCAATGCGTATATTCACTCAGACGACAATGCTGCGTTAAGAGAAATAGCTAGACAACTAGATAAAAACTCAAAGAAGTACCTTGACCAAGAAATCGAGTCAATGGAAGACGGAGGCAATTTTGAGCAGAGATCTATAAACGATACTCTCACCAACATTTTGAGTACGCTCAACGATACTGCAAAAGGCAAACTCTCTTTAGTTTTTGTAATTGAGGAGTTTGAAAAGTTCACCGGAAGCTCCAAGCAGACTCTCTTATATAATCTTTTTGATGCGTCTCAATCCAGTTCCACGCCCATATGTGTGGTGGGAGTTTCGTCCAAGATCAATACTCGAGAACTTCTTGAAAAGAGAGTTCGAAGTCGGTTCTCTCAGCGTATAATATCCATACCCAAAGCAAGCACGGTGGCAGAATTCTGGGACAACGCCAAGCTCAATTTGATGGTGAGCGACAGTTTTACAAACACTTTGAATCGCAAGAGCAATGGCGAAGCCTGGAACAATCATATTGACCAATTATTTGACACCAGTGCTTTTGTTAGACGCATGGTTTACCAGAACTTTTATGCCGTAAACAACTATAGAGAGTTCAACAATGCGCTTTTGTATCCCGTATCACGTATATCGCCAGCACAGCCATTTCTCAACGAAGGTGATTTCGTCAAATACCTCCAGAACCAGTCGTGCAACCATGTGCAAGAATTGGTCAAATCGTTATCTACTTTGGAGTTGTTGTTGGCAATAGCAGCTGCAAGATGGATCGAAAAATTCGAGCTTCAGGTCATCAACTTCAATCTTGCCTACAAAGAGTATCAGGATATGATGAAGGGGTTTAATATCAATGTAACATCCTCGTCGACCACCTCTTCGAATTTGGATGCGAAAATCCTCACCAATATCAAAATCAACCAAAAAATCTGGTCGCCTCACGTGTTGAAAAACTCGTGGGAGATCTTGTACAAATTGGGCCTTCTAGTGGATTCGGCCGGAATAACCACCAACAATGAAGGCCACAAGATCACCAACCTAGACTTGAACAAAAACTTGATCATAGAAGAAAACAAGATGGTCCAGCTCGACGTGTCGCTCGACGAATTGGGTTCGTTAGTGGGAGAGTCGCACGTCTTCAAAAAACTCACCAAACTCTAGCCTCACCTGACCCGACCCGCGGCTTATGTAATCGTTGCTTACTATGGTATTTGTAAATCTCCGCCATGACATCGAAAGAAAGAGACATCCTATTTAGTGCCAATACAAGTTTAATATGAGCGCATTGCCGGAATCCGTCACCAATCTTCTCAAGTCGACTCGGTTTGTTCACTTGGCCACATGTTCCGACAACATTCCCCATGTTTCCTTGATGAATTACACCTACTACCACCAAGGATCCAAAGACTATATAATCATATCTACCCCCAAAAAGACCACCAAGTACAAAAATATAGTGTCGAATCCCACGGTATCTGTACTTATTCATGATTGGATTTCTGCGAAAAATACCGATTCTGTCGGTGAAAGTAGTGCCCCGAGCAAGAGGAGAAACTCGTTATTTGAGCTTTTGGCCAACATCAACCGGAACGAGTTGAGTCGTGTCTCGGTAATGATTCAAGGATCGGCTTCAATTGTGGACAAAGCCGAAGACCCGGCCAATTTTGAGTTCTACAAGTCTTTGCACCTCAACAACTCCAAGATCGACCAAGTTCAAGCCAAAAACTATATCGAAAACGACGATAATGCATTGGTGGTGATATTGATTGATTCTTGTAAAGTCACAGACACAGACAATAATATCGAGCAATACTAATAAATGACATGTACGTACATAATGTAGAGCCAAAAATATAAATTTGGTTGTAAAAATGGGACGAGCCAAAAAAAAAAAAATCTGCCGGTCCCAGGAATCGAACCTGGGTCTGTTCGGCCACAACGAACTGTACTGACCACTATACTAGACCGGCCTGTTTGTGAGTATCGTGCGCGTGCAAATTCTGATATGGAAGTCACACAATGAAAACATCCGAACGTCATACCATAGACACAGTGGTGGGTTCTTTTAATTAATTTTATGAATTTTTTACAATTAATTGAAGATTATGATATTAGACAATAATTTGAGAGACTTCTCTCCTTTCTATATATAATTAGACATGCTTTTGTCTATTTTTGACCAGGTCACTACAGTAAAAAGTATTATTCCAATGCCTCTTTTACCTGTTGCGTTAT
This sequence comes from Suhomyces kilbournensis, assembly GCA_030563685.1. Lineage (NCBI taxonomy): Eukaryota > Fungi > Ascomycota > Pichiomycetes > Serinales > Debaryomycetaceae > Suhomyces > Suhomyces kilbournensis. The sequence goes on from JAJMJN010000003.1 coordinate 1,002,575, forward strand.
ACTCCCCCACTTAACTCTGTCGCATCACGACCTCCACTTATATCAGCTCCAAACCGACTCAAGGGCCATATTATCGAGACCACTTTGCCAATCACCAAACCTTGACTTATGGCCCCAAAGGTGTTGGAGTCCACAGAGTGAAAAGAGTTATCGCCCTCCACCCATAAATGGTTCCTAGGAATCACTGTAGATGGTTTCGGATAAGGAGGGGATTTGGGTCTCACTGTATCACCCTGGATGCCCACTACCCTTTTTGTGAGGATTTTTTCGGGGTTTTGAGGAGACCTGAACATTATCACATCGCCTCTGGCAAAATCAGCCTCTTTCACTCTAAACTTATCTACCAATACTATATCTCTTGTGGTATTATGTAAGGCCGGGTTAAATGTCGGACTCATTGAGCTTCCTCGTATTTGGTATGGCTGATACACATGGTTTGTGAACGTGTACACCACTGGAATCCACGTAAGAGAGACCAAGGCAATGCGTACCGACATTATGATGGTGGTGTTGGGGCGGTGTAGGGTGGTTGATCTCCAACTTGCGATGAAGCGGCCCTGGTTGGGTGTGTGGGTGTGTGCAGGACGGGACCCAAGCGGCGTAATTTTTCAGCCTGTAGCAAAAGTGGTTTGGATAAGTAATACCTTGGAAACAATATGGATAAGAGCGGAGTGCTAGACCAGTTGCTAATGGAAGACATTGCCCGTCATTGTCCGCAGCAATTTCTCGCGTTGCATCAATGCATGGCCAAAGGAGGAGCCTGCGATGAAGAGCAAAAGACATTGGCAGGGTGTATCCGGGGCGGAGTGCCTACGTTCCAGAGGATCCAGGGCGAGTGTGCCGACAAGTTGAAGGCGTACGAGGGGTGTCTCAGAGGGACTACTGGTGATTGTAAGAAAGAGTTGGTGGAGTTGCGCCAATGTGCCTCTGGTACATTAACCAACTGAACCAACTGAACCAACTGAACCAACTGAACCAACTGATGCGAAGCATTAGTTGGTGAGAACTAATGTATTGGCATTAGTTTGTGTTAAGTATATAGTGTATAGTAAGTTATAGATCTACGAATTGCTGTTACTGTACCTGGTATGTTTGATCTACCAATTGCTGTTACTGGTAGTTTTTAACTTCTCTGTCTATTTATATTTCCTGTACTTTAAGGGAACCTGGTCAAGACGGATGTTCGACAACCAGTCCACGCCCTTGCCCCCCTCTTTGTCCTCGATGTCCTTTTCGTGATGAAGAAGCTCGTGCTCGATATCCTCTTTGTGCTTGATCAACACATCCGGATCGTCGTTGGCGTGGTATTGGAGCCAGTGGTGTTCTTCGTATTCGGTTTCAAAGTCAAAATGGTGGCCCTGCCCGTACCCAAAGTCAGGTAACTCTCCTTTGAAGCTGACCCACTCTTCCAACGACACTCTCTGGTCGCCATTGGTATCTAGCAACTCGAGAATGGTGGTGACTACCCTATTTTTTTCCGACTCGTCAACCACTCGACGGCCTTCTCCCATTCCCGACCCGTCTCCCATGGTCTCATGTAACCCATAGAGGTTCAAGATCTCCTCACGGCCCCATCCTTTGCCGTTGTCGTGCATCATGAAGAATAACTCGGGGGCATACTGGTTGATGCTGTGCTCTTCCAACATATGCCAGTCTTGCCACGAGACACCAGCTGGTTTTGTCTTGACGGCAGCATGGTCGCCGTGGTCGCCGTGCGCGGCCGCGCAGCTGACTAATGCTAGTATGCTCGCTAGTGTCGCACCTTTCATTGTGTTTTTAAGGACAGGTGGTGTTGATGATTTCGCACTGCCATCATAAAATATATTTTGGAACTTTTGGAACTTTTGGCAACACTTGGCAACACTTTTGGCTGCATATTTGCAACAAAATATTTGGCTGCATATTGATAAACTGGTTGGTGCAGTTTTCTAGAGTATATACTTGATATCAATAATACATTTGATAGTGATTGTGTTTGGTATTATGTAGCTATATACTACATAAACATCCTAGCTACTATTTTCCAACCACACTTCTAACTACTCTTCTACTACTCTTCTACTACTCTTCTACTACTCTTCTACTACTCTTCTACTACTCTTCTAACTAACCTTCTACTCTTATCTCTTGATATTCTTTGTAGTCAATGCTTGTCTTCAAGTGGTATTTATTGGGGTTAAGCCTCTAGATACTTTCCTGCATATGGCACCCACCCCACAAATCAATTTATCTGGAAATTGTTTAGCATGGTTCTTTAGCAATGGCCACTCAAAGAACACAATTAACCAAAGTCGTACCGGAACCTGTTGTCGACACCGATACGAGACCCAAGGAGTCACGTACAGGTCGCGCCAACCAGCGTTATAACCCCGAAACCGGCTCGCGCATGGTGGCCGGATGCATTTGTCTCAATGAGTCAAAGGATAAAGTGGTAATGATCCAGTCGATGGCACATGCAGGAAAATGGGTGTTGCCCAAAGGAGGCATAGAATTGGACGAAGGGGACGACTTTCTGGTGTCTGCAGTTCGTGAAACATGGGAAGAAGCGGGCGTGGAAGGAACCATTACGCGGAAACTTCCGGTGGTATATGATTCGCGGGGCAAAAATGCACCCAAAGCTAGTGAAATTGATAGTACAGATGATGGCGTGGTTCCGAAAGTGATTCCCAAAACCGAATTTTACTTCTACGAGCTCATTGTATCAGAAATGAGCCAAGAATGGCCCGAGTCTCAGGTTCGTCAGCGTCGGTGGTGCACGTTTTCTGAGGCCAAACACGAGTTGGCCAAGGCCAAACGGCCCGAGTTGATCGAGGCTTTGGAAAGCCTGAGCATGATAAAAGAGGCAATTAAGTATTAGTAGTAGGTAGTTAAGTATAGTTTAAGAGAGATAGCTCATATATTCCCCACTAAAACAGACTGTCGAAGAAAGCACTGGCCAAATAACGCTATATTATCTCTCACTTACATTACGCCTATCTCTCTTTACTGCACCACATTCTAAATCAATCATATTACAACCACTTTACACCATTTTACGCCATCTTACAGCCATTTTACGCCATCTTACAGCCACTTTACACCATTTTACAACAATTTTACAGCCATTTTACAACCATTTTACAGCCATTCTACACCACTTTACAACCATTTTACGCCATCTTACAGCCACTTTACAACAATTTTACAGCCATTTTACAACAATTCTACACCACTTTACAACCATTTTATTCATTATTATTAATATTTTCTTGTCTTTAAATATTTTTTACTTAAAAAGATCGCCCATGAAAGAAAGCATGTTTGGAGCAGCAGCAGGGCCCTTCAAGTTAAAGTAAAGACTACCTAAATGGTCGACTGGGGCCTTGAGCGAGTGTTTCACCAAATCGGCCTTATAGTGATCGACCAATTTGGTGAATTTGGAAGCATCCTTGGTAAGTGCAAGCAAAAGAAGCTGGAGAAACGTCAAGAGAGCCGAATTGGAGTCGACATAAACACTCGCAGAGTCCTCAGTGATTTTATCCTGCTCGGCCAACTTGCCATCTTGCACCATTCTGGTGATAAATGTGTCTGCTGCATCCCGCGCAAATTTAATATTTTTCAAGTACGCATAGTTGATTACCCCGCGAGACAAGAACAATCCTGCGTCGACAGACGCATTGGCTTTCCACCACTCGTACAAAAAGTCAGAATATATAGGCACCGATTGGTATGTTCCCAACACCAAGTGCACTTCTGCCAAGGGAAACACCTTGACCTCGCCCTGCTTGACAGCATTGAGTAACTTGACCCCGAAAAAATGGTGGAGCTCGGCGTCGCCAAACTTTTTGCTCGAGAGTTGCCCCACCTGCTTGGCCAAGTCCACCACACTAATGTCCGTATCGGGCAAGTAATTGATGGCTTCAATCAACCTGACTTTGTCCTCAACGTGCGCTTCTTTCATAACCTCTACCATATACGCGATCAAATCACTACTGGATCCATACTCCTTGTTCTTTCCCAAGATGACGGCTCCTTGTGACAAGATCTCAATGGCTTCTTGGTACTGCTTGCTTTTGACATATCTGTTTGTGATTGTTCGTAAAGTTTGGTGGGCTTCATAGAAAGACCCGCTGTCGATTTTGGCTTGGAACCTTTGAATAGTCTTTTGTAACTTGTCTGACATCCTAACAAGTCTAGCACTGACTCGAACATATAGACACGAACTATAGAAACGAGCATAGTAGTCGCGCACGTGGCCGAGCACGTGATCTCGCATATAGTTATTACAACTATTATATATTATCCTAGCTAGATTGTAAGACGAGATTGAGTTAGTTTGTAAGAGGAGATTGAGTTTATGTTGTAAGAGGGAGATTGAGTTTTTTTCGGAGTTTTGAAAGCGCTAGCGTGGGGTTATAGTGGTAAGACCATGGCCCGGGATGGCTGCGAATGCGAAGGCTTCCGGCGACTGGGTCGTGAATAGCCAAGTAGGGAGGGTTGGAAATATTAAAGTGAGAGATCCAAACAGATATTGAGGACAATGATGAGGCGTCGAAGAGTAGAAGTCGTAGTTCGGGGAACGGGGTCCCAAAAAGTAACGCAGGGTCTACTCGGTACAAGTCGAGCGATCTAATAGAAGAGAGCTGAAGAATCGAAGATAAAAAGTTTCCCCATTCGACCCAACAAGTGTAGGTACGTGAGGGGAATGCAAAGCGGACCCATGGTGACAGAAAGTACTGTTCGAGAAAGACGAGGTGGTCGTGTTCGGAGTGCATGGCCACGACGCACCGCCATGGGTTGATATGGCTGCGAAAAATTGGGTTTGCACTTTGTAGGCGAAGATGCACCAACGAGGGAGAGGGGACCACTTTAAGCAGGGAAAGTGTGGAAGCCGAGGGTGGCTTGAAACGCTCGTCCAAGTATATTGATAACGAGGTGAGAGTGGGTATGGCTAGAAGCTCAAATACTTCCATGGATGCAGCTCTCACCAGAAGAACCCGAAGCGAGGTGAAGCGATGTCGCTGGGAGATGAAGAGGCGGGTCGTGCGGCGTGCCAAAGACCCCAAGTCTATGTTCATGGCCATGAAATCACCCGGCTGCAACATCAATGCCGTAAGCTGGTTTGGGGCTTTGATCCACACGAGACTGAGCCGGCGTACGGTGGAGATTCCTGCGTAGTAGAGAGTTTTGCAAGTATAGAGAAGAGGCCATATGTTTTTGCACGATTTGGACGCTTGGTAGCTTACACAGATGATACAGGAAATGATTTCTGGTGGAAGTTCCTCGAGAAACATCTCCTGGCGTGCAAGTGCAACCGCAAGTGCAACCGCAAGTGCAACCGCACCCGCAGCACAAATACATCCAGAAGCATCCCGGTGATTCCAGGAAGCGCGCACGTGACCGCGCTCGACCAATGATCAAATTCACCCAGACTGACTGGAAACCCAACTAAGCAAGCACCCACCATGAAAGCAGCCACCAGATTGTTGAAACACACCCCCCTCATCAAGTTTGTTGGAGGACCCCACCTCGCTCCAAGTAAGTAACCCGATCTGATCCATAAAACCATTACTAACTTCAGAAAACGTGTCACACGCAGTGAAAGCTCACCCAATGGCACCAAACGGCGAGGTTCCAGGACGCTCTGGATCCAGTGCCAGCTCCACCTACTTCAACAAAAACCCGGTAGAACCTCAAAATGGCGAATTCTTTTCCAGAAGCCAGTTGTCTGCCAGATTCAGATACAAGGCACCAAAGGAGATTGAGATTGAGAACGTTACCAGCGGGGGAGCAGAGCTTATTTTCTAACCATCACTTTATTTATTAGCAAATATAAATCTACATCACTATATATTAGCAATAGACGTAGTTGTACGACCAGTATAAGTACTAAGCTAGTACTAAGCTAGTACTAAGCTAGTAGAAGAGCATGCGCGTGATACTGGGCACGTGTCGTTCTCGCACCGACAATCGCCACTCAACACATCAAGAAGAAGTTAAAGACTAGACAAGTCGTAGACGAGTAAGACAACGTCAATTGCTTAGAACTAACACTTAAAAATGAACCACGATCCATACAGCTGGGGCCGTCCCAGCAACGACACATATGGCCCATATAATCACCAAATAGCCCAGGCTCTGGTCCAGGAGGCCACCATGGAGGGACTCGACCAGTTCCCCAAAAAGAACACCCAGCAGCCAATTATCACCGGAACGTCAGTGATTGCATTAAAATACAAGGACGGGATAGTGATGGCCGCCGATACCATGGGATCGTACGGATCTTTGTTAAGATTCAACAACATCGAGAGATTGATCAAAGTGGGCCAGCAGACGGTGGTTGGGATCTCGGGAGACATTTCGGATATGCAGCAATTGGAGAGGATTTTGGAGGAATTGGAGACCACGGAAGAAGTGTACGATAATGATGGCGGACACAACTTAAGAGCTCCGCACGTTCATGAGTACTTGACCAGAGTGTTGTACAACCGCAGAAACAAGATGGATCCGCTATGGAACGCGGTGTTGGTTGGGGGATTTGACGACGACGGCACTCCGTTCTTGAAGTATGTAGATTTGCTAGGAGTTTCATACGGGTCTTCGACGCTAGCCACTGGCTTTGGTAACCACTTGGCCATCCCACTCTTGAGACAACTTATTCCATCAGATCCCGAATACGTGAATGTGACTGAAGAACAGGCTAAGAAGGTGATAATGGACTGCATGAGGGTGTTGTTCTACAGAGACGCCAGATCTTTGGACCGTTTTTCGGTGGTTACTATTAAGAACGGCGGCCAGACGTTTGACTTTGAAAAAGACGTCAAGGTTAATAATCAAAGCTGGAGATTTGCCCATGATATCAGGGGCTATGGAAGTAAGCAGCAATAGAAGGAGAACTACGTGATAGCTAAGCAAGACACAGGAGAACACTACGTAGATAGCTAAGTAAGACACAGGAGAACACTACGTAGATAGCTAAGCAAGACACACATCGTACAAAGTAAACAGTAAGTAAACAGTAAGTAAACACTAGCCGCTTCTCTAATTTTGACTGCACTCCTTCCAATCCTATTAATTTCTCCACTAATTTCTCCACTAATTTCTATGACAATTGAGAGATAGTGTAATAGTGAGAAAGAAATAGTGTAATAGTAGGAGAGTGCTAGATTAAAGAATGCTAGATTGAGAGCTTTAGTTTCGAGACATCATTGTGGATCTCAATTAGTGCATAGTAAGGGATAGTGAGTGATAATTAAATATTAGATAGAGAAAGTTATGAGTGTTTAGAATAGTGAAAAGGCGAGAGAAATTATTAGAACGAGATAGTGCGAGATAGAGAAAGTAGTGAGATAGTGAGACAGTGAGTAAGGCGAGAGTGCGATGTTACGGCAGTCAGAGATCATCATAAACTTTACAAAAGCTAGCACTCAGAGCAAACATTGCCTGACTTGAGTGATGGTGACAGAATTAACGGTTCCTATTAGTATAAATAGCGAGAGATGGTGAGAATGCGGTGAGTTAGTGAGAAAAATTAGTGAGAAAAATTAGTGGTGAAAAATAGTGGTGAAAAATTAGTGGTGAGTTAGTGGTGAGTTAGTGAGTGGTGCAAAGTAATCCACGACCGGCACTCACAAAGGAAAAGCTAAGCATCGGCACTCACTAAGGAAAAGCTAAGCATTCTCCTTTTTCTCTACATCATTAACAAGTCTTGGATTGTATTGTTTTTTCTGTTTATAACATCTTACGATGTCTATCTCTCTATTAAAAAACTCAGTCCCCTTAAGTTTAATGGTCGACAACAGGTAATGCATTGGAAATTGGATAATAAGCCGTACCGTGCCACAGCTGACACAAACCTATTTCTAGAAGATCTACGATTGCTCATACACGAGTGCTAAAAATACACAAAGCACATCCTTATTAGCCCCGCAGTGCTAAGTCTCCTAACGCAACGGGTAATAAGTTATTCTAAATGATTACGCACCTCATTCACCCTGGATTTGTTCTGTGCGTCAACACGGCAAAACTCACCTTCTCCGTAGTGATTAGCCGAAAAACAGCCCCTAACCCAGCTAGCGTACCACCAGTTCTTGGCTTATTGATAGACCCAGATCCGGCCAGTGGGATGCGCAAATCCCAAAATTAGGTGTCGTCGGTTTACGGTGAATAAGCACAAGCCCCACTTCGCGGTTAGTGCTCAAGTCAAAAAAGTTTCTAGAAACAATCCTGGGGCATTGTTTTTGATATCGAGTGCGGTTATTTTCTCGGCGTACCAATTATTTTATTGGTTGTTAATTGAACGTCGATTACGACTGGCCATTCCATTGCATTGCTTTTGTGCCTTATCCATTAATTCTATAACCATATTTCATAGGCATATTATATAAACAAGCGCGTTCCACTAGACCTCACGCATTAATCTCCTTTTCAGATCGCACCATGAGCTTTGAGATAACGTTTTTGGGTGCTAGTGGTGGTCCTATAGAAGGAAATACATGCAGCATCCTCCTCAAACCTGCCAAAATCCCGTATGCCGAGCTTATCCAAAACACCTCCAATGATTCAGCCTCACCTTTACTACTCATTGATGCCGGTTCCGGCTTGGGCTCGCTCTCTGAAATAATATACAACGAGTGCCACGGCAAAGTGCCGTACTCCAAATTGCTAGACATTTATCCCGATGCCTTGGGCATCCACGACTATATCAAGACACAAGTGTCATTTCCGTTCCGTGACGCATATAATGCTGTCAATATTGCATCGCCATTTCAGTTGGCCCAAACTATTTTTTGCGCATGTAGCAACTTTTTGATATCGCACCCCCACCTTGACCACATAGCTGGATTAGTGATCAACCTGGCCGGATTCAGCAAATGCCACTCCAAACGAGTCCATGGCTCTTCTCTTACCCTTGCAGCGTTGCAAAATCATATTTTCAACGGCATCATTTGGCCCAACATGCCTTTTTATAGGACTCTCTCACTTGAACCGCACTCTTTTGGCAATACCTGGAAAGCTGGGGTCTATAACGTGACGATGTTTGAGTTGAGTCACGGCAAGTACACTCCTCTTAACCAAGTCCCCAGTACCGTAACTTGTACAGACTCGGCGGTGCCGTCTTCTCCCATATCCCCACCTCCCAAAAACGTTACTAGATGTGAATCCTTGGAGGGGAATAATTATAGTTCATCGTCGTTTCTCATCAACCACCCTGAAAATAACCACAGTATCTTGATTTTTGGAGACTGCGAGGCCGATTCGGTTTCCGGAACACGTTCCAACCACAGAATATGGCGCCATCTGGCTCCTCTAGTCGTAGATAAGCTGTTGAAAGCGATTATTTTGGAATGTTCCAACACCAATGGAATTAATGAACATGAACTATATGGGCATATGGTGCCAGACCATTTGATAAGTGAGTTTAAAGCCCTTGAGTCCGAATGCTATAAAATCAATTCGACACTACAGCCGTTGAGAGGACTTAATGTTATTATTAACCATGTCAAAGAGCCAGTAATCGGAGGAGATAAAACCGATATACCTCTTGGAACAACCTTGGTTGATCCTCGTCAAAAAGTGCTTCGTGAATTGAACGAAATCAACCACAGGGAAAACTTGGGCTTGAACTTCTCCATTGCTCTTTCGGGAGCGACTATTGTAATATAGAAATACATTCTTGTACCTTAAAACAGAAATGAATAAATAGAAAGTCTGTTAATATACAATCATAATTTTCCATCGATAAGCATTTATCCCAATTTTTTTATAAGTTTTGAAATTATTCACTATCCAAACTAAAAGACGAATACTTCGTTTAGTTAATATGTATTACTTTAATGCAGAATAAACCCTAGGTGTAGTTATACTTTACTTATGCCAGCTAAAATCAACTCTATGGCTTCGAATAAGACAACTATAACAGATGAAGTAGCCATCAACTTGATGAGCCACTTAATAATTAGAAGTATTTAATTCCGATTAATTATTAATGTTAATCAAATCAAATAGATTAAAAAAAGAGCCAACATTATTAGTATTTTAAAATAATCAGTATCGTCAGAATAAGAATATTTAGACAATCGGAATATTATCAGAATATAATCGCTAGTAGGAAATAATTTAAAGGATATAATCGGATTGTTCAGAAATTTAACAAACAAATTCAGTAATAGTTTAATCTCGTAATCTGATAAACTTGATTAGAAAATACCAAAATAAACAGAATAGAGCATATTCACAATGCAATCAGTATATGAAATTATAATCAGATCAATCCAGAGAATTATATGCTAGACTGTTTAGTAGAAAACATCTGAAATTATGTAGCTTAGTTCATTACAGTTCCATCTAGTAGTCTGGTACGAAAAGATTCTACACCTTTTTAGTAATCTGCATTATATTAGACAATTTTCTTTTATTTGTAGTTTTTAGACTACTTGGAAACTTTCGGAGTTCAAATTTGCATGTAAGTCAAAAGGCAAGGACTTTTCGTCGTCGTCGTTGGAAACTACATCCACAACTTGGACTTTACCCAAAGAAACATCGCTTTCGGTGGCCGAGGTGTTGGTGACCTCGAATTGCAATTCCAATGGGAACAACGAGTCTTCGTCCGTAGCAGGAATAGTAAACTCAAACGAGCCTTGAGGTTCATCAAACGATATACTGCTGATACTGAAAATGGTACCAATATCGGTTTCTTCGTACGAGACATTTCCCGATTCGTCGTTCAAACTGACGTCGGAAGATGTGATTGGAACCAAGATTTTGACATTATCCAACGAAGTTATTCCCGATTGTGATTCTATAAAGGTCTGCGAAAGCTCGTACTCCAAAGTAACCTCTGCGGTTCCTTCGTCGTTGATGCTAACCCACGCAGTAATGACCAATGGAACAAGAGAAGAGTCGTCTTGTTTGGCCGTAGCACGCCATCTCAATACGCCGATCGCTTGGTCGTTGGCCGGGAACGATTTGGACTTGTCTTTCAAGCCAATGACGCCTTGAGAAGTAAACAAGTTCCGGTCCACGTTAGGATGAGGTTTGTACTGGACTCCGCTCTTGTCTGTCTTCAAAAGAAGCTTGGAATGGGCCAACTCCGCGTTATTTATTCTCAATTGCAAGTCTCCTTTGACTTCCGATTGCACCACGGATCCTTCGCGTGTGAGCTCGGCCGTGACCTTTTCGTTGATGGTGATCAAAATACCGTTGTTAGGCACTTTTGGTGCTGTGGGAGTAGCACTTCTTTCAATTTTCTCCACTTCTTTTGGTTGGAAAACAGGCTGTGACTGCGCCAAAAGCGGTTGATGAGACTCTGGGGCTGCTTTTGCGGGCTTCTTACCAAGCTGAAGCCCTCCTCCTCTTGGTCCGGCGGGTTTACTTGCAAGAGATGGACTGGAGTAAGTATTGCTTTCAATAACAGGCAGAGGCTGGTATGTTGGTTGGTATGATTGGGTGGCTTGGGCGTTTTGGTACGAGTCGTAGCCACCCGAATTTCCAAGCCCGTTTGCTGAAAACTGCTCCAAATTGCGCTTGGCCAATTCCTTCCGCTGGATCTCCTTGGCTCTTCTCTTTCTCTCCTCATTGGCTTCTAGCTCCTTGTTTCTTTCGATAATCTCCTGGATCTTTTCCTCGTGGGAGTCCATCTTGAGATACGTCTGGACTTGGCTCAACGTGGCGTTTTCTTTGTAGCCCAAACTGATGATTTCATCAAAAGCACTGATGATCTCAAACGCGTTTTCAAACACCTCTCTTTCGTCCACAATTCTCAAAAGATTGCTGATGGTAGACGCAAAAAGATGTAAGGTGTCGATATCTTGAAGAATATTGGAAGATCTATTGGTGATTAACACAATATAAAACTCCTCAAGGGGCTGGTAAACGTACCGTACGTGTTCGTCTTCAACTGTAGTGTGCTGACTACTGGAATCGCTGATTAGGGAGGGGAAGTTGGCAAGAAGGGCTGTGATCCGGTCTCTGCTCAAGTCTTTGAACTGGCGTGAAAGTAACGCTTTGCCTCCGCGAGTACATATCGATGCTGCCAACACTACCATTGCCACTAATAAACACTGGAATACAGTACACTAACAAGGAAAATCTAGTAAACTAACAAACACTGAAATCTTAGTAGACTGAAAAACAATCTCACCGATATCGAGTAGTCCAATTGGCTCTAGATATTTAGTGTCAACTTAGTTGTTGTTAATAGAGATCGTTTCGTGTTCACTCGAAAACTCGACGGGTGGGCGAAATAATCACGTGACGTGATTTGGGAAAACTGAAAATGCCAAAAAAAATGACACGGACAGGAATTGAACCTGCAACCTTTGGGTTTGGAATCCAATGCTCTACCATTGAGCCACCGCATCGTTCCGTGAGAAATTTGAAACTTGGGAAAACTATAGCTTGAGTGTTGGTTTCAGGAAGGGTATACCCTGTTTGGAGTATGCATCACTAGCTTACGGCTTTATCAAATTGACCTTTGGGATCTCCTCAGTATCCAGACTCCAGCTTACCAAAAATGTGTCAGTAAGTACATTACTCCTTATGTGAGGGACAGAACATTTGCTGTGGGTCCCAAAGGTAATTTGCAGCCACTGGACTTGACGTGCTCCAGACTCATAATGGCCACGGTTGCACTATAGTACCGCGCAACATCCTCATATTTAGGTATCTAGAGAAATCCACAGTAATGACTCTTGAAGAGATAATGCACCCCTTCAACCCGGCACTTTCTCGCAGTACCAATTAATTGCTGGAATTTCCAAGGCAAGAGATTATTCCTGTCATGGGAATAATCATAGACTTGGAGATATGACGAGCCCTATTATCTTTCAACTAGTATCAATTCTCCTTGATTCGTATATAAGACGTATTTTCCTAGTTCAGCACAATGTATGTCTATGTATCATTTGCAGAGTATTCTACCAGGCCTCTTCCTCTTGGAACATCACTGGAGCAGACAAACCTAACTTTATGGTCTATCAAGTACAGCTTAACTTCACAACGATCGAATTATCTACGCATAGGGTCAAATTTAAAAGAGTTATCAATTAATACATAGTAAGAATAGGTGTGATTCTTTGTTCATTAGTAGCTGCTTTGTCTAGACTGAATAAGAACAAAAGACCTTCCAATCTAAATTTGGTTCCTAAATATGAATTTATATAGAACAGGTTGCTTGGGACTTGAATTGTATCCAAATAATCATTTACCATTTAGATGCTTAGATTTTTTCTTTCGTCCAGGGTGAAAGTAGGAGTTAACTGAGCTCATAGAGCAATCGTAGCTATTTTCTTTTTATTCATATTCTGATTATTTTTGAACAGGACATTTTTGACAAACCTTTTCCACTTTTGAGATTATTCTCCTTGACTACTTCTGTTCAACTTGATCAAATTTATGGATATCTTCAATTTTACTTACAAAGTAACTTTGGACTTCTACTTGACTAAGCAATCAATTAACATCCTTAGAGTCTCTTGTAAGTTTTTCAATAACTTCTTTTTCTATGAATACCTGGCTACTCAGTCAAAGGAGATTAGTAGCAAATAGGAACAGTAATAATGACTAATATGTTACAAAAATGTTGCACCCAGACCTTCAGCCTTGGCTCATATAACTGGCCAAGAGTCTACCAGCACCATAAGTCGCCAAATTCTTGTATAAGGTATGAACCTCATTATATGAGAGGAATTGGAATAGACACGGTTCTCAGGTACGAGATACGGGCCATCCTCTCGAATTGCCACAATACAGAGATGTACTGGAAACAGTCCACGTTTAATCTTACTCTCATCTGAAAGCTTACAAGGATTTGCTCTATGACTAATGGTACATTACATATACATGGAAATATAATAAACCGTAGCAAAAGTCAGTGCCCGTAGTACAGATTGGCAGTCAGAATCTGCTAGATTGAATGCTACACTGCTCAACAATTTAGGCTGTGGAGTGCACACTAGAAGTATCCCAACCGCAATTTCGTCTACAAAAGTTTTCCGAGAAAATAGGCTTGTTTGAGTCTCGAGGATGGAATGCGATGGTGGCTTGAATTCATTCAGTCATGAATCACGGCTACGCCGTGAATCTGCAATACCGCGCCTCGATCCGTATACTCATCTACAAAGCTTTTCTATCATCTCATAGCACCGATCGAGTGCTCCGAGACCAATAGTGCTTATTTGCATCCGTAGACCGTGCTAGTCGGGGATGTAATTAAGTACAGAATGACTATCTGCAGTCCGTTTGGTTTTGCCAGTAGCTCTTTTAGTATGCATTTCGCCTCTAATGGGTAAGACTACAGGTTAGACTTCAAGGTAAGCAGTGGTCCACATGTTGGTTTGATGCCACTGGATCGCGTCGCTAGTGTTTATCTTTATCTAAAATCAGGGGCACTCCTACTATAGTATGGGCCCTGGAAATTGTACTTGAAACAAATTTTGTGCCCTCACTTACATCATAGTGCAGTATTGTAGATGGAAAACGGTGTACCGTGGACACGACGTGGACACGACGTGGATCCGACCCGGGCACGACCCGGGTACGACCCCGGCACGGCATGCGCTCACTGTGAAACTTGGACGAACTGGTTTCAGCCTGATACCAGGTGTTTCAGACTTAAATGTGCCTTAAGGGCTCCTCGATACGCTAGTTGGCTACCCGCATTACAATTTCTAGGCCGATTGTGTAAACTCTATTGGAAGTTAGGACGTTCTTTGTATTGTTGAGAACGATATAAAAGTTGACGAAGTGGAGGAAAAAAATGTAAACAGACCATGAACCCCGGCTAGCAGCGTCCAATATCTGATTGTTTGGGTTTTTGTGTCGCCATTTGACGCACCCAGGAGCCAACCCCTTGCATTGTTGTGCAAAATAAACAGCATGTGCCTGAATTTTGATGCAATATCGAAGCCATGGTGTTACAAAAAGCCCCTGGTTGGGCTGCGATGTGCCTATTTTTTGTGAGATATTTTGCTTGGCGTCCTCTCAAACTGTCGCAATATATAAGACGGGCAATTTCCATTCATATACATCGCATCGTCTTTCTCCACACACTCATTCACTCATACACATTCATTACACAACACAAACATGTCTATATTAGTGGATTCCTCAGCTGTAGCAGCCGGCACTGGCCTCGTCACCCCTTCGTTGACTAGCTTGGACTTGGCTTCGTCATCTGCTCCAGGTAGCATTCTCACAGTCACCACACCTTCCGCCGTGAACAACGACGCTGCGCTGGGTTTGCTTGTTCAAAGCGAAGGTGCCAGCACCCAGACAGGTCTGTTTAGCGAGGCATCTGACTTGCGTACCTTGACCCTTCGTTCATCTTCAGCAAAGAAAGACAAAACCCACGTAGCGTCGGCTTCTTCTGGCTCAAACGCAAACTCCTTGAGAATACAAGATACCGGAAGCGGGCTTTCCAAAATGAGCTTGTTAGTAGGCTCGATGTTTGTATGCACCTTTTTAGCTGCATTGTAAACTAACCACATAAAATGACGACATGATGACCCACTACGAAACAACCTCTACGCATCTATTTAACATACAGGTCTAATAACCACTACACAAGGTACTTACGGGGTCCGGTCGGTGCAGCTGGATCGCAGGATCAACGCTCGAGCTACCGACTGATGGCTGTGCTCCCAACGAGTACTGCCAGGACCGTTCCTCCCTGATACCCAAAACAATATTATTTAGTTTTGTTATTAATGCATGGCGCAAAAATATTTTTTCGGTATCAATGCTTATAACCAAATAGAGTCAAAGTGTAGTGTAGTGTAGCTAGTAGCGAGGAGTTGACGGCCAAAGTCTCCGCATGAATGCTACGGAGAATAAACTATATACAAGCACCTTACAGTCTAGTGGGAAGACCCAACGGGCTATGTCTGAAACAACGCGTTTTTTGTTTGGTGCACCACCCGCACATCGTTCGTGACTCGGCGGACTATTGTTTAAATGCCGCGTCTACGAACAAAGGAAATAGGCAGTGGAGCGGAATGAACTATATTCAGTCTAATGGCTTAGAAACCCATTCACAACTGCTGGTGTCTCCTAGTGTCGTACTAGCGTCAAGACCCTAAAGGAGATGGCTGTGCCGGAATGTTGAGTGTATAATCTAATAGGGTTATTTTCTGGCTTTTCATTACTGGTGTCGGATGATGTAATCTAAAAAAATAAGATGCAAATTAATTGATAGTACACACAATGTTAGTATAGTAGATTAGTATTATAGTATTATAGATTAGTACTATAGTATACTATAAGTACTATAGTATTATAGATTAGTACTATAGTATACTATAAGTACTATAGTATTATAGATTAGTACTATAGTATGTAGATTAGTACTATAGTATGTAGATTAGGATTATAGTATGTATATTAGGATTATAGTATGATCTATAGATAGTCGCATAGTGTAGACTCGTATAGGGCTAGATATTTTTTTGCCAGTGGTTGTACACCTCTCGGAAGAAACGTACGCCCATACCTATATCTTTATACCCAGCCACACTCCGGAACGCATGCATGGCAAGTATGGGCATTCCCACGTCAATAATCAAGGCTGCTCCGTTGATTCCTCTGACTGCACTTCCCATAATGGGCCCGATGGTGCCACCCAGCCTCGAGTCGTTGCGGATATGGAATTTCTGAAGCGTAATTCCGGGAAGATGCGCGTCCACTATATTTTGTAAGAACACCCAGCCTTCAGGGTCACTCAACACATGTTTACTAACATCAAACTTGACACTGGGCCCGGTATTGATTAGAGGATAGTTGTCTTTTAAGTAGGCGTTGGCGTAGTTAGGGTTGAAGGCATGGGTAACGTCTGACAGCAAGATTATGGTATTTGTCAGAAGCTGTGCCAAGGACTCCTCGGGGGTTTCCGCCGCTCTACTATTGATTACCAGCCGAAAAGTGTCTAGTAAGAATCCTCCGCCCGCACCGGTCCGGGTTGCGCTGCCGATTTCCTCGTTATTGGCAAAGTAAACCCCCGAAAAGCCATCGTAGTCTTCGATATCTCTGTCGGTATAGAATTGTTTAGAGAACTCTAGAAGCCCGTACATAGCATCAAAAGAACAAAGCCGGTCGTCAAGACTAGAAGCATACAAAAACTCGTTATTTAAGCCTCCCCTGACGGCCGGCTGGACGTTGACCAAGTCCAAATCGAAATTGATGATCTGCAGAAGAGGGGTGCCGGAAAGCTTACTGACTAACCTTAGAAGCGAAAGAGAGTGTTTAGAGTATAAAGGAGATGCTTTTTCTTCGTCCGTAGGCTCCAAATCTTCAATTCCGTGGCCAAGAACCGGCACCGCTTGCGTCTGCGGATTGGTAGTCTGACTAAGGGGTACCCCAAAGTGTTCAGCCAACGAAGGAATGATCGCCACAGGTTTGGAGCCTGTCGAGATCAACTTGCGGTGCACCTTTCCGGTACTTTCCCTCACCAAAACCGCGCCGGCGAGCCCCAAATCTCTGTCAAACCACCCGATGCCTAAGCTGCCCGAGTAGGGAGCCACGCCAAGGAGCTCGTAACCGTCCACACGTGACCGCTCCAGTGACGGGTTGAGTTTAATGCTGAGAGCATCGCAATGGGTCCCCGTGAAGCAGCTTCCATTACGTGGCTGCCACTTTCCTCCTATCACGAAGGCTATTAACGACAAGTCGTCTTTGACAATATAATAAAACCCGGCTTTATACTCTGCAAAGTCATTTTCTTTCACCTCGTTGAACCCATTGTTCTCTAGGACCGATTTAAAGTGACTGATGAAATGGTACGTTGTGGGTGTTTCGTTCATACACTTGATGAACTGGTCCGAATACCCGTTGTAATAGGCAGTGTAATCTTCTTTAATAGTGCTTTGTGAAATTGACACCTTGGGTAACTTGTACATGCAAGAATCTCCTATTTCTGGTGTCTTTACTTGGGGAGTCTCTGCTTCCGAAGCCGTCTCGTCATCAGTTGTGAAGTCAAACTCTCCGGGAGTGGTATTTTCTCTATCTGAGCCATTGTACCAGTCTTCGTCACTGGATATGATATGACGGCTCACAAGTGTGAATTTTTCATCATCTGTCATTGATACACTTGTCCTTCTCTGCCTTGAATTTGATGCTGGTCTTATCAGTTGTGGAGTCAGTACGGCGCCAGTCATGTGACGGCGCTCACGTGACGTGACCCGTCTCACCAATTCATCCCAGACTTGATGAAAAGTTCATGTAAATAAGCCTATTATGAACGCTAGCACGATAACTGTCCATTGGCATAACGACACCCAGCCTATCTATGCCGTAAACTTCCAGCCCAAACAAAACGGCCCGTCCGACCGGCTTGTGACCGGCGGAGGAGACAATAATGTTCGGATGTGGAAAGTCCATGTCCAGCCAAAGACTCCAGAAAATCCACAAAATCCCACAATTGAGTATCTCAGCACATTAAGGAAACACACTCAGGCCGTCAATGTGGTGCGATTTGATCCCAGTGGTGAAATACTTGCGTCTGCCGGCGACGACGGCACTCTTATACTATGGAAGCTAGCAGATGGAATAATCAAAGAGTTGGACGATGACGACGACGACGAGCCCAAAGAAAGCTGGCGGGCCAGTCTTCAGCTCAGATCATCCACCAGTGAAATCAACGATATCTGCTGGTCTCCTAACTCCCAATACGTGGTGACTGGCTCCATGGATAATACTTTAAGGATATACCAGTTGGAGGAGGAAAGTGGAAAGTTGGGTGGAAAGTTGGTGGATTCGTTCAAATACCACTCGCATTATGTCCAGGGCGTGTTTTGGGACCCGCAAAATGAGTATATCGCCAGTCAATCTGCCGATAGATCTGTTCATATCTACAAAATAACCACCGGAGACAACAATAATCTACTGTTCAAGCTTTACCATAGGTTTACAAAACTTGGCAGTGAGTACATGTACCATTCGGAAACGCTCCAGTCTTTTTTTCGGCGTCTTTGCTTTTCTCCAGATGGAAATTTTCTTGTTACCCCAGCTGGAAAAAGCACCAAGAAAGAAGAGAAATCTGTAGAAAAGAAAGAGGTACAAGATAGTGAAGAAAAGGGTGATTCTGATGAGGGAAAGGCGGAGGCCGTATATGTATATTCACGATCCAGTCTTAACTCATCGCCTATCTTTCAAATATCTGGGCTTAATAAGCCTGCTATAGCTATATCCTTCAGTCCTAAACTATACGTGACCAAATCTTCTGAAGCTACTATTTCGGCTCTTCCCTACAAAATGGTATTTGCTATAGGCACACAAGACTCGGTATTGGTGTATGACACAGATACTTTTAGGCCACTAGGGTATGTCTCCAACCTCCATTACTCTTCGATTACTGACTTAAACTGGGATGTAGATGGAAGTAAAATCATGGTGAGTTCTACTGATGGGTTCTGCTCTGTTATAACGTTTGAAGAAGGTTTATTTGGCGAAATATACCATGGAAAAATACATAAGGCCCAAAAAGAAGAAGTGAATGATGATATGGAGGTTGATGAGAAAGAAGAATTAAGAGTGGAAAATGGGGAGGTGCAAGATAAAAAAGAGGTTAAAGTAGAAAAAGTAAAGCCTATAGATCAGTTCTATAAGCCCAAGGAAAAGAAGAGAGTGGCGCCTACTCTAGTGACAGATAAACAATTGTAATTAACTGTTAATTAAATTAATCAACTGTATAATTAAATTAATAATTAACTGTATAATTAAATTAATAATTAACTGGATGATTAGAAATCTATAATTAAATGTATAGTTAAATGTATAGTTAAATGTATAGTTAAATGTATAGTTAAATGTATAGTTAAATGTATAGTTAAATGTACAGTTTTTAAAATTTGTAAACAATTTTGTAAGATTAATTTGGCACAACTAATGCTACCCACTTCCAAATACTTTGACAGTGGATCTGAAAGCTACTCCAAAAGACTGAGCCACGAACTAGCTACTGGAGAGAGCCATTGCTAGAATCATTTGTAGAAGGCTAAAAAGAATGTACTGAGAATATGAGAGCATTTACAATATGCTGTCTTTTCAAGTGAATATTTCGTTGTCACGGCACTGTATGCAACATACTAGTTGGCGACATAAATTTCGCAGCAATAGAATGAGACAGGAGTAGAAGTACCAGGCGTGCCATGAGTAGCAACTGCACTCTCATTTCTTCCAGTCCGTGTATGAACCTTTCATATAGATCAGTTAATTACACTGAGCCATATAAACGAGGGCCATAATCGCTTCTTGTACAACTGTGCAAAAAATTAATTCTATCATCAGCAGACCATTCAAAATGGTACGCCGAAAATCACTAAAACAACGCAGGAAAACACTTTTGTAGATCTCACTAGGTCACTGGAAAAAACGTTTGTCGGTATCTAACTCTCACTACTTCTACCGCCGATTACTTGATCCTTTATTTCGCAAATACTACTATACTATCTCGTACTGACTACCTTAAATCAAGTAGTTCCCAACATGCTTCATGGTCTAATGGCAAGAACACGACTCTTAAACTTACACCTGGATCAGCAAAAGAGAATTAACTAAACAGTTCCAAAGGGCTTGCTTGTTGGTTCGACTATTGCCCCAAGGGTACATCATTACCTGGCCGGACAACGCTATATTATTATGTAGCCAAATTGATAATGTCACTTCTCACAAACTGCTTCTATTTCTTGATACACCTATCCAAAGTACGGGCTTGTACCTGCGGAATTTCCTTGTTGGGAGTCAAAGATGAACGTTACAATGATATTGCAGTGTAACAGAGAAAATAACATGTGTAGAAATTATATGTAATAGAGAGATTGGCGAGCTCATGTAGTTCTTCATTTATAATGGTCTCAAGAAGGGTGAATTTTTTGCACCCATTAGTGCTGATATCCGAGATCTGCACGTGACTGTACGACTTCCGGTCACCTGGGCCAGTACATATGGGGTCTCTGATATTGCCACTCAAACTCTATTTAATTAAACAGCGATAGCTCTAGTCAAGTTTCGACGCCATAAGTACCACCGGGAAGATTATGTGCAAGGAGCAGCACCGGCGCCCAGTGACAAGGGCCGACCCCAATTTGCACCCTGACCGGATCTCGCTCGCGCACGTGATTACTCTCGGAACTACCAGCATTCACCCAGAATATACTCTTCACATACTCTTGTCTACATTATTTGTTCTAATCGCTGAGTAGTTCTTATTCTGTGATCATCATAATTGCCTCCCTTTTCTGTTGATCTACAAATATTTCATACCTTTATCCATTATCTTTTATCTTTTTTTTATTAATCTACTGACGATTAAATAACACTTAGTTTTTATCACCTACTACAGTTTTGAGATCGATTTCGTTCTTCAACTGTGCCTCCAATCTCTTCCTAGCTTTAATGATCATCTCCTGCTTTTTCTTGAGCAACGACTTGTCGTTTTCGTCCACAGCATCGTCCAACTTATTGACATCAATATCGTACTTTTGAAGAAGATTTTCCTTTTTGATTCCAGAGGCTGGAACAGGCGCTTGTGCTGGGGGTTCCGAGGTATGTACGGAACCTTCGGGGTATGGCAAATTCCCATTTTCCATGTATGCCTCGACGGTGGCTTCGACGGAGCCACTGCGGTTCAAGTCGGCAATGATCTGGTCTCTGGTCAAAGCAGGAGCAATAGTCTGAACGACCTCAATCATGCTTTCAGTCACAGGTCTTCTTGTACGGTTGGTAGTGGAAGTGGTACTCTCGGTATGGCGGACATTGGCTCCAGTGGATTCGCCGGTGGCTGAATCGCCGGTTCTTTGGCGTTCAGGCAAGTCAAACTCGTTGGACTCAGGAATGGGTGCTATCAACCATCTCAAGAAGATAAACGCTACGGCCAAAGTCAAGATAAATATCAATGTTGAAGAATCCATGATTGCTAATAGGATTAGTTGAACGCGCTGAAAAAGTCCAAAAGTCAAGCTAGCGAGAAAAGAGACGAGCTAGCGAGAAAAGAGACGAGTTAGCGAGAAAGTTAGCGAGAGAGCCAAACAAAAGGTAGCGAGAAAGACCGCGTGAGTAAAACTCGGACACTAGATATACTGCTAGTAAGTAAAGATATATAGGTAGAAGTGGGACATGAAGTACATTATTAGGGTAGAGATGTATCGAATTGGAATATGCTGTACACTAGAAAGTAGCAATACAGAGGTCAATGTTAGGTTCTTAAGACTAGTCGCAGCGAAATAGTGAGAAATAGTGAGAAGTAGTGAGAAATAGTGAGAAATAGTGAGAATAGTGAGAAATAGTGAGACAGTGTGAAGTGAGAACGAAATGAGAACGAAAGAGTGAGACATGATAATAAGACAATGATTTCTTTTTAGTAGCTCTCCATTCGCTCACTTTACAAGCATAGTAGTATTCGAATATCGGCGTAAAGTAACTGTTGATCTCCAATGTGTCTTCTCTGTCTTCTCTTTCTTCTCTTTCTTCTCTGTCTTCTCTGTATTCTCTGTCTTCTCTGTCTTCTCTAATTAACTGCTTATATTCTTAACTACATTCTATTGAATTATGAATACTACGCTATCGACTTTGATATGTTCCTGACTATATCTACCTGTCACTTGAATGTCAACTTGAAATCACTATCTTGATGCCTCACCTTGTACAAGAAATTCGTCACCATTTCGTTCTCCTTACATGGAACATTGTTAAAATGGGCCTTGACATGGTTTGACAACTCGGCTTTGGTTATTCCGCCTCTGCTTTGTCTATTCTTGTTTCTCTTTGAATACGTTTTCTTGCCAATCTCACTGTTCAATATGTCGCTATTTATGCTTATGATGGGAGGAAACCCAAGCCCATACTTTTGGTTATATCTATTGAGAACATCGTCGTCCAACGAGTCAAAGTCAAGAGGGTTGACACGTGGCTTATCGTTGGGCCCATTCGAGTTGATATGCTTCGATAAGTACATCTGCTGTGCTTGAAGGGCTGCTTGGGTTTTGGCTTTCTGTGATGCCTTGGTGCCGGAAAAGCCCATTCCTGAGCCGGATCCATGACTAAAGTGTTTGTTCGATTCAGATTCGGACGCAGAGTCCTTGTGGTTTCGAGGTGCCATCTTGATAAGTAAATAAACTACCAATTAGCTTCTTGCGCTAGGTGATTGTATGAAATGAGCCTCCAGACATTATATCGTGTGTCACGTGACTGGGTGACGCCAAAAGAAGAAAAAGAAATCCGACAACTGCAGGACTCGAACCTGCGCGGGCATAGCCCAAAAGATTTCAAGTCTTTCTCCTTAACCGCTCGGACAAGTTGCCTATATTGGTACTTCGTAAATTTCCGAATCACCCTTAGGTGATGAATTACTATCCAAATCCTATTCGTTTAGGTACCACTAGATTGATAACGAGATCTACATATTAGCCCAAGAATTAATTCGTTTTTTGCTTTTGATAATTTAGCGGTTCATTCATTATCCGGTCCATTTTAGAAGCAACGAGCCTCATTTTTTGGCTGCGAAAAATTGGACAAGTATGCCTTTTTGCTTAGCTGTTAGGTTTTATACTCATTAATGTAGAATTTGGCAAAGCAGACCTACTTTTGAATAAGTATCAAGAAAATGTTTTAAAGCACTATTAATATTCGATTCGGAACCAATTACGGGTAACAAGCGTAGAGAGCTCCGCATATTGTTCTTGTCGGTTGTGTAGAAGGATAAACGTTTGCACCTTCATAGGTTCTATCAGTTTCAAAAGACTTGATAATTATAATAATCTCTTATTTATTATGATAGGCTGAATTATTTGAATTATTTTGGTTGCAAAGAAACTAATTACCACTTCTTATTGATAACGGTGGGTCGACTAATTGCGAGACTGTGGCAGAATAGGGTCAGCATTCCCAGTACCCTGGTGCCTTTCATTAGCAACTACAGCATTAAAATAGAACATATCGATGTCTGAAGTATCTATGAATATACTAGCATGATATTTTAGCAGAAGAAATTACGGACGCACTGTCGCTTTTTAACTTCTGATAGTTTTATAGCGACCAATTAAACAAAGATTTTTAAGATCACAGTAGTTCATAATTGCATATCGTCTTCAGTACGGTAAGTTTAGGTATAAAAAGCCAAATAGTAGTATAACAAGATGCAAAGACTGAATTATGTGCGTATTGAGCTCGTTTACGAATGAGCCATTTGCAATTGTGAATCGTCGTGAAAAAGTCTACTAACTACGTTGAAACGGAAGATTTGTTAAAAAGATCAAAAAGATTTATTGTGATCTTTTTAACTTGAAATTCGTGGCATGTCTCTTGAATACATTACTTGGCTCCAAAAATCTGCAGATATTCTCCGTGGTCTTTCGAATTTGATAGGACGGTTTTTACATTAAAAAATATAATGTTCAATTTGGTAAAGATTGTAAGACTTTGTGGTTAGACAAAAATCTACTTTCTGAAAGATTCCTTGCTTGAACAAAATGGTCTGTTCAACGTATTACCGGCTTGTACTTGATTTAAAATACGAAGTGCTTGGCTGTACGTTCTGTAGTGCAAATAACCACTGATATTTTCAGTCAATTCTACAGGACTGTTTACAGTTTTTTCTGGCACTGAATCTGTCGACTCCAGTCTGATCAGGCTCATTCGTTTTACATGCAAAGTCAGAACCCGAAGTTTCAACTCTTCTGGCTCTCCGCGTGATAAGAAACATAAACCTGACTCAATTGCAAAGTCTTGGCCAAATCTCCGATTATTGATCCTTTATTTGAGACGATATTTTTATTCAAGGTAGCATCAATATTTCTAATTTTTGCAACAATTTGAATCAATTATACAAAAAGAATGCAACAATCAATTACCAAAATTAAAAAAAAACAACTATCGACAACTGCAGGATTCGAACCTGCGCGGGCAAAGCCCAAAAGATTTCGAGTCTTTCTCCTTAACCGCTCGGACAAGTTGCCTGATAGTGCTAGATTTGGCAATTCTGTCCGTTTATGTGCGCACGTGACGTACTTTCCAGAAGATCAAAAAGAAACGACAACTGCAGGACTCGAACCTGCGCGGGCATAGCCCAAAAGATTTCAAGTCTTTCTCCTTAACCGCTCGGACAAGTTGCCTATTTTGAAAAAAATTGCCAAATATTTCATTGATTTTTGAAGCTAACTCAACATTGATAAGGTGGAGAGAGGGTGTTGTAGCCAACGGAGTTTAATAGCATTACTTTGTCTTTAGGTGTTGTCACGGAGTTAAATAGCATTACTTTGACTTTAGGTTTTGCAGCTGTAAAATTATATATTTCAGGAATTACGGCAGGTAATGGAGTATCTTGGTAGAGTTTACATGGGCCCATCACCTACCAGCAGAACTACCATACTAGCATTGCGAGTTACTATAACTTGTACTCTTCAATAGTTCATTAAATCTTGGCTATACTTGTTAAACTAGACAGATTGCAGCATGGGTGCAATTAGAATAAGCTACTTTGGTCTTCAGATCAACTCGTATTTTCGCGTAACCCAAGGTCATTGCGATAACTCAAGAAGTTGGGCAATTCCCAAGTGGAGAACTACAGCTCGTTTTGGTGATACCGAACTTTGAAACTGCCTCGAAAGCATATACTGCTATGTAGTGCCGTCAAGGTCTGGCCATACGGTGACAGCCCCCGGCTTTCACGTGACACGCCGCCCCACGTGACCGCAAATTTTTAGAAGGTGATCGAACCTACAGAAGGTGATAGTACAAAGATATAAAATAACAGTTGTAGAAGGCAGTTTGATTGTGCAGCTGATCTAGATCATTTTAATAGAACAGGAATGAGAATTATACCATTATTTAGCAGCAGTTTCAGACGGTCAATTACATCCTTACCTAGAATTGCCAATAGAACTAGACATGATCCATTCGCCAGAAAGTTCCATGCATCCGCCAGTCGTCTCATCAACTTTGATCCATACAAGACACTAGGCGTGGACAAAGGGGCCGATCAAAAGGAAATCAAAAAGAAATATTACGAGCTAGTCAAAAAGTTCCATCCGGATGTGACCAAAGAGAAAGACTCTGAAGCCAGGTTCCACAAGATCCAAGAGTCTTATGAACTTTTGAGCGACAAGGAAAAGAGGGCGCAATACGACCAGTTTGGGTCTGCGGCATTTGATGCCAACGGCAACTCCAATCCATATGCAGGCAATCCGTTTGGAGGAGGGGGCCAAGGAGGACAGGGAGGAAACCCCTTTGGGTTTGATTTTGAGGATTTGTTCAGTGAGGCGTTTGGAGGGGGCGCCGGGCGTGGCCGTGGGCGCGGTTCGTTTGTGACCGAACATGTGGGAGACAACATTGAGGTGCTAAAGACGATTTCGTTCAAGGAGTCGATCTTTGGCAAGAAGGTCGATATCAACTACAAAGCGGTGGATACGTGTAACACATGTAAGGGAAGTGGCCTCAAGACAGGTAGAAAAAAGAAGACGTGTGGTACGTGTCACGGAACCGGTCAAAGCACCCATGTTCTTGGGGGATTCCACATGTCTTCGACGTGTCCTAGCTGTGGAGGTGCGGGTGTAACTATCGACAAAAGCGACCAGTGCGGAAGCTGTCATGGACACGGGGTCGAAGAAGTTCCCAAATCCACCACGATCGAGTTGCCATGTGGTATACAGGACGGCACCAGATTGAGAGTTCCAGGAGCGGGAGACGCGCCATTTGTGCTGCAGGACGAGTATAACCGGGTGCGTAATGGAGATTTGATCATCAGAGTAAATGTAAGCAAAGACCCTGTGTTTTCGAGAAGCGGCAACAATATTGTGGTCAAGCAGAAGATCTTGATGACCACGGCCGCTTTGGGAGGAGAGATCATTGTGCCCACTATAGACGGACAGCAAATCAAGTTGAAGGTGCGTCCGGGAGTACAGAGCGGACGCAAGATGACCATACCTGACAAGGGAGTACCTATTGGGCGTAATTTGAACAATAGAGGAGACTTGGAAGTCGAGCTCAAGGTGGAAACCTTGGTGGCCGAAACGCCTATTCAGACTGCATTATTGGAAGCATTGGCCGATGCGTACAATGATAAGAATGCGAAAAGAACGGATGCGCACTGGAAACTTGATATAGAGGACGATCCCAAGGTAGAAACGTATGATGAAGAAGCCAACTCGACCAAGAACCGCATTGGCAAGTTCTTGGGGCGCTTTTTCAACATGGGCGAAAAGAAGGAAAAGAAGTAATGATGTAAATATTGTACATAGCATAAATAAAGACATAAAGATATAGAGAAAATGTATAGTATAGAGATAGAGAGATAGAGAGAGAGATAGAGAGATAGAGAGATAGAGAGATAGAGAGAGAAAAGATCATTTAGAAGGGATTAAAAGGGCAGACTTGACTGGTATTGACATAGTGAGAAAAACTAGTGTGAGAGTAGACTCCTGATATTAAAAGTAGTGTGAGAGTAGTAAGTAGTGTTATTAAAACTAGTGTGAGTAGTGAGATTAATGTGAGTAGTAAGTAGTGCGTGAGTAGTGTGAGTAGTGTGAGTAGTGTGAGTAGTGTGTGTAGTGTGTGTAGTGTGTGTAGTGTGTGGTGTGTGTAGTGTGTGTAGTGTGTGTAGTGTGTGTAGTGTGTGTAGTGTGTGTAGTGTGTGTAGTGTGTAGTGCGTGTGTATTGTAGAGAATAGTTAACTAGAGAATAGCAGTGAAAAGTATGAGTGATATGTTACAGATATCAATTGCATATAGAATAACAAGAACAAGAGCAATCAAGACAACAATACCTTACTGTTCAACTAGACACATCCACATCGATTCTTTCCCAATTAGTCCCTGTCATCTCCGCGTCTGACAAATAACGGTTAGAAGCGATCGTTTTTCGATCGTTGACCGCGTTTGTTTTCATTCGCGTGTACTGACCTGCAAGGAGAAGCAACATTGCGTGCCGAAGCTTCCATGGAGTAGAGTAACAGTAGAGTAGTGGAGTGGTGCAGAATATGAGTAAACCATACGGCCGCGAATTCGGATGCATGCGGAATTTCATTCCTCGGCCCAGTCCATTGAGTCCATGGAGTCCATGGCTTTCCATTCGCGTGTCTAATAGTACTGTATTTTGTAGTAAGTCACTTAGTACAAGTGACTGATCTTCTATATTGTATACTATATTATACTATACTATACTATATTATTCTTGGTCTTCTATTTTATGTTCCTTTATTCATTTGTCTAGACTCTTAGTAGATCCATGGCATTGTTGTTGATGGTACGAGCCCCGCAACGAACTTTTCAGTCGTGTTTGTCCTCGTTTATTGTATACTTTTACGTTTTGTGTCTGGACTTACACGGTGGGTTCTTTGATGATGAACAACAAAGTTTAAATTGTCTGTTATTCCTTACACTCGTTAATCAAGTAACACTTCAACACTCGTTAATCAAGTAACAACTCACTCGTTAATCAAGTAACAACTCACTCGCTAATTGATGTACTAATTCATTATGACTTCCAAGAAGCTTCCTCCGCTTCCGGATTCCAATCTCCAGGATATAGACCTCAACACGTCTCACATACAAAGCACCCTGATCATCGCCATTCTGCCTGCTGGTCCCTACAAAGCTGTAGCAAACCAAGTCCAGAAGAATCCAATAATAGCTAATACTCATACACCTAGTCCCCTCAAACATCAAGTCCCGGCCGTATCAAGATCCTCGTCAATGACCAGCTCATCCAGCTCTGCAAGCACAAAAACAGCCTCTTCTGTTCAATACATGGTTCTGGTCGATAAAACACCCCAGCATATGACTCCTCTGCAAAGATTGATGCTCAGAAAGGCCAGACTCAATACCAGCATTGCCAAGTACAAAATCGAGCCTCCCAACGAAATCTTGAAACATGATCCGAAATTGTCCAGTATAGATAGCGAAGACGAGGACATCGACGATGACGAGTACGTTTTCAATGTCCCCATCTCGCAGTCTTTACCGTCGTTGAGTCAACGGGAAAAGTTCACGTTTGGCAATAGCGATCGTAACTTTTCCATCTCCACCACCGCTTCTACCAGGGCCTCTTCTATAATGAGCCACGGCAGTCTGACTGATGCGGACTCTATATTTACCACCTATGATGATATTTCGTCCAGTAAGTTTAACATAGACGAGCTTCGTCTTTCCAAAGATGCACATGCGTTAACTTTACTCTTCAACCAGAACGAACACATCCAGACCTATGAAGAAAGCAGACAACGAAAAAAATTGTTGAACCAATTCACAAAAGTCAACTTGTCGAGCCCTTCTTTAATACCGTCACCTTCTGAGTCTCCTCAATCATCTCCTAATCTAAAGACCCCTACCATAAGATCTGTATCTGCTCCTTCATTAAACACCCAAAACCACCTTAAAATACAGGCCAAATCGTTTTCTGCGTCTCCTCCGGTTTCGGCAGTCCCCCAATCGTCTACCTTTTCAAAATACTATTCCTTCACAAGACCCACTTGGCTTCCCCCAAAATCAATGTACGACAAAAAGAAGCATCAAAGAGAATCGGAAGACATAATCTGCCAGGCCCTTATCAAAGAATCCAAAGAACAATCGAAGAAATCGTACAACTTGGCCAGAATCCAGAAACTAAAGGTCAAAGACATGGCGAAATGGTACGCATTATTGGATACCTTGGACTATAAAGAGTTCCGGGCCAAGGCTAGTAAAATGGATAGTGCATGGTGGAGAGGAATAGCGCCTGAATTGAGGTCTCAAATATGGTGGAGACATTTCTCTGGCACCAACAAATTTAACAATAACTTCTGTGATTATCTTTTTGGAAAGGTGAATCAAGATATAATACCCAAGATCAATGAAGTCCAAAAGCTTTTATTGGAAAGTAACAAGTTGAAAACTTCATTGCAACAATACAAGAAACCCAATGCCAGAGACATGTCTTCCAAGTCCATCTGCAAGAAACTCAGCCTTATGGAAACCGAGTTGAATGAAAAGATAAAGAATGCGTTGGGCGCAAAAGTCGACAACGGCTTGACCCTTTCCTCGGTAAAAACCCTCTATGACAGAATCACCCACGATTTACTCGATATATATCCCGATCTCAACTTTTTCCAAAACTATGAAGTGATCCAGAACTTGACCAAAATCGTCTTGTGTTTGGTGCTTTACCTTTACGAATCGGCTCCTTCTTGCCAGGACGAAAACCTCTTGAGATTCTACTTCCCAGGCTTGAATAATTTGATTGCTGTATTCTATTATCATTACAAAAACCCCTACAAAGCCTTATTGAGTATTAGCCAGATCTACGATAATCAGGTCTCGAGTCTCTTTTTCAACTACCGAGTCTTGAGTTTCAATCAGGATAATACCATCGAGAAAAACATCATTGTCAATTCATTAAACGACTGTTTCATCAACAAGTTCGAGACTACGTTTGAAAAGAACTTGGCGCTGTTATCTACACATTTCAAAGTGTTTCATGTATCTAGCTTGGACTTCCTTCCACTGTTGGTTCTTGGACTATTATCCAATCTCCTCAACTTCCAAATATCCAATACCATCATCGATATATACATTTTTGAAAAAGAAGACTTTGTGATCAAATTGATTATTGGATTCTTCAAGAGTATTCAGCATAAATTATATGGAAACAAGCACGAGATCTTGTCTTTCTTAGGAGTCGATAAGTCCTTATCCAACCCAACCAAAGATACATTCAAGTACCTTAACGTTGGTGACGAGCACGAATTTATTGAGTTGATAAAGAGTATTGAGGTATAATTCATTTCTTTCCAGATACAGAATAGTAATAGTTGGGTTTTATAGTATTTATTTAGTGATACTAAACTAGGAAAGTGTGCCGCTATTTATAGACCCCAGGACTCAAGCATTCCTAGTACCTATAAACACCTTTCATATTCAAGTATATTTCCGTAGGTAATTTTATCAAGTATGTTTTATTAAGTATGATGCAATTCTTATTCTTAATAGTAATACCCAGAATTTTCTATTCTAGTTTTTTCTGGTTTTTTCTGGTTATATTTATTTAATTGGATTGTAAATAGATCTAATAATACAATTAATATACAAGCTTACTTTTTGGCAGCATTGAGGACATCAAGAAGCTCTGCGCCGTCTTCCGGAGTCTTGACTTTCAAGACAAACGTTTCAAGCTTTTTGTCGGCCGGGTTCACGGTGGGAACTCTAACCATAGAACCGTTCCCAATGGTATCGTACTTGAAATTGCTGGAAACAGCGGTGTTGAGCAACACTCTCAAGCCACCGTCTGCTCTGATCAATATTCTTGACTTTTCGGTGTCTTTATTTTTCAAGACTTTCAAGTCTCCCAAACCTTTATTGGCATAAGGCTGGTCTTTATTTTCGGGGTTAAAGAGCATTAATTTGGTTCTTTTACCGTACAAAACTTCTTCGTCTTCTTCTCCAGTACTGGGAGATTCGATTTTGTCGGCATTCAACTTGACTACAGGCTCAAAATCTCCCCCGGTTTCCTCTTCAAGTACCTTATCTTCCTCCTCTTTATCATTAGTGGTAGTAGAAGCGGCTGGCGCAGTATTAGAAGCACCAAAAGTGCCAAACG
Source organism: Suhomyces kilbournensis (assembly GCA_030563685.1). Taxonomy (NCBI): domain Eukaryota; kingdom Fungi; phylum Ascomycota; class Pichiomycetes; order Serinales; family Debaryomycetaceae; genus Suhomyces; species Suhomyces kilbournensis. The sequence goes on from JAJMJN010000003.1 coordinate 1,034,108, forward strand.
AAAATGGTTTTGGGGCGTCAGTTGAACCGAATGAAATAGTACCTTCTTTCTTTTCACCAAAAGAGAATGGTTTGGCATCTTCTTTCTTTTCACCAAAAGAAAATGGTTTGGCGTCTTCTTTCTTTTCACCAAACGAAAATGGTTTTGGAGCGTCTCCCTTTTTGTCATTACTTCCAAAAGAAAATGGCTTTGGAGTGTCTTTATCGTTAGCTTTGAAGTTAAAGGAAAATGGATTGGGAGCGTCAGGGTTAGGAGCAGACTTGGCGAGGTTGAAACTGAAAGCTGGTTTTTCTTTACCTTCATCTTTTTGAGTCTCCTCGGTATTATTTGAATCGTTTTTGGTTCCGAATGAAAAGGCTGGTTTAGTATTCTCAGTAGATGCTCCAAAATTGAATAGAGGTTTTGACGAGTCATTTCCACTGGTGCCAAAACTCACAGAAGGTTTTTCGGTAGATCCGAAACTGATGGCTGGTTTTTCGGAAGTAGTGGACCCAAAAGCGAACTTGGGCTTTTCGGTAGAGCCAAAGTTTACTGCTGGTTTATCAGTGGAAGTTCCGAAACTAATTGCTGGTTTTTCAGTAGATCCGAAACTCACTGTTGGCTTTTCAGTAGAGCCAAAGTTTACAGCAGGCTTTTCTGAATTTTCTGATTTTTCAGTGGTTGCACTGAAACTGAAAGCTGGTTTTTCTGGTTTTTCAGTATTTTCGGTGGTGGTGGTAGAAGTAGCACCAAAATTGAATGTTGGTTTGGAACTATCTTTAGGTGTGGTGGTAGATGCAAATGAGGTGCTGTTACCAAAACTGAATGGTTTAGAGTCAGTAGTGTTAGTGGTACCAAAAGAGAAAGGTTTCGGTGCTTCTTTTTCTTCCTTCTTTTCTTCCTTCTTTTCTTCCTTCTTTTCTTCCTTCTTTTCTTCCTTCTTTTCTTCCTTCTTTTCTTCCTTCTTTTCTTCCTTCTTTTCTTCTTCTTTCTTGGTGGCTCCAAAAGTAAAAGGGGTGGTTTTTGGCTCGGCACTTAACTTGAATACGCTGTCTTTTATAGGCTTGTTGAAGCTAAAAGTAGGGCCTTTAATTTCAACCTCCGACTCTGAGTCGGAATCGTCTTTCTTCTTTTCTGGTTTAGGGCCAAAACTGAATGGCGAGTTTTTAACGGTTGGTTTGGAGTTTAAGGTGAATTTGGGGCCTTCTACTTTGATATCATCTTCTGATTCAGACTCGGAATCGGATGCAGGTTTGGATCTTTTGGCAGACTTGGCATTATCTTTTGGTACTGAGGTTGGCGCTGCTGGTGTAGGTGCTGGGACTGGGGCTACTGGTGTAGGTGCTGGTGCTGGAGGAATATTGAATGAAGGTTTCGCTTCTGTTGGTTTGGGCTGGAAGGAGAACGGTTTGGAGGGGATGGATGGAACTTTTGGTATTTCTACAGAGCCAGTAGTGCCTTGAATGCTGGCATAGTATTCAATGTATTTTTTGGCTGCTGCCGTGAAATCACACACCGCATTGGGCTTGTTGGCTTCGACCAATTTGGCAATGAACTTTTCATTCAAAGCCCTGATTTTGTCATTTTTGTCGTCAGAATTTGGTGCTTGTGCAGCTACTGGTGCTGCTACTGGCTTCAAACCCTTGAATCCATTCAGTATTCCTTTGAATGGGTTCGATCCATTGCCTAATCCCCCCTTGGGTGTAAGGATCTTTCTTTTGGCCATCACTTGGGCAGACGCAGTCACTGGTTCGTTTCTTTCGGTGGTATCATCTTGTTCCTCGGGAAAGTCACTGGTGATTTGGGTATCTGCGATTCTCTTGGCCATTGCACGGTTGGGATCTTACTTACTAGCCATTCCCACATCGGTTTGCTGTGAATTATCGAGAGTGCACCGTCACGTGGATATCACAGGGCTCCAGCCCTCGAAACGTGCAAAATACATTGAAGCACGTTTCGAAACAATGTCACTTGAGTCACGTGAGAAGTCTCTAAGGGTGAATTGCTGGTGGTTCTGGTGCGGCGCGCTTCTCACTACCAAAATGGCAGTGAGGCCATAGTTAAGGGCTTGTTCACGTGAGACGGTTTCCTGCACATCGTCCACTCCCAATTCCCACCGCACGTCGCATGCCTAGGAAAATTTTTATAAGTGAAATCCATCTTTTCCAGTCTTTTCCCCATTAGCATCTACAGACAAGTATGTGAACTTAGTTGTGAATATGGCAATACCATCATAAAGAAAGAACAAGTGGGTCGAGCAAGAAGACTTTTCAATCGTTTGATTACAATGTTGAACAGTCCAATAGATCAAAATTGATATATTTGAAAAGTGATGAGTGAACATCCGTTTTTTATTTTGTCATATTCGTATACAGCATTCTAGATAAACTGATACTAACTACTTTAGAATGGCCCCAAAGATCCAACAAACTAAGGCTGCTAAGGCTGCTGCCGCTTTAGCCGGTGGTAAGAAAGGTAAGAAGAAGTGGAATAAGGGTAAGGTTAAGGACAAGGCCCAACATCTTGTCACCTTAGACCAAGACAAATACGACAGAATCTTGAAGGATGTTCCAGGTTACAAGTTTGTTTCCGTTTCTGTTTTGGTTGACAGACTTAAGATTGGTGGTTCTTTAGCCAGAATCGCTTTGAGACAATTGGAAGAAGACGGAATCATCACCCCAGTCTTGAAACACTCCAAGCAAGCCATCTACACCAAGGCTGCTTAAACATGAATTCTAGTCATAATACAAATTTGGTTTATAAGAATTTAATGTATCATTAAAAGATTAAAGTCGAGTAGAGTAGAAAGAAAAAGATCAAGTAAAGTAGAAACAAGTAAAATAGTATCAGTGCGAGTAAAAGGTATGAGTGCGAATAAGAACCAGACCAGTTTGTGCGAATGAAAACCAGAGTAGTTTGTGCGAATGAAACCAGAGTAGTTTGTGCGAATAGAAAGTAGTTTGTGCGAGTTATGTAGAGCACCAGTGAGGGTAACGAACTTTTACAACTTGCAACGCGACAAACTTGACATACTTTTATTCGCACGCGCTATTCATATAGTACTAATTTGTGTGCGGGAAATTTGGCTTAGGAGGGTGTGCAATTGGTCAGAACGGGAGGCAACAAATAGAAAGATTCAATGATCAGATCAATAGGGTATCGATCAGTGGTGAAAGGATCGTTGACTTCACATAGTCTTTTACCAAGGTATTGTGTTAGATCAAGTACTTCATTGGTGTCATGTCGGTGGTTTTTAGATTTACCGTTTGGCAAAGAACAGACCAATCACCACAAGGTAAGCAAGGTTATCCACCAGTGTACCCAAAAACAGATCTTTGATGTTGTTTCAAGTGTAGAGCTCTATAAGGACTTTGTTCCGTTTGTGGAGGAGTCGTACATTAAAGACACCAAGGGCCAGACGTCGATCGCTGGGTTGAAGGTAGGATGGAAACAGTTTGACGAGACGTTTGAGTGTAGGGTGACATCAGTTCCCTATGAGTCTGTGGTGGCCGAGAGCATAACCATATCGCTTTTCAGTGAGTTGCACACGGAGTGGAGATTCAAGCCCAAGAAGTCATTGCACGGCGAGAGTGTTACTGTTGACTTGACGTTGAAGTACAAGTTCAAGAACCCTCTTTATAACACTGTAAGTTCGATGTTCTCTGACCAGGTAACGTCTATTATGATCAAGGCATTTGAGAGCAGAGTGAAGAAGCTTATATATGAGCAACAGCAAGGAAAAAAACGATAAACTGAATCGAACACAGACTGAGTAACACAGACTGAGTAAGGCCAAAGTCAGACAAAGTCATTGGATAAACTTTATAGACAAATAGTTCATTTTCTATTCCATCTACTAAATACTACTTAATTACTTGTACATAGTTGTCGATTACTACTATCAGAGTCTAGCATATAAATACAGTATGTGAATTAACCGCATAGAATACAGTTAGAATATGAACCGCATGGAATAGTATGGAACAGTATGCAGACTACCCATAGAGTCTGGGTTAGACCTCCTTTGGAATAAGTCCATGCGAACCCACCACGTACTCCTTGAGAAAGTGGTTAGGTACTTTGGTTAATGCAGAGTCAGGTAGGTTGAGTCCGTTAATCTCTTTTGTCGAAAAGCTCTTTTTCCGGCCCCCGTTGGAGTTCATACTGGCCAAACTCGAAGAGCTGCTTGAGTTGGAGAAGAAGGAGGAAAACGTCGACGGAGGGCTATAATTGGCGGCGCTGTTGCAGTATTTCACCCGTAAATAGGCGAAGTTCAATGGCGACATCGTGGTGGGCCTGCACAACGATTTGTTGACCCACGAATCGTCCATCGTCAAAGGCTTGATACATCTCATGCAGTTTCGGTAGAACTTTCTCTTGCTTTGGGCTCTACTGTCAAGAGGCTCCCATTTGTGATCTTTGGAGGGGTTCTTCACTTTACTTTTACGTTTGTCAGTGGAGATTCCGGTTTCTCGGAGATCTTCCAAGATTTCTTCATCCAACTCGTCGTCTTCTTCATCTTCGTCTTCATCGTCTGAATGGTGAAGATCGCTCATGTTCTGAATATCGTCCTCGTCATAATCACGAGGCGTCTCATTTTCATTGTCTCTTCTGGTTCTTGCTCTGTTGGCTGCAGTATGTAAGGAAGTTCTGGCAACAAGCTCGAGAGCTTCTTCGTCGTCATAATATTCGTCATCCTCGTCTTCATAATTACTGTCTTCCATATCTGATCTCGAAACATCGTCAAATAATGCAAAATGGCCCTGACTATTCAAGTTCAAACGGGCCAATTCCAAGTTCGACACTCTCGGAGTAGTATTTAATTTGTCTAGAGAAGCACCAGAATTTTGTTTGGTTTTGGTCTTGGGATCTGGTACTCTATTAGCAGCAATAGAAGTGGTCGAAAGTTTCAGCTTCAACTTAGATAACTTGCCTTTTATAGTAGAATTGGGTTCAGAATTAGACCTGTTTCTATTCCTCTGGTCAAAGGTTGAAATGCCTCTGAACATACTGGAAGACGGAATGGCTGAAGATGACGCAGATCTGTCTCTTCTTCTTCTGGGTACGGTTCTGAAATGAGGAAGCTCTCGTTCGTTCAAATCAAGAGAAACGTCTCTTCCTACCCCAAGAGCCATATTCCATTCTACCAACTCTCTTATTGACGGAAAATGAATGAGAAGCTGCTCACTTTCAAGCCTGAGCCTCAACACATTTGGTCTCTTTTTGTAGTCTGTGGCCAAACCTATTCTGGAACGTTGCAATGAATACGAACGAAGCAACTTTTTCGATTTCTTTGCTACTTTTGGATCAAATTCTTCATCCAATTTGACTGTATCGCTCAAGAGATTGAGTCTCAGACAAAACTTGAAAAACTGGAGATCGGAATCGGAAGTTAAGTACGAGTTGACGTAACTCAACTCCTTGGCTTCAAACTCGTTGTATGTACGTGCAGGAGACTGTGAGATAGGCTTGAAGTTCATGAGATGAGACTCCAAAGCACTGGGAATATGGTAGAAATTGAGCTGCGTAGAGTTGAGTTCCATAATCACATTCTTCCACGATCTGGTGGGAGCAGGCTCATAAGGAGTGAGCCACTCGACTTTTTTAGCCACCACTCCTATTTTGTAGATAGAAGGTGTGTATGCCGGTATAGGCCCATCGTTGTTGAGGGCAGGATCATAAATAGGATACTTCGGGCAACCACCAGGAGGAAGAGTGGTATAATCTGGAGGAGAGACAGGATTTGGTTCGACTAGCTGAAGAAAGTCGTCTTGATCAGTACGAGTAAAAGAAGCGATGGAAGGAGCTATTTTAGTAGGAATGGGTTGTATTTTGGTTGGAATGGGTTTTGTAGGAATGGGCTGTATTGTTTCTTTGTAGTATTCAGAAGAGGGCGGTGTAGGAGGAGTGTTGGACCTCTCTGACTTTGCAATGGGGCTATTTGCTCTGGACGTGGGCGGAGAGCTATTGGAAGATCTCATACTGGACGAATATCCGGACGAAGTATCCGAAGCCAACATGGGTTTGGCGCTGCCAGCAGCGCCTGATACTACCGGATGAACCATTTTCGAGTCCACCGCTGAGGAAGATGCAGGGGTCAAGTTGTAGTTTTGAACGGATAAGCAATCCGGTTCGTTGTACATCATGTTGATGAGGAGACTAGACTTATTTAGACTAAAACAGATTAATGATATATGAGTGCTTGGATCTTTATGATAGCCGCAGTTGTTGACAAAGGTTGATGAAGGTTTTGATGGTGGTCGTTACCAGGAAGTGTCTATTCTTTCTAGAAGTAGTCTATGTATTTTAACTCAAGCCGCAAACAGATTAAACTCAAACTTGCTTTCCGGATCTATGAAAGTAAATTTCACAATCAGAGGCTTTTAACAATCAGTGTGACAGTTGTGAGGGGGATCGAAGCCGAATGCGCGAACAGTGCTACCGTAACCGTGGAGAGACAAAAGAAATATACTGTATATGACTGTGGTGTCACAGGAGCAATATCTGGCCTTATCCGACCAACAGACAACACCGATGCATCTTGTGCATCTTGTGCACTCATAAGATTGCCCAATCTATACAAGCCCCTATCAAAAAGGGGTGAAATCTCTCGGGATTATCACAACATCAAGAGGTTGCGACCGGGTGTTCGGGTCCGCGCGGTTAACGGTGGAGACAAAAAAAACCCGGTAAGTTCGGAGCCATGGTCGTCTGATGCTGGTAAAATGGTAGAAGCTCACCCGCTGATCCCGATACAATGAGTTCGACCAAGCTGCATGCTATCTATTTTTATTTTGTCGCCCTCGGAACTTAACCTCGAGGGACTACCGGTAAAAAAATGTCGTTTCAACTTTCAATACTGAACCGCTCTTTC